>VMOF01000024.1:60698082-60905582 GCA_011764245.1 Trialeurodes vaporariorum | reverse complement strand
AAATATCGATACTTATATGCCGAGAGTCAAGTGAGAGAATTGCAATAATAGGGCTCTTGCGAACTTTTGCTAAGAGCGAAGGAATAGTTCAATCTGATGTAAAGACCAGCGAAAACCACGAAAATCACACTGAGGAAGTCTAAAATTTAGTAATAAACTCTCATAACTGCCATAACGGCAAAATGGAAATGGCGGAGAGACGCAGGTATATCATGGGAGATTCCTGTCTAATTTGTCACTTTCTCAACAGAAACACACAATTTAGATAGGAATCTCCCATGATACCTGCGTCTCTCCGCCATTAAGCCCGATTCTGAGAGTGAATTTCGTGATTTTTTAGTGTATACTCATCGTCATTTTTACAGGTTTTTTATGCAAGAATCAACACTTCAATCCCCTATAGCAAAAGTTTGCAAGAGCCCCATTGGTTGTTCACAAGCCACCACTGTGAAGCTGATGCGTGACGCTCAAGGTCGTTGTGAAGTAAATAAGCTTTTTGCGTTTAAGAACAAATATGATCAAAGTAAAGGCACCATAAAGCTCCAATCGGGACTTTCAATGATCGGTGTCCAACATACATTCAACACTCCAAAATCGGTTGTTTTTTGACAGAAACTTTGGTCGTTTAATGATCAACAAAATTAACGGACGGCAAAGACCTGAGGTGCGCACCGATTTTCAAGCGTTTGAATTTGAGTTATTTATGCTGAATTTTCGCGATTGGATCTTGACGTCATCGAGCGGACCAATTCCGCCGGAAGCATCACCAAGCTAATGAAATAAGATCTTATACGTCCAAATGTATACACAGAAAAAAGTAGAATGTGTCGTGGGCACGAATTTGGGTTCACCGGCCACAATGTGGATCAGTTTTTTGCATGGGACACAATCAGATTGTTTCGTTGAAACAATTTGTTTGTGTACCATGCAAAGAACTGATCCGAATTGTGGCCGGTGAAACCAAATTCGTGCCTACGACACATTCTACTTTCTTCCGTGTATTTAACTGATATTGTGCTTTATTTTCCATGTACAGTCGGCGAATCAAATATGTTAGACAATGCGTTAGATTTTGGCCGAGGGGCCAAATAATGTTTGGTCCCGTGCATTGAACTGTCTGCATCTTGCGTGCGGTTTCGACCAATCAGAGCTAGCTTACGCACGGTCTCATGATAGTGCGTAAGATTACGCTCGGGACCGAACGTTATTTGGTCCATTATTTGGTCGTCATTATTTGCCTACCTTAAACCCAAATTTATGGAGTCGACTGGCATATTTTAATTTGTCTACTATAGGTACATTGTAGAAGCTCGAAACACTTACCAATCTACAAGGCGAAACTCGACGCGACACTTTTTCAACGCTTCAACGCAACAGCATATCAATCATCAGCCGTACAATGTTCTATGCACATTGCGACAAACTTGCTTTGTCATCGCGTTGATCATGACTGCCGCGATCTGTCGAGCCCGCTTGTCAACTGTCAACTTCGTCTGTTGAGCGATCGTCAACTTTCGCCGTTGGGGAGGAACTTTAAATCGATGCGAACTTTCGTCGCGACAGAGGTCAATGGTCATCGATCAACCCACGTAGAACGAAAGCACTTACAAAGGTATGCATGTTGCACAATGCACAATGCACATGCACTCTCGACAAAAAAAAAGGAGGTCCTCCGTTAAATTCTAAAGAATTCTTCTCCATCTCCCTCTTCGCAACTTGATTATACTACTCGATTGCGGTTTTTTAATCGGGTCATACACCTACACCTTCCTACCCGTTCCCACTTGCCCCTTCTTCTTCCTTCCTTCCTTTCTTCCCTCCCCCTCCACCTTCTCCACTCCCCCACTGCTAACACCCGCATCTCCCAAATCATACCTCCCAGTCATCTTCTGCGGTTTATCTAAACGTCGCGTCGCGTCGGGTCTCGACTGTCAATTGTCTCTCCATGTACTACAAGTGTACTTACAATTACAAAGTACTGTAAGTCGAATCCATCTTGGGTTGTCGCCGCGAAGTACCGCGGGCGGCCGACAAAAGAGTAAACAGGCTAAGCTATATTATTTCGCGCGCGTAATTACAGTATATGTCAATGCTATGTGCCGCCTGATTCCATTTCCATTTCCAACTTCCCCCCCCCCCCCAACCCACAACGTTCCCCCACGGCCACCCCCGCGCGCGCGGGCCACCCCGCGTTGACACCTGTCAAATACGGTCACTGTGCCTCGTGTATATCGAGGCAGACGCTTCGCATAGTAATTACCCGCCGTCCTCTATCTCCCGCGCTCTGCGACCGTCTTTTGTTTACACTTTTTTCGCACGAATACACCCGCGCATCGGGCGCCAGTCGGGTCGCGAGCGTCAAACTGAAGCCGCCGCCGGCTGAGACACAGTGGAGCCGAGCTGAGGAAGTTTTTTGACGACAAAACGAAACTGCAGAGCGCATACGGAGAAAATGCTCTACTGAATATAGCTGAAATTCTATAATGAAAAGTTCTCGTGAAGAAATTTTGGCAGTTTCTGGATAGCTCTGGTGCTTAGTAGAATTTTTGGCTAGGATTTTACGTAAAAATATCAGAATGGCCGTCTGTTGCATACTTATAGGCGTTACTTTCACCCGACCTGTGGACTGATTCTGCTCTTTTGGACGAGAGGAGACGAGACAATGGAAATCGACCATTTCCATTGGTTTAAACGGCGTCACGTGACAGGTTGAAAGTCGTTTGAGTCGTTCATTTCAGAAAGATGACTCCTCCAGTCATCGAATGACTTGAAATCTGTCACGTATGACGCCGTTTAAACCAATGGGAATGGTCGATTACCGCTATCTCGTCTCGTCTCGTCCCATCCAAAAGAGCAGAATCAGTTCCCTGGACCCATTTTGAAAGGAACGTGTTGTAAGAACTTTAACGCTTTCTGTCACGAATTATGAAAGAATTGTCACTGTAATCTGAAAACCTATACCATTAAATTGAACGAACTTTTCTCATATGATTCCATGTGTGAGTCAATTCTTCCGAATTTCCATAAGGATCCTTGTAAGATGGTCGTCCATTATAATGGACACTGTGACGGAAAGGGTTTTAAAACACTATAGGCGTTCCCTTACAGCGGTAGAAATCGGCATAAGCAGTGAGGAAAGAGCTCTAATTAATCCGGAAAAGATACTCGTAAACATGAGGTGTGCTCTTTTCGGTGAAAGATCATTTTGGTCAAATGAGGGTTTCTCCGGAATAGCGTGCCTTATGATTCATTATTCATAGACCTGAGAATCCTGCACGGAAAAAAAAGATTAGTGAAAATAACCATACGGATACCTGATTTTGGCACCTGCTAGATGTTATGGTAAACTTGACCAGAAATATGGTACATTTACCGATACTTTGTGTTAATTCGACATGCAATCAGGTAACATCACCTAGTACCTAGTCAAAACATAGTATACTTCTCGTTAACATTACCATAACATCTGGTAGGTGCCAAAATCAGGTATCCGTATGGTTATTTTCACCGTAGTTTTTTTCCGTTTGAGATCCCTGAGATTCCTAAGATCGCCTCAATATAGTGTTGGCAAGGTTTGCAAACCG
The DNA here is from genome assembly GCA_011764245.1 of Trialeurodes vaporariorum. Classification (NCBI taxonomy): domain Eukaryota; kingdom Metazoa; phylum Arthropoda; class Insecta; order Hemiptera; family Aleyrodidae; genus Trialeurodes; species Trialeurodes vaporariorum. The sequence continues at coordinate 60,901,998 of VMOF01000024.1, read as the reverse complement.
ATTGTTCACTGAATAATTTTGGACAAATAATTCTCAGCGAAATGTTTTGTACCGCACTGAAAAAAAAAAGATTATACCAGAAGCATGACACTATGTGAACCTATTTCATGAATAAGTAATTCAATTACCAGAATTCTAGTGTTTGTACCCTAGTTCTTGACTTTTTTTTCTTTCTTTAGGAAATTCTAGTTGTATGACCATATTCTGCTCTTAGCACCAGAATTTTCTGATGAAAGTACTTACTAGACTTTCTGTAGTTCACATATTGTTGGGATTCTGGTAATATCGCTAGAATCTGCGGTACTATGACTATCGCTTTTTTTTCAGTGCGGCACTGCTTTGTTGACATTTTTGCCCGCCGAAATATAACTGATGAATTTTTTTCGATCCCCAATTAGGTGCGTCGATTGCTTGAATTCATTTGCTTTGTCACCGCAGGTTTGATTTGAAATAGCTATAATCCACTGCCATCGTCCGTTTCGTTCGTTTGAAGTGCTTTTGAAGGAGAGTCTCTTTGTTCAGTGATAAGTGAAAAAGCAAATATACGCCGAATCTTTCTTTTCCTCTCTTTTGTTTTCTCAAGTGCCTTATGCTATAAAGTTTGAAGACAATATACTCACGTTTCGAAAGAATTAATTGAAGCGCAGTTGAGTTGACTGAGGCCCGAATAATACTTTTACGTTCTGACATCAATAATCGTCTAAAGTTCGATCTCAATTTGTTCATATCTTTCCGCGATTAAGATAATAAAACGAGCGATGGTTTTGGCGCCAGTGCAGTGAAATACCTTAAGTCGCGTGGATTCAGCAACCTTATAAACCCTTTTTTATAGGTTTTTCCAAAGCAAGAAAATAATATTTTTTCGTGTATTTGCGTATCTGCATTTCAGCATGCAGTTGTAGGCTTTTGAAACCCTTTGTTACCCAAGAGTATATCTCAGTCTCGTCAGGTTTTTCGACTCCTATGGGTGATCTAGTCGCGGATTTCTAATGTAAATTGATGTGTGTATTGATTTTTTGCATTTTCCATTAAATTCCGTGTAAACTTGGTGGTACTTGTGAGTACCGTCAGTCAGCAAAGGGTTAAAAGCGAAAAGCTTCAGTTGCTCCTATTGCATTTATCCTGTCGAGGTTTCTTTGTCTCCGCTATTTTAGACCAAAGATTATCGTACATACAGATAATATGGCTCCAACTATCTCGCCCAACGCCTGTTTTACCATGAGGCATTTATTTATGCCGGGACCAAACATATTGAAGAAATCCGGCATAAAAAGATTATACACTTCATAAATTTCTTAAACAAACTAACGGAAAGTTAATAGATTGTTTGTATTGTCTGTTTGTTTGCTAGATTGTATCATTCTCGGTGCTATCTGTAGTTCCAAAGATTATGAAAGTCTTAATTTTAAAGTTACTCCGACTTGAAAGGAAACTATCGGCTCGCGCCCTCATTTGATGCGTTTTCTTTTTCACACGTTTATTTTGTTTACATTCTGAGAACCATTTTTGTGTTTCGGTCCCATGCAAAGATGACAGTGGCCGTAGAGCCTCTAACGGTGTAATCTTTCACTTGCCTTTGCTGATGGACACCGTTTTACGTTTGTTTTTATACTCGTATATAGTTTTTTTTGGGTGTATTATACATTTTTGAGGTGCATTATGATTAAAATTAACAGGTTCAACGAGATTTCACTCTTATATCCGTTAGAGTCCCTGTATACGTAGAGAGTGAAGACAAGTGAAACCATGGGCGCCACCATTCTGGTGCGTTTTTGCACATTTTCGTTTACATTCTGAGGAGTGTTGCTGTGTTTTGGTCCAATGCAAAGATTACATTGCCGTTGATTCTAATGCTGTAATCTTTCGCTGCTTTTGTTGATCAACATCTATTTACGCTTTGAAAGATTCTTTTCGGCATTATTAACATTCTTGGGGTGCCTCATGATTAAAATTAACAAGTTCATTGACGATTAACTCTTTTATCCGTAAAATACCGTTGGAACTCTTCGTTTATAAACAAATGTATGTATACAAATGTGCAAAAACGCATCCGTTGGTGGTGCCCGTACAACCTGGTTAAAACTTATTAACCAATCAGAGATTGACTACCCTCTTGTCTTAATTCTCTACATACAGAGACTCTAATATCTGTAAAGCACCGTGCGACGTCTTCGTTTTTTAAACAAATGTATGTAAAGAAATAGGCAAAAACGCATATCCAATGGCGGTGCCATTTGAGCCTAAAAGTCATTAACCAATCAGAACGCTCTTTATACGTACAGGGACTACAACTGAAACATGTTTACCAACATGGTTTACTCCCATTCCTCATCGTGTTACACCACAGAAGCGCAGATCATTTCCTACCAGCCTTCCGCATACTGTGTACCTCAAAATGTCACTTGTCTTGACACGTACTGCGTACGCACCATAACAATTTCTTCGCATCACAATAATCCACTGCAGAATCGATGTGACATCGAGGAACAAAACCAAAACAATGACACACAATCCTCACAGCGACGGGAAGTAAAAAGATCCACATAAAAACTAGTCACCTATACAATTATGAGATTCATCCGCTCACCTCTATCCGCATAATAATTTGTTGCGGACCATTAGACAAGTTGTATTTGCGATAGAGTCGATTCTGAATGGTGAACAGTGCGAACGAAATGAAACTGGGTTGGCATTTGACGGCCAGCCATTTACATCCAACAACCGCTACAAGAGCGGAATATAGTTTTTTTTTCCTTCTTAATGATTTTCTGGCAGCATGCCGAAGACGACTTCAAGTCGACTATGTATAACGGGTTCCGATTTGTTATTACGATAGTTCGCACATTTATCGATTGCCACGAGCCTCGGTCTGATCATTTCGTAAAAATTGTTGAGCTGTGGCAATAAAAATTGTTGTGGTCTTTTTGAAAAAAATAAAATAAAATAAAATAAAAAAATCAATCAGAATAAAATTATTGTTGAAAGTTTTCATGCCTGAAAACGCCATCGAACCTTTCATTGTTTCACTGCAAATAATCGAGTGCATACCGCTTTGCTTTGCTGTTGTCTATGTATCAATTTAACCCTTTCACCACCAAGTTACGAAGACTTGTCAATGCTTGCTCGCTTAATAAATTGAGTGGATAGTTAAATATTCCTACACAGCTGCTCTGATTTTGCATACACAGAGGATTGAAGGCGCTCTGGACAAAACTGAATGTAAGGCAGATCTTGTCACAGAAACGAATATACTCGGGCGTGGTATTGAAAGGGCTAAACAAACAGCGGTCATGCAGTGTTGCCAGATTGGGGTGAAAAAGACGTACATTTTACATTGATTTAACCCTTTCCAGCAAGGTGGTACACATATGTACCATTTTCTGTAACATGGGTTTCAATGGAATTTAAATGGAAATTTTGCAAAAACGGGGGACGATACGGCTTTTTACCCTCGATCTGGCAACACTGCGGTGATGGAATATATTTGACTGTATGGTGGGTGCTATGATTGGTTTAATGTAAGCTTCATTCCATACTAATAGCAACGCCTATACATTGATTTAAATGGAGACGATACGGCTTTTTACCCTCGATCTGGTAACTCTGCTGTCATGGAATATATTTGACTATATGATAGATGTTATGATTGGTTTAAGCTTCATTCCATACTTATAGCAAAGCATATATTTACTAGCTTTGAAACGTAAATTATAAGTGAAGTCATAGTATTTTACTAAATCGAAATTTTAAGTTTAGTTTTACACCGCTCTTTCTTTTTTGATAGGAAACTGAATTTCCGTTTTTACGAATAGAGCGTAAGTGTAAAAATATGTTTTATTATTTTACCTAAAACACAGTGGCGGCTCGTGCAATGTGGCAACAATGGACTCCCTTCATTTAAACCTATGTAAAATAATCAATTCTTTGGTGAGGCGCTGTGCCTCACCTAGAATCGATCTTCTAGCACAGATTTAAATGGCAAAATAGCACAGCTGCCAGATTGCACGAGCCGCTACTGCTAAAACATCAAAAATGAATTGAAATAATCATTTAAGAAATGTTTTTAATAATTATTTAATTATTTCTGTTTCAGGTATGTTGATATTTTTATGATGTCTCTAAATGAATCCATAACGCTTGCGATATTTCGACAAATCCTCGGAATAGTCTCTATCCAAGTAAGTTGCATCAATAATATTTTGAAATCTGGTTTTGTTGTTAAAAAAAAAAGAAAAAAAGTTGCCCAGTCTGTTTAGCAGTCAGTATAATAATTATTTTAATGCAGTCCCTCGTTCAGTTTTGTTTTTTAATGTACGTATTCATATGTTTCAGTTTCACTTATCTCGATATTTGTCTTGCAACATGAATCTTGTGTACGCGGTTTTTTGTTCAAATGGTGCAATCGCCCAAAGTCATGAGTGTACAAAGCAATCAATTCTCTTAATATGAAAGTGAACCTATCGTTGTTTCAAGGCCAGTGGAGTCACGTGCAACCTAATGTGGCAACGTTGAATTTAGTCCATTAAACCCCATGAAAAGGGTCGGAACATTGGGGTGCACACTGCACAGTGCATTTCCTTGAATCGATATTTTACACGGGGTCAAATGGACGCAATGCTGCGTTACCGGATGGCACGTGGCGCCACTGTTGAAGGCTCATAAATAGGTCTGTCCGATTGATCGAAACGAAATTTCTAAAAAATATCGAAATTTGGTCAACTTTCTGAAATTTTGATTCTGTCATTAAAAAAAAAAAAACAAAAAAACAAAAAAAAAACGAAAGTTTCTGATGAATCGAAACTTCAGAGCCTTCCAAATGTGTCCAATGAACGCACAACATTTACTTCTAAGCTTCAACAAACCAAATTGAATATTCAGGGACACCGAAAGTAGAAGGGTAAATTTCACCCTTAGATGGTTCCTATATTTTGTCGCAAATTGGATGGTTAAATCAAAGAGCATTTCTTGGTATTCTTTACAGTCATACGGTTAATATTCACAATTAGCTGCATTTTTTTTTCAATCATCCAAACTGCTACACAATATAGGCGCCATCTCATGGTAAAAACACTTCCACTTTTTATCAGCGGAATACACAAAACGAATTGTCAATCTTTTCTTTTTGCGGTTAATTTATTGCAGACAATATACCTCGACCTTGCAGTTTTAGCAGAGTCTTTGCAGAGTATTTGTTTGCCCCCCTCTCCCCTCTGACACGTTGTGCATGGTAATTTGTCGCCCTATCTATACGCATAAACATTCTGACTGTCATCCTAGCTGATAGTTTTGTTCGTGCAGTCTCGCGCGGTCGCTTCCTTTCGGGTTTTGAAGAAAATGTGTATGGGTCGGTAATGTATCCTGTTTGTAATTTGTTTGAATGCTGACTGAATTTCATAAGCGTTTTCGGCAACCTTGGTCAACTATCGGAAGGAGAGGAATAGAGGTGGTTGGGGGGGGGGGGGGAGTAAATGAACAACAAAATGACTCGTTACGCTAATGATGGGCTCAATTTTTCTTTCAAAATACACACGATTGGCAACAAGGTTCTACCTCCATTTGATTCTATGTAAAACAATCGATTCGATAGTGAAGCGCTGCTTCATCAACAATCGATTGTTGCACATAGATTCAAATGGACGGCAAACAATGTTGCCAAATGGCACGAGCCGCCACTGATTGGAACACGATCGTAAGTTTAGTCTCTGTTACATGTGTGTCAGTTTTATGCATTTTTATCTTTGCGCATATTTTGTATCTTCTCAAAAATGTTGTCTAAGGGCAGTTTTGACTGAGAATAAAGTTTTAGGTGTCGGAAAAACGTCACAAAGGGAAGGGCCAGTATGTTGTATATGAATTGCACGGAAAAATCGGGATTTGGTGAAAATTGGAATCGGGGTTTGCTAACGAACTATAAGTATGGTAGTCACAAAACATTTTTAATTAATGAAGAACGAATCGAACAAGTTTGGTGTTTTCTCACACTTTTTGCGGACCTTAACAGAAGCAGGCACTGAATCAGGAAAATATACGTCATCAACTGTCTGAAAATCAAGGAGATAGTCAACAGTATTTATTCATCATATCACGATCTGAATAAATGGGATTCCTTTTTTCAGTTGCGTGGTTTTTAAGACATCGATTTTAACTAAATTCCGAGGAACTGGTTGAATAATATTTGATTATAATCAGTTGAAAAACGTTGTCAGCGGCTCTTCCGCTTTTTTTTTATCATTTGTCGTTTTTTGGGGGGGGGGGGATTATTATTATTGTTTTTTTTTTTTTTTTTTTTTTTTTTTTTTTTTTTTTTTTTTTTTTTTTTTAAATCTACTTAAAGTTTTTCTTGCCTTCCTGTATTTTTCGCGTCGTTAGAAGGGCTTATAAATTTACATAGCCTTTACAGGGCCTATAAATTTACAGAAGCCCGACCTTAAAAACGTTGACATTTCTCAGTGGACGTCTAATTGGACTAAAATGGACCAATATATCTTGTGGTGGACAAGGAAAAGTGGACAATGGACGTACACTGTACTGTCCGTGAGCCTTTTCTAAGTATAATTATCGCAATAAAATGCGAAACTTAACAAGTTTTACTCGATACATTTCTTTTTTTTTTTTTTTAACCTGCTTCTATTCTTCAAACAATTTTCTTACGGGATCGTTTAATTTTCATCGAGCTTCAGTTGAGTCCATTCAACATTGCATTCCTCCGTAGGATGCACCTCAAACGCGACCTTTCGGCCGAACAGCGTCGATTTTACTTTCATGAGGTGAAAGGCAGACGCGACAATAATGGTTTCGATCAGGATAGTTAATGGCCAGTACATACATATATAAGAGAGGTTTTATATCAACAATCAACATGTATGAAGCACTTTTCAAAGCCATCGATGCCAAATAAAAAAGGAAAGGCCTCTCTTGGCCGAGAATTGTGCGGGGGATCCGCATCGACATTCGACGTGAAACGCGCTCACACAGAGAGAATCGATATAAATCCAAGCTAGAGTAATACATCACCCGTCCGATTAGAATACAGTGCGGAGGAGGGTGTGTGTGTGTGTTAGGGGGTGGATGGGGAAGGGGAGGAGGGGGGGGTGGTAAGGGAGCAATGAATCGTGACCGACCGCAAAAACTGACCGGCCAGAGTCGGTAAAGTTTACATTCGCTGACTTATTGTCGTCCGGCCGTGCCGTCGCGACGCGGCGACGCGTCGGTCGTTTATCGTCTCCGTCGCACATTGGTACAAAACTCATGGATTTTTGGAAGGGGGAAAAATAATTTGAACATGGTTCATACATAAGGATTGCTTTATTAACTCAAAGGAAATCTAAAGCTACGCTTGCTAGGATTTCAGGAAGTATTTCAAAAACAGAAGGTATCAGGATTTTTTTTTTGAAAAAAAAAAAAAAAAAAAAATAATAATTTGAACATGAGTTACAAATGAGGATTGCTTTATTACCTTAAAACGAAAAGGGGGGGGACAAAAAAAAAACAAAAAATCTAGCGACGTTTGCTAGGATTTCAGATTGTAATTCAAAAACAGAATTTATCAGGATTTTTGGATAAATAATAGTTTGAACATGGTTCATAAACGAGAATTGCTTTACTACCTCAAAAAAAAAAAAAAAAAAAAAAAAAAATCTTGCGACGTTTGCTATAGGATTTCAGATTGTATTTCGAAAACAAAATTTATCAGGATTTTTGGAAAAATAATAATATGAACATGGGTCATAACTCATAAATGAGGATTGCTTTACTACCTCAAAGAAAATCTCTAGCGACACTTGCTAGGATTTCAGAAAGCATTTCAAAAACAAAATTTATCAGGATTTTTGGAAAAATAATAGTTTGAACCTGGTTCAATGGTTCATAAACGAGGATTGCTTTACTACCTCAAAAAAAAAAAAAAAAAAAAAAAAAAAAAAAAAAAAAAAAAAAAAAAAATCTACCGACGTTTGCAATAGGATTTTAGATTGTATTTCGAAAACAAAATTTATCAGGATTTTTGGAAAAATAATAATGTGAACATGGGTCGTAACTCATAAATGAGGATTGCTTTACTACCTCAAAGAAAATCTCTAGCAACCCTTGCCGTGCTAGGATTTTAGAATCTATTTCAAGAACAGAATTTATCAATGCCTCTATCAGAATGTTTAGAGTATAGGGTCTTACGCATGGGTCTAAATTTTGTAGTGGTATAATGCTATGTAAAATCGCGTGAAAGTTACATTTGAAAACATCGAAAAGTCTCAAAATCCACCCACAAACACAATAAATACATTTTAAAAAAAATCAAAGATGGCGGTCGAATGAATGGGTCACAATAGGGGAGTCCCATCTAATTGCTGCTTTCTCTGTGACCAATCACTTTTATCATCACAGAAAGTTGCGATTAGATGAGACTTCTCTCTCATTCGATCGCTATCTTTGACTTTTTTAAACGTACTTACTTAATGTGTTTGTGAGTAGATTTTGTGAAATTTTCGATGCTCTCAATGTGATTTTCTCGCACTTTGACAAATGAATCTACCCTCCACAATGCTGTAGCTCATTGGCAGATACAGTTGGGGGGGGGCGAAGGGGGCGATCGCCCTCCCCCGTTCGGCCAAACAAGGGGGAAAAGAGGGGGAGGAAAGGGGAAAGAAGAGACCAAAAAAAGAAAAAGGGGTCTCCGGGGGGCAATAATTCCAAGTTCGCCCCCCCCGTTCGCGAGGGCTGGATCCGCCAATGCTGTAGCTGAAGTTTGCAACATATATATCCATTGTGGTTTTGGTTTTTTCTGTATCATGCACGGCTTCGGAAATATTATCGTGAAAAGTTGCGAAAAATCGGTGTGGTATTAGGCGCGAACCAATATACCGTCTCTAGACTCATACCCAGTCGCTCTGTTTGAAATTGGGAGGTTAGTGCTCGTCTTAGTATATGTAAGCTTATGGCCTGCTTATGGCGCAATGTGGCGGTTATACTTATTTGGTTGGTTTTTTGAAGTTCAACCAAAGTTGAAAGAGAACGTCAGGAATGACTTTTTTGCGGCCTTAGTTACCACTACAAAGAAGTAAAAGAGTTAAAAATCGTATCTAGAGATCATTGAATCACGATTTTGCATTTTTCTCTCAATAAGTGTAGATACATATATTAGTACGACCCTAACCTCTGCAAAATGGCAGCTAGGTAGGTATGCTTAATTATATCTGGTATTGCGCGAACCCTTTAGTATCTTTATTGCTATGTTAAGGTGAATCTTCAGCGTTTAGTGCCGATTCCTGCCACCAGAGCGCTACCGTTCAATTAAAAGTCGAATTACAGGCCGAAAGTAATTTATTTTTGACACAACGGAGTGTCAGTTACTAGATAATGATCTGAAGAGTGTCTCCGCAAAAAATCTCGCCAATAACTTCAAAAATAAGGCTGAAAAAGTACCAATAAATGAAATATCGCAAATCGATTCTTGAATCGAAATGCGATAATTCATTTTGTGGTATTTTCAGCCTTATTTTTGAAGTTATTGGCGAGATTTTTTGCGGAGACACTTTTCACATCATTATCTAGTAACTGACACTCCGTTTTCTTAAAAATAAATTACTTTCGGCCTGTAATTTGACTTTAATCGCACGGTAGCGCTCTGGTGACTGAAATCGGCACTAAACGCTGAAGAATCACCTTAAGTAAGAATTAAATCGATATTTTTTTTACCAATCCAAAAATCTCAAATTCTCCTTAGCTTTTGTAGAGAATTTCTCACGGTCCTTTCCGCCGTGCGTCGTTTGCCATACGTAGTCGTCAATTCCGGAGAGTGCGCATTCTCCCATTCAAGTTTGCGCGGGAACTTTCTCCATTCTCCGTGCTGTGGCCGAACCGCGCGCACATATATCGGCTACGCGACCGACGCACTATGGTCTGAGATCGTCAAAAAGTGGCCAAAAATCAGAAAGTGAATTTCCCATAAATTCATCATTTAAAAACTTTTAATACCAAATTCAATCACAGAGAGCATTTTTAACAAGTAATTTAAACTTGAAAATTTCACCATAAAGTCTTAAATTAACCTTAGAAGGTCGAAAACGATGATTTTTGATGACTATTTTTCACTGGATTTTTCGCCACTTTTTTCGAGCTCAGACCATAGTGCGACGACGCGACGCGACGGTCGGAATCGCACGCGGATAGAACTTTGAGTTTTTTTTTTCGACGATTTGACTCCTGCCGTTGTACACACTCACACACACCCTCACACACATACACTTATATACAAAGTACGTGTATAAATAGCAGCGCACTCTTTTATAAAGTCCACCGTTCCGGGGAGAAACTTGGAACCTGTTTGAATGTTAATCGAGTTTAAAAGCTAAACTTGGGAATTATCCGTAGGCTGATCTTTTGCGCGCGCGGCGAGGGTAAACAACATGACACGGACATGGCTTTGTGGCGAGACGACCCCTCCCCCCCCCCACCACACGATCCCTGATACCCCTCATCGAGATCGCGAATAAAAGTTCCGCAAATCGGCCGGAACAATACGTCCGACAGTCGCGTCGGTATACCAATAAACTACGCCCCAGTGTTGCCGGATTATAGGATTTCCTTCCATCAGTGGCGTAGCGTGCAATTTGGCAACGTCGCAGATCGTCCATTTAAACCCGTGAAAAAGATCGAACCATTGGGTGTTCGGTGAACACCTTCGCATTCGACCTTTTTCTTGTGTTTAAATGGACATAATACAACGTTGCCAAATTGCATACCACGCCACTGATTTCCATGAATAACAGGCGTGCTCGTTAATAATTGTAGGTTTGCATTATTGGTGATTGATTTTTATGGATGGTTCTATCAACCGCGAGCGCAAACAAGCGGACACAGTATACCATCTATCTGATTGTTTTTTTTACGTGTTTTTTGACGTAGAGCATGGATCTGCGAATAAAAGGCAGATGCAGGAGGTTGTCTCTCTCTCTCTCTCTCTCTCTCTCTCTCTCTCTCTCTCTCTCTCTCTCTCTGTCTCTCTCTCTCTTCTCTCATTTGAACGCTTGTGTTTGAAAAGGACAGAGAGATGGGCCAAAGTCACGTGACGGCCCGTCCTTCTAAGCTTCTCTAACAAATGTAGATATTCAAATGGCCTGAAGAGAAGAAGAGAAATGCAATATCCTGGATCACCAGCGCCCAGCGGGCCGATCTTTGAAATCATTAGATAATGCTGGTCAGTAGCGCACCGAGACTCGCGAGAGTTTCTTCATCTCTCTCTTTTCTCCATTAAAAAACGTATGTTAGACAAGGATGGACAAGGGAATAAAAACCCCCTCTTTCTGTCCTATTCCTACTAATACATTCAAATGGGAAATGAGAGAGATGGAAGAGATCCTGGTAGCGCCAGTGATGCTGGTAGATTGGATAAATGAAGGGCTGCTATTGGTCCTTTTAGAGTATTATCAATTATTAAATGCATGTGTTAGAAAAGGATAGAAGATGAGGTGAATGTCACGTGACTGCCCCTAATCTGTCTCTTTCTAACACATGCGTACAATAGGAGAAGAGAGAGAGAGAGAGAGAGAGAGAGAGAGAGAGAGAGAGAGAGAGAGAGAGAGAAGAACAAATCCCTGGATCTGCCAATGTCCTGCATCCACCTCTGATGTGCATATAGTTTGGCACCAACACGACGCCTACTTCTTTTGCCAAACGGAGAAATTTTGGGTCTTTTGAAATTCGAGGCAGTTATCTTTCTTGATCATTGCAGAAAAGAACCCACTGCTTTTGGAACTATACGTAGTTGGTTGTTTGGTGCGTAAATTCGTCAAATTTATGAGTGAGCGGATTCCTCCTCAAATTGTAAAAGAAAACCTGAATCAGAATATTAATCGTTCCAGAAATCTGAAATTTCTTTAAATCAAGAGTGTTGAGACAAGAGTAAATCACTGGCGCCGCGCCGCACACAAAATCGCGGGGGCTGTATAGTCTTTTTCTGAAAGAGAGTTATGACTTGTCATAATAAGTCTGTCTTCCTCATCATTTTTACCGTCAGGGCGTCGTGTTGTTAGCGGATACAGCTTTTTGATACAGAGAAAGCGATTTTTCTTCAAATTGTTAAAATAAAATAATGTTAGCTCATCAGTAGTCATTGATATGGTATAAACTTTCTCCGTGGTGACACGTATTAAATCAAACAAATGCTGTCCCTGTATTTTAAAATTAAATAAAAAACTAAGAATATGTCACAGATTTCGTTTTTAAACAAATGTAACCCATGCAGAATATTTTAGCCTTTCAATTGGCAGCCTTCTTATCATTTTACTGCTGAGGTTAACGTCAGCATGCACTCAACCAGCAGCTGATTTGTCACTGCATGTAAATCACCCGCCCGATATCAGCGTTTGATTGGTCAGTTTAAATCACCCGCTTGTTATACCTATCAGCAGCTGATTGATTATTTTAAATCATTCGTTCGACGAATCAGCATCTGATCAATTTAAATAATTCGCTCGATATATCAGCATCTGATCAATTTAAATAATTCGTTCGATATATCAGCATCGGACCAATTTAAATAATTCGTTCGATATATCAGCATCTGATTGATCAATTTAAATTGACGGCTCGATGAATCATTATCTGATTGATCAATTTAAATAACCTGTACGATACATCAACATCCGATTGATCAATAATTTGAATCCCCCGCTGGATGAATCAGCGATGAGTTCGCACTCTATATAGAACGCATTTTAGATGTTGTTGAAGCCAGGCCGACCTATGATCTTTGGCAAAATTAGGAAAGTTGATATACCTTCAAAATACATGTACAATTGTACAAAAACAGGACCAGCTGAAAAATGTCTCGTAGTTAAGCTTTAAAAAATCTCTCCACATCTTAAGTGCTATTGTGTTTGAATGATAAAAATATTCGATGATTGCCAAAATGCCAACGATTTTTATGGACGACTTGGCTTCTACGTCTGAAGCAGACTTGGGCAAAACTAAGTCGTTGACAAAATAATTAAATCACCGAATTTGGCAAGCAGCTAAATTCGTCGTTATAGTTGCACACCGAAAAAAATTTGGTATTATTTCCCCCAAAGTTTACGACCTGTTGCTCCGGCAATGATTGGGAAAATACTGTCTACTTTCAAGGAAACTTCGTTGACTTCAAGGAAATTCATACTAAAAGTTGGAGAAGTCTCCAAAGTTGTCAAATATTCCCCCAAATGTTGGTATAAATGTCCCCAAAGTTAACGATATTTATCCCCCAACACTTGTCGGTATACAAGAGGACATAGCATTTAGGAAAATAGTAACCAATTTTTTTCTATACGTGTACTTACTTGCTGAGTTAACCCACGAACGTGAGACAGCAAAAATAGTTGTCAGTCTGAGCAAATGACGACTTATTTTGTTGCTTGCCGGACTAATTCGACGATTCAGTTGGTTTTCGACGACTTGGTTATTTTGACTCATAGTTTTTCCCAAGTCTAGCCTATGAAAAAAGCGCTTTAATATAAATTATTATAAACAATATCATTAGCGAATCCAGGAATCTGTCCTTCTCTCTCGTTTCGTTTTAGAATGCGTGTGTTAGAACAAGACGGATAAACAGCAGTCACGTGATTTCCGCATCCCTCTTCTTTCCTTTTCTAACCCAACCATGCTTCAGTGGCGTAGCGTGCAATTTGGCAACGTTGTATTATGTCCATTTAAACCCATGTAAAAGGTCGAATGCGTAGGCGTTCACCAAACACCCAAACCCTTCGATTTTTTTCGCAGGTTTAAATGGACGAACTACAACGTTGCCAATTTGCAAGCTACGCCACTGATACGCTTTCTAATGGGAAAAGCAAGAAAGAAGGACGATTCCCTGGAATCCGAAAAATGAACGAATTCAGTGGCGTAGCGTGCAATTTGGCAACGTTGCACTGTGTCCATTTAAACCCATGTAAAAGGTCGAATGCAAAGGTGTTCACCGAACACCCTATAGTTCGATCTTCTTAATGAGTTTAAATTGATACATTACAACGTTGCCAAACGGAGCTGTTGCAAACTTTTGCTCCAGGCTTATTAATAGTTGATTATGGGGTACTACCCTGTAAAAATAACGATTAGCGCTCTTAAAAATCACGAAATCCACTCCTAAACTCACAAAATGCTTTTAAACGCGAGACCGTAATGGCGGCCGAGGCCGCGGTTTTCTTATGGCAATTGCAAAGGCAATTGTATGCTTCTTCTTCTTCTTGTGTGGTGTTGCGAGAACAACTCGTGTAGATGGCGCTGATTGAAGATAGGGAACCTCAATGAAAACCGCGGTCCCGGCCGCCATTACGGTCTCGCGTTTAAAAGCATTTTGTGAGTTTAGGAGTGGATTTCGTGATTTTTTAGTGCGCTAATCGTTATTTTTCGTGGGTATTACCCCTTAATCAACTATTAATGAGCCTGTAGCAAAAGTTTGCAACAGCTCCATTGCACGCTACGCCACTGCAGTGCCATATCGTTCACATGTGAACGATATGGCAACAATGAGATGCGAGGTATAGCTGACTGTGAGTCGGGCGATTTTTACCACGGCCCGGAGCTGTGTCGGGCAGAGCTTGAGGTGCTCGGAAACCGCAAGATCGTGTGTGTGCGATCGTGTGGTCTCAATCGGGATCTTTTCGCCGACGAATGGCGATCCGCGATCCCCGATCGTTAATCGCGATCTCGGTCGCGATCTAGTTGAGTGAGCTGCGACTCTGACCATACTGACTGACTCCCTGATTTTATTCAGTTGTCGAATAAATAAACTCGGTTTTATGGTGACTGGTAGTCAGAGAGGGTGTTGGGGTGGGGGGGGGGGTCTCCGATGCGGCGTCTTGACAGACAGTGAGAAGAGAGGATCTCCGTTCGAAACCCGGCGGCTGGACAACTTCCTCCTCTCCCCTTTCGAGTTTCGTGGACACCCAAAACGTATATAGAATACCGTTGAGATTTCCTCGTAAAAAGTTCGCACTCCGGAATGTATTTTGTTCGGGATGACGAAATCGAGTGTCGATGGGGCTACATACCTAAAGAACTCAGGACGTTATACACAGCACAGTGCTGCCAAAGTTGGGGAAAATATACAAATTTCCCATATAAGACTGTTAATGCACGTAAAACAATTTCAGCGGGAACTATAGGCCAACACGAACGTGGAAATTCGGAATCGAGTACGTTGGACCAGCAGGGCAACAGCCCCATGGTTCATGACGCCTTCAAAAGTCCTCGAATATCCTTGATTTTTTTTCATTTTTCATATGGTGCTTGAATATCTTTGAATTTTGATGAACTCGTCAAAAATCCTTGAAAATGACTGGCTTCAGCTCGTTAGCTCGCCATCTTGTTAATAACTTTGTTTGTGTGCCTGCGGAATGTTGTGTCACTTTGGTTGCAAAGTCGTGAGAAAGAATGCAGGACTTGCAGGAACTTTTTTCTCTCTTTTACTTTTTTGTATACTGTCCTTCTCTAATTAGTGCACCCTTATGTGAGAATCGACTTGAGTTTTTTCTGCCTTTGGAAAATTTGTATTAAAAATACTACGCTTTAGCTTGTCAAAAGTCCTTGAATCCTGCGAAAAGTCCTTGAAAATCGTTGATTTTTCTTTAAAAAATCTGCCATGAACCATGAGCCCATTATACGGCTTTATGACCATAAACATAGCATTAATAATGATGGTGAAACTGCCCTTTATCGCAGCATCAGTCATGCTGATAAAGCGGTCATTCGTTTGATTTTGATAATATCCAGGTTTTCCGTTTTAGCACAGGAGAAAAATTCTAAAGCTAGAGCTGGGTTAGAAATGATTCATACATTTTGAAAAGAAGAGACTCCATATGCAACTGCTGGGCAGACGTGGAAAACTTGTTTGTACCGATGATTTTACCGTTCCTCAGAAGGGCTTTTTTTGTTTCTTCGAAATTTTAAATTGTAGGCAAGTTATGGATGATAAAAGGTTTCCAACAAAATCAATGGAAAAATGGGTGAACGTGTACTGGAAAATTGGAATTTTTCAAATATTGCTGTTTGAATTTTGATGAAATTTTGCAAAAACACTCTGCATCCAGCCTATTTTAAAAGTTAACCCCTTAAGGGGGGTTTAGGGGTTTCTCCCAGAATATTATAGGGTGTGTGGGGTATTTACTAGAATATTAAAGGGGACCTGAGGAGTTGGGGTCTCCAGTGGCGTAGCGTGCCATTTTGCAACGTTGCATTGTGTCCATTTAAACCCATTTAAAAGGTCGAATGCAAAGGTGTTCACCGAACACCCAATAGTTCGATATTTTTCATGGG
Source organism: Trialeurodes vaporariorum (assembly GCA_011764245.1). Lineage (NCBI taxonomy): Eukaryota > Metazoa > Arthropoda > Insecta > Hemiptera > Aleyrodidae > Trialeurodes > Trialeurodes vaporariorum. The sequence continues at coordinate 60,885,717 of VMOF01000024.1, read as the reverse complement.
TTTAGATGGGCGAACTGCAACGTTGCCAAATCGCACGCTACGCCACTGGGGGCCTCCCCTAGAGTAATGTAGAGTCCCTATATACTATGAGAGTTGCGCCATTGCTGAATCCATTTCTGATTGGCTCTCAGATTTAGGCTGTCAAGAAAGCTCCAAGAGGCAAATGCAAATGGCGGAGGGTTTGTTTACTTTTCGGGAACTCGCTATCATTACACATTTCAAGTAACAGTGACCGCAGTAATTTTTGTGAATTTTTCCTCTGCTTGAATGTTATCATGGAGAACATTATTTCTTTCAATAACGACCGTTACTGTCGAGAATCTGAACCTAACCTATAAGAGATAGCGAAATAGTGGCAACAGCGCAGAGGCAAATGGCCATCCGCCATTTGCAATTTGCCTCTTGGGGGCTCCATTGATCCGCTTCTTCTTCTTCATTTTGAGATTCTTGTCGCAACTCTCATTGTATATAGGGACTCTAGAGTAATGAAAGAGGTCTGGGGGGTCCTTAGAATAATTTTGTTGTGTGAAAGTGTTAGTGGGGGTATTTCCTATAGTTTATTTATTTTTCTTTTGTAATCTGGCAACCCTGAACTTTGAGTAAAAGCTGAAGGAAGAGTTTATATATATATACATGTAGAGTCAGAGGAAGAAGAAATTAATACCAGAGTGGAAACAGAGAATCAACCGATCGCGCAAGAAGATTTACCATCGCACGGGCGCGCGCGTTCATTCCTCGACATTGAGCGCATGCGCGCGCGGAGGCAAAGAAGCCGGGCAGCAGCCGGGCCGGGAGAAGAGGAGTTGCGCGAGTTGCCGGTCCTCGATCCTCGATACCGTGGATATAGGAATCCGATTTCAGTTCCTATTTCCCTTATTACAATTAGGAGCGGCGCACAGTACGGAAAAATTGTTGATTTGGCGACCAAACGCTTGCAAGTTAAAATCACACACAATGGGGCTTTTCCTAACTTTTGCTACCGGTGATTGAAGAGTTGATTCTTGCATAAAGCCTGTAAAAATGACGATGAGTACTCTAAAGAATAGCAAAATTCATTCTCAGAATCAGGATAAATGGCGGAGAGACGAAGGTATCATGAGAGATTCTGCCGGTCCTCGATCCTCGATACCGTGGATATAGGAATCCGATTTCAGTTCCTATTTCCCTTATTACAATTAGGAGCGGCGCACAGTACGGAAAAATTGTTGATTTGGCGACCAAACGCTTGCAAGTTAAAATCACACACAATGGGGCTTTTCCTAACTTTTGCTACCGGTGATTGAAGAGTTGATTCTTGCATAAAACCTGTAAAAATGACGATGAGTACTCTAAAGAATAGCAAAATTCATTCTCAGAATCAGGATAAATGGCGGAGAGACGAAGGTATCATGAGAGATTCTGCCGGTCCTCGATCCTCGATACCGTGGATATAGGAATCCGATTTCAGTTCCTATTTCCCTGCTAAAAATTGATCATGTAATGTTCGAGCTTTTGTTCATGTACCGTACATGTGTAATTGGAACGAACATTACATGAACGTTCATGAACATTGCATGAGCATACATGAATTTCACATAAACGTTCATGTCCAGTTCTTGAACGTTCATGCCCAGTTCATGAACGCTCATGTCCTGTTCATGAACGGTCATGTCCTGTTCATGAACGTTCATGTGAAGTTCATGAGCAATTGGACATTTTCATGAACATTACATGATCAATTTTTAGCAGGGATTCCCTTATTACAATTAGGACCGGCGCACAGTACGGAAAAATTGTTGATTTGGCGACCAAACGCTGTAGCGAGTTAAAATCACACACAATGGGGCTTTTGCAAACTTTTGCTACAGGTGATTGAAGAGTTGATTAATTCTTGCATAAAAAGCTGTATAAATGACGATGAGTACACTGAAAAATCACGACCGGAGAGATGAAGGTTTGAAGGTATCATGGGATATTCCCATCTAATTTGAGACATATCTCTGTGTTTCCTTTCGGTGGAGAGAGTGACAAATTAAACAGGAATCTCCAGTGATACCTGCGAAGTTTCGCCATTGCGCCGTTACAGCTGTTATCTGAGATTATTACTGAATTTTAGAATGTTATACTGTGATTTTCGTGATTTTTGCTGGTTTTTATATCAGATTTAAGAATTTGTTTGCTTGGGGCAAAAGTTTGCAAGAGTCCCATTGTCGTTTAAAAATTCCTCAAATAATTGGATTCAGTTGGAAAATCCGACCAACGCGTTTAAAATTAACTCTGGAAGGGGAGCTTTGAATGATATTTTCGGGAATTTTTTACTTTAAGATTTTTGATCGTCAAATCGATCTCTTAAAAAAAAATATATATATAATCATTTTGACTATATAATTTTTGGCCACGAAGACGATAATTTTTTGACGAACAGTTTTTGGTCATTTTGACGTCTTGATGTTTAGCCATCAAATCGATCTCTTGACGAAATCTATGGTAATCAAAACTTCATCATTTTTTGCCGCCTAATCGCTCACTTTCTGAACAACATTTTTTGGTGATTTTAACTTCATGGCTCTTAGCTGCCAAATCATTCCTTTTTTTTAAAAAAAATAAAAAAAAAAGTTATTTCATAATTTCAATTTTATAATTTCAATGATTACTTTTTGAACAAAGTTTATGATAATTTTAACTTCATGACTCTTAGCAGCCAACTCAATCTCTTTTTTGAAAGAAAAAAATGTTTCATAATTTTAACTTCATAGTTTTAATGATTACTGTTTGAACAACATTTCCTATTAATTTTAACTTCTTTCCTTTTAGCCACCAAATTGATCTCTTAAAAAAAAAAAAAAAAAAAAAAAAAAAATTGTAATTTTAACTTCATAATCTTCGACTTTTTAAGCGACCATTTTCTGAACTGCAATTTCAAGTGAGTTCGACAATGCGACTTTCGCCTACTGTGCGGTGGGGGCTGAGGAATCGGACAGCGATCCTTTGTATCCTTGCGCTCTCGCATCTCGCGCGCCGCGCCGCGGACGGACACCGCGGACAGTTATACCCGAGGAGGGAGAAAGAAACGCAGACGCGCGACCCGCAGAGTGAGTTGGGCACTGGCCACCACCACCGCACTATGGTCTGAGATCGAAAAAAAAAGTGACAAAAAATCAGCGAAAAACAGTCATCAAAAATCATCGGTTTCGAATTCATTCCAAGCTTAATTTAAAACTTTGAATTGACATTATTAGGGTTAAATTTCTAGTTAAGAGTGTTTTCTATGATTAAAATTAGCCTTGAAAGTTTAAAAATGATTCTTAGATTGATTAGAAATTTACTTTCTGATTTTTGGCCAAATTTTTACGATCTTGGACCATTGTGCTCCGCAGCCTCCGCTCCCCAGCCGGCCGGTATGTGTCGGTATGGCCAGCACCAGTGCATAGTGGTAGACTGATATGGAACAGGAGTGACGGAGGAGGGGGGGGGGGGGGGGGGTTTAAGCAAGCATCAATGCAACAGTGTATGTGTATAGCATCACTTGGTCGAAATGAAGCGACGAGACAGGACGCAGGACGCAGGACACGCAGGACGGGAGGGACAAGACAAGAACTCTCGACGTGGTAAATACGAGGAGAGGATGACGGCTCCTGATGGACGTTTGACGTTAGGATGCGGTGACGTATTCTCATATAATATCCCGCTACACGACAGCGACTCCGATATAATCAGATATCGAATTGCACCTTCTCGAGAGCCCGCACAGTGGGCCAGAATCAACACTGAAAAAAAGAAAAAAAAAAGATTTACAGAAGCATGACAATGTGTGAACCTATGTAAGAGATAGTACAGTTACCATAGAATGGGTAATTGCAAACTTTTGCTATAAGCAAATAAATCGTCCAATCTGATGGAACGACCAGCGGAAATCACAAAAATCACACTAAGAAAGTCTAAAATTCAGTAATAAACCAGAGCTGCCGATTTGCGTAGATTTAATGGCATTTTGAAATCCACCGATGATTCCACCGGTTGAGAAAAGATTACATAGTTCAATTCAGTGTATGACTGTAATGCACGAATAAAAAACTAGCATCTTTCATCTTTTCTCCACCGGTGTAGAGTCGTCGATAACTTTGAAAACTTGCGGATATTTTAATTAATTAACGTTGTTTCTGCCGATTGAGAAAATATTACAGATCAGAGTATTTTTGTGCATTACAGTCATATACTGAACTAAACTATGTAATATTTTCTCAACCGGTGGAATCATCGGTGAATTTAAAAATATCATTAAATCTACGCAAATTGGCAATTCTGTAATAAACTCTTATAACTGCAATAACGACAAAATCGGAATGGCGGCTCAACGCAGGTATCATGGGAGATTCCTGTCTATTATGTCACTTTCTCTACGGAAACACAGAGATATGTCTCAATTTAGAGAGGAACCCCCTTGATACCTGCGTCTCTCCGCCATTAAGCCCGATTCTAAGAGTGAATTTCGTGATTTTTTTAGTGTAGGTACTCATCGTCATTTCAATTGGTTTTTTTGCAAGAATCAACTCTTCAATCCCCTATATCAAAAGTTTGCAAGAGCCCCATTAGTGTTTGTACAACATTTCTTGAAATCTTTTAGTTAATTCTAGTGCTATAAGACCATATTCTGGTATATTAACACCAGAATTTTCTGGTCAAAGTACTAGACTTTCTGTTGTTCACATATCTTCGTGCTTCTGGTAATATAGGACTAGAATCCAGTACAGAGCTGCCGATTTGCGTAGATTTAATGACATTTTTAAATTCACCGATGTTTTCACCGGTTGAGAAAAGATTACATAGTTCAACTCAGTGTATGACTGTAATGCACGAAAATACTCTGATTTGTAACATTTTCTTAATCGGTGGAAACGCCGTCAATTAATTAAAATATACCGGTTGAGGAAAGACAAAAGACGCTAGTATTTTCGTGCATTACAGTCATACACTGAACTAAACTCTGTAATCTTTTCTCATCCGGTGGAATCTTCGGTGAATTTCAAAATGTCATTGAATCTACGCAAATCGGTAGCTCTGATCCAGTATTATGACTATCGCTTTTTTTCCAGTGTAGAGTGGCAGTCTAGCGGGTAACCTGGGTAACCACCATGGAGGATTTTTAGGTTAGGTTTATGGTGTAACTTTTTGGTAATTATTCTCATGTATTTTGATGCGACACACAGTGGATCAAAGAATGTTCCAATCCACTGTGCACCTGCGCTAAATTTACATGGGAATAAATGGACAAAACTACACCTTAAACCTAACCTAAAAACGCGTGCTTGAAGCATGTTATAGGAGTAGAAGCGATGTATAGCCCGGTGTAATTTTCTACAAATCGTTGGTATTAAGGTGAATCCTCTTGGGTTTAACGCCGAAAAAAGTATTATTTGAGCTTTCGAGTATACCAAAAAATGCTCGGCGAACCACGTTTTATCAGTGAAAGCCAGGTCGGTCAATATAAGCTTTCACTAAACTGTGCATTCTCAGGTTAACCGGAATCGAACTCTTCCTGTTAATTTAACAGGTCGTCCTGCCACTTGAAAAATCTTTATAATCACGATAACGTTCATGCATTTTGCAACAACCGGATTTTTACTGTTGAACAATCCCTTTCCGTCACAGTGTCCAATATAAGGGACGAAATTTTACATGGAGCCTTCAAACCCTGCCACTTCAAAAATCTTTATAACCACGGTAACGTCCATGCATTTGGCAACAACCAGATTTTTCCTGTTGAATTATCCCTTTCCGTCACAGTGTCCAATATTAAGGGACGAAATTTTACATGGAGCCTTGTGGAAATTCGGAAAAATGGATTCACAAGTGAAATCCTATGAGAAAAGTTCGCTCAATTTAGATAATGGTATATAGGTTTCAGATTACAGTGACAATTCTTTCATAATTCATGACAGAAAGGGTTAACATTATTTTTTCTATCTTAGCACAGTTCAGTTTTATATTTTCATCTTAGCTGCTTTGCATATACTGGCAAAGATGCTGATCGGACGGAGCGAGAGGCTGGCTGACGGAGGACTAGAGAAGTCTCTTACCGAAGACCGAACGTAACGGACCTCGCATTGATGCATCAAACGGAAGGCGTTGTAGAAAACACGGGGGGAGGGGGGAAGTTTGGATCTGAGGGTACTCCGGAATACCTCTCCTCGTACGAGTTTAAAAATATATACGTATTCCTCACAACAACGTGCAGCCCAGCAATTATAGCAACCAGCAACGCATCTCGCGAGTCCCGGCTAAACCATCCTGACTTTGAGGTGCAATGGGTCTGTTGCATACTTTTGCTACAGCAAAATAGAACCTTGATTCTTATGTGAAATTCGGCGAAAATAACGATGCGCACATTAAAAACGTCCAAAATCCACTCATTAACTCAGGAAATCACTTCAATTTCAAACAGCCCTCGCTACACTAGACACTATTTGCACCGGTATACTACTACGTAGACGGAGCCACCGTGCATAAGTAAACAGCATCGTAACTACAAAATGATGGGATTCCCTTCTAAATACATGAACTATTGGCTGCATTTGCTGTCTGGTCTTTTCGGTTTATCAAAGATTACAAAATAATATAAGAAATGTACACATCTAAACGAAACATTACAATGTTTGTAAGTCCTGTTCATGTTTACATAAACGAGATGGTTCCATCTATGTAGTTATAAGTCGGTGATATAGTGTCTAGTGTACCGCGGGTTGTTTGAAATGGAAGGTATTTTCTGAGTAAATGAGAGGATTTTGAAAGTTTTCAATGTGCGCATCGTTATTTTCGCCAAATTTTACGTAAGAAACAATGTGTCATATTGATGCAGCAAAAGTACGCAACAGACCCATTATCAATTAGGAGAAGGAGCTCCCCATCTTTTATTCCCTGATTCTCATTTCCAATCTCTCGGGTCCCGGGACGCGGAGTCCTGGGGGAAGAGTGGTGGTGGTGGTGGTTGTGGTGGGGGGGGGGGGGGGGTTTACCCGGGATCTGGCTAAGCGCGGTGTGGCGGCGGTAGATATAACACGCGAAAGAAAGAAAGAGCCTCTGGAAGGAAACTGGTTTCCGAAGCTCAAGGTTACGATACTTCCACCTGTGCCTGTGCGGAGGTATTACGAGGAGGGAAGGGGGGTTGCTCGCTTCCTCGCTCGCGGGGGAAACTAGGGACTGCCGGGAATTCGCGCCGCGCTCTCTCAGAGGATAACTACCGTCCGATGCCGCTAATTCCCTGATGTTCGTTTCTTTTTATCATGGGTACCTTCTACTTAAGACTTGGGAGTGTATTTCTATCTGTACGGTCTCTGTTGTCGATTGTGTGTACTTTTTTTTTTTTTGTTGCTCTGTACGAGAATAGAGGCGACTGGTTGGAGGGTTGGTTGCAACGAACTGGATTGATATAATCTCTGGAATTAACTTAACGGAATCCCTGGGCCGTCACCTACCGTAGCGAACACTTCGATCGATTCCTATCTGAAGCGTCTGGTATCAAAAACTATACAATTAAAAATCCATTTCCGACGTTTCAATATTTCATCCGTCATTTTTTTTTCTTTTTCCTTCTTCAAATGCCATAGAATGCGTCTGTTTCGTAATTTTGCTACAACACAATATAGAACGTTGATTTATACGTGAAATGGAGCTCTTGCACGGTTTAGCTGTAGGCAAATGGAGTATCGATTCCAATGTTAAATGCTGCGAAAATAACGATTAGATCATTTAAAAAAAAAAGGCTAAAACTCACTTCTCGCAGAGAAAACTTAACTTGAAATTTCGGGTGGCCACCCTTGCATGTATACACCAACCTCGGATTCGGACCCCAAACAAAAGAACATAACCTACGAATTTGAACAATGAGATTAATGAATTTGCTTTCAAAAAGTAAATTTGAAGGAATGAAAGGTCCATTTATACACATTTTGTCATTAGGAGTGCGCTGATAACTACAGAAAAGTTCTACGTTGCGTAATAAACGAGGCGAAGACGGCACTCAATTTCATGTCCTGTTCTTTTGTTTGGGGTCCGAATCCAAGGTTGGTGCATACATGCAAGGGTGGTCACCCGAAATTTCAAGTTAAGTTTTCTCTGCGAGGAGTGAGTTTTAGACTTTTTTAATGGTCTCGTCGTTATTTGCATCATTATTAATTGGTCATTAAATTTGTCTACAGCAAAACCTTGCAAGAGCTCCCTTCAGCAAAAATAACGATGCGCGCATTAAAAACGTTCAAAAACGACTCATCAACTCGGGAACTCACTTCGAATTCAAACAGCCCGCGCTTCAATAGACTCTTTTTGGACCGGCATACTACTACACTACAATCTACACAGGTGGATCCACCGTGTATGTTCGTAAATAATATCGTAACAACAATTTCCTTGTAAGTACATGAAATATTGGCTGCATTTGCTGTATGGTATTTTCTGGCTTTTCAAATATTACAAAATAATACAATACTTGTACGCATCTAAACGAAACATTCGAATGTTTGTATAAGTTCTGTTGATGTTTGCAGTCTATGCAGGTGTATGTAATTTGAAGCGTGGATGCTTCTTAGTTAATAACTTAGGTGAAATAGTATTGAAATAATAAGGCGGAACTCGGTTTTAAAGTTTGACGAAGAGTCGGACGGGGATATGGTCACCCAACTTGGTTTATTGGATAGAGGTTCACCATACACAAATCTAATGTCAATTTTTGTCAATTAAATATATCTTTATCCCGTGTCTGTAAAAGGGCACTCACTGAATGAATAAAAAAAAAAAAAAAAAAAAAAAAAAAAAAAAAAACACGATCATGAATTGTTTCAGCAAAGAATTGAACAATTAATTGTATAAATGTCTTAGAAGCGCTCTATCTTCATCAAAAAAGAGACATCTTTCGGATATTTTCGAAGAATGTCCGGAAATGATCCCCACGTATGATCATCTATAGAGGTCCACAGTATCTCATATTCAGAGGATGTATTGCTGACAAATAATATCACAAGGCATTAGGGCATTTTGAAACGTCAGTTAGAGTCAACTGTCTGCTGATTTCAGCTGTTATATATTCTAGAAATTTGACATCATACAAAATAGAATTTTGAATATCTTTCTGATTAAAGTTGGCAACGATGGATTCTCCCAGTCCCGATCCGCGACGTGGTTCCTCTGGTCTGCGGGTCCAGTCCTATTCCAGTATTCCTATTCCTATTCCCTGAGCCCTGAAATTATAATCTGCGGTTACCGCTTGATGTAATTTAAAGTTCACGCGTGATCCGAGTTTGGAATTGAGTCCGTTACCCTCCAATAAGATACGAAACGATACGATGCGATGGTTAGCGTAAAACCTAACCTATAAGCAGAATTAGCAGCATATCCATCCGTGAGTGCTCATTAGGTTGCTTTGCAAAACATTCATCATAATTTGCACGTGTGGAGGAAAATATGAATATTTTTGGGCGCGATTACAAATGGAACGGAAATTCCATTCGAGCTGAACGTGTACCTAAGAATAGAAAAAGAGAAACAGTATGAGTAAAGAGGAATTGAACGACATTCTCGGATCCAGGAATCTGCCCTTCTTTCTCTCTCTCTCTCTCTCTCTCTCTCTCTCTCTCTCTCTCTCTCTCTCTCTCTCTCTCTCTCTCCTCCCATTAGAACGTGTGTATCATAAAAGAACAGATTAGGGGTGCAGTCACGCGATATTCGCCCCCTTTTCTATCCTTTTCTGACGCGTGCATTCAAACGGCCAGAGAGAGAGAGAAAGAGAGAGAGAGAGAGAGAGAGAGAGAGAGAGAGAGAGAGAGAGAGAGAGAGAGAGAGAGAGAGAGAGAGAGAGAGAGAATATCCTGGACCCGCTAGTGAATGACGAAAGACTACCAGCAATACCACCAAAGACTATCAAAAAATCCACGCACGACTCTACGTAAGTATTAAAAAATATGTTTTGAAAAGAAAGAAAGAGCGAGATTTGCAACAACAACAAAAAATATACAGAACTAAACACCCGGCAAAGAATTGTGTTCTCAAGGTTTTTGAACTTGTTTGTTTCAATTTGTTGAACATTTTTGTATGAAGATGTTCCAAATCATGTGTAATTAAAAGTCTTGTAAAACAGCCGAAAAGAGACACTGGATGTTAAAACTTTTATTTTTATTTGCCAAGTATACTTTTGTACTTTTGATCAAAACATTTCTTTTAAAAAAAATTAATTTTAGTCAACCTCAACCAACAAGTTAGTAAATTGGCGTCGAAAGGAAAATACCTAACCTAACCTTGGGCTTTAAACCGAGAGTGATGGAAGCCTTTGATGAAAAGCGGGCATTCCATCAAAGGCTTCAATTTTAAAGACAAATCTGTTTTATTAGTAATTGTAATAATACGAAGGAGAGAAAAGTAATTAAAGCAATTTGAACTACTCGTTTGTATAAGAAACTTTTTCTCCGCAATAAGCAACTCTGCGGACAGTTTCCTGCGTATAACTTGAGACTAAAGCGACCACCAAGAAGGACATTTTTACGAGACGCTGTAAGTACGTAGTACGTACGTTATAGCGCTGCGCTATTGAAATAGAAATGCCTTTAATGTTCAAGAAAAACAACGAGACGCAAAAACGTATCAACTTGTGCTACTAAACGGCGCGGCTGCTCCAGCTTCCTTCTTTCCTGAAATAAATGCTCATTTTACGGTTTTTTTAGTTCCTTTCCATGTAAACCGAGTTTAATGTACGGACATAAACTGCCTCGGTATTTGCGTCCCCCCTCCTACCCCATCACAACGTTAGTTTATGCACGCACGTCATGCTGCAATGAACTCCGCAGATGTTGGAATGATATTCTGGGGGTCAGGGTTTCATATGCGCACAGACCAGATGCAGACGGCTTGCCGCGTGGTAAAGTGCGTTATTATACACACACGTGCTGAAATCAAGACGGGCACAGTTTGCTCAACAGAAGTCAAGTAAGTATTTTTAAGGTGATTCTTCAGCGTTTAGTGCCGCTTTCTGCCACCAAAACGCTACCGTTCGATTAATGTCAAATTTCAGGCCGAAAGTAATTTATTTAACAGACTTACGAGCAGATCTGTCATTTTGGTGGGCTTTCAATCGTTGACTAGGCGCAGGGCTCCTCAAAACGTCCCCTCTGCTCTTCCCGGGCACCGCCAATGTTATTTTAAATGGAAAAACAGACTTACGAGCAGACCTGTCATTTTGGTGGGCTTTTAATCGTTGACTAGGCGCACGGCTCATCAAAACGTCCCCTCTGCTCTTCCCGGGCACCGCCAATGTTATTTTATTTGGGAAAGCAGACTTACGAGCAGATCAGTCATTTTGGTGGGTTTTTAATCGTTGACTAGGTGCAGGGCTCATCAAAACGTCCCCTCTGCTCTTCCCGGGCACCGCCAATGTTATTTTATTTGGGAAAACAGACTTACGAGCAGATCTGTCATTTTGGTGGGCTTTTAATCGTTGACTAAACGCAGGGCTCATCAAAACGTCCCCTCCGCTCTTTCCGGGCACCGCAAATGTTATTTGAAATGGAAAAACAGACTTACGAGCAGACCTGTCCTTTTGGTGGGCTTTTAATCGTTGACTAGGCGCAGGGCTAATCAAAACGACCCCTCCGCTCTTCCCGGGCACCGCAAATGTTATTTGAAATGGAAAAACAGACTTACGAGCAGACCTGTCCTTTTGGTGGGCTTTTAATCGTTGACTAGGCGCAGGGCTCATCAAAACGTCCGCTCTGCTCTTCCCGGGCACCGCCAATGTTATTTTAAATGGCAAAACAGACTTACGAGCAGATCTGTCATTTTAGTGGGCTTTTAATCGCTGAAAAGGCGCAGGGCTCATCAAAACGTCTCTTCTGCTCTCCCCGGGCACCGCCAATGTTATTTTAAATGGGAAAACAGACTTACGAGCAGACCTGCCATTTTGGTGGGCTTTTAATCGGTGAAAAGGCGCAGGGCTCATCAAAACGTGTCCTCTTCTCTTCCCGGGCACCGCCAATATTATTTTAAATGGGAAAACAGACTTACGAGCAGATCCGTCATTTTGGTGGGCTTTTAATCGCTGAAAGGGCGCCGGGCTCATCAAAACGTCCCTTCTGCTCTTCCCGGGCACCGTCAATGTTATTTTAAATGGGAAAACAGACTTACGAGCAGACCTGTCATTTTGGTGAGCTTTTCATCGTTGACTAGGCGCAGGGCTCATCAAAACGTCCCCTCTGTTCTTCCGGGGCACCGCCAACGTTAATTAAAATAGGAAAAGAGGCTTACGAGCAGACCTGTCATTTTGGTGGGCTTTTAATCGTTGACTAGACGCAGGGCTCATCAAAACGTCCCCTCTGCTCTTCCCGGGCACCGCCAATGTTATTTTACATGGGAAAACAGACTTACGAGCAGATCTGTCATTTTGGTGGGCTTTTAATCGCTGAAAAGGCGCAGGGCTCATCAAAACGTGTCCTCTGCTCTTCCCGGGCACCGCCAATGTTTTTTTAAATGGGAAAACAGACTTACGAGCAGATCTGTCATTTTGGTGGGCTATTAATCGCTGCAAAGGCGCAGGGCTCATCAAAACGTCCCTTCTGCTCTTTCCGGGCACCGCCAATGTTATTTTAAATGGGAAAACAGACTTACGAACAGACCTGTCATTTTGGTGAGTTTTTAATCGTTGACTAGGCGCAGGGCTCATCAAAACGTCCCCTCTGCTCTTCCGGGGCACCGCCAATGTTATTATAAATGGGAAAACAGACTTACGAGCAGATCTGTCATTTTGGTGGGCTATTAATCGCTGAAAAGGCGCAGGGCTCATCAAAACGTCCCCTCTGCTCTTCCGGGGCACCGCCAACGTTAATTTAAATAGGAAAAGAGGCTTACGAGCAGACCTGTCATTTTGGTGGGCTTTTAATCGTTGACTAGACGCAGGGCTCATCAAAACGTCCCCTCCGCTCTTCCCGGGCACCGCAAATGTTATTTGAAACTGGAAAACAGACTTACGAGCAGACCTGTCCTTTTGGTGGGCTTTTAATCGTTGACTAGGCGCAGGGCTCATCAAAACGTCCCCTCTGCTCTTCCCGGGCACCGCCAATGTTATTTTAAATGGGAAAACAGACTTACGAGCAGATCTGTCATTTTGGTGGGCTTTTAATCGCTTAAAAGGCGCAGGGCTCATCAAAACGTCCCTTCTGCTCTTCCCGGGCACCGCCAATGTTATTTTAAATGGGAAAACAGACTTACGAACAGACCTGTCATTTTGGTGAGCTTTTAATCGTTGACTAGGCGCAGGGCTCATCAAACCGTCCCCTCTGCTCTTCCGGGGCACCGCCAATGTTATTATAAATGGGAAAACAGACTTACGAGCAGACCTGTCATTTTGGTGGGCTTTTAATCGGTGAAAAGGCGCAGGGCTCATCAAAACGTGTCCTCTGCTCTTCCCGGGCACCGCCAACGTTAATTAAAATAGGAAAAGAGGCTTACGAGCAGACCTGTCATTTTGGTGGGCTTTTAATCGTTGACTAGACGCAGAGCTCATCAAAACGTCCCTTCTGCTCTTCCCGGGCACCGCCAATGTTATTTTAAATGGGAAAACAGACTTACGAGCAGATCTGTCATTTTGGTGGGCTTTTAATCGTTGACTAAACGCAGGGCTCATCAAAACGTCCCCTCCGCTCTTTCCGGGCACCGCAAATGTTATTTGAAATGGAAAAACATACTTACGAGCAGACCTGTCCTTTTGGTGGGCTTTTAATCGTTGACTAGGCGCAGGGCTCATCAAAACGTCCCCTCTGCTCTTCCGGGGCACCGCCAACGTTAATTTAAATAGGAAAAGAGGCTTACGAGCAGACCTGTCATTTTGGTGGGCTTTTAATCGTTGACTAGACGCAGGGCTGATCAAAACGTCCCCTCTGCTCTTCCGGGGCACCGCCAACGTTAATTTAAATAGGAAAAGAGGCTTACGAGCAGACATGTCTTTTTGGTGGGCTTTTAATTGTTGACTAGGCGCAGGGCTCATCAGATCGTCCCCTCTGCTCTTCCGGGGCACCGTAAACGTTAATTTTAAGGGGAAAGAGACCTACCAGCAGACGTGTCTTTTTGGTGGACTTTTAATCGTTAACAAGGCACAGGGCTCTTCAAAACATCCCATTTGCTCTTCTCGGGCACCGTAAATGCATTTTTATGTGGGAAAACAGACTTACGAGCAGACAGTAGTATAGCTAGCTGAGCGTGTGCTCCCCCGCCAATTAGAATGCTGCGCCCCTCTTTTTGAAGGAAAAATCGACCGCTTCCGTGGAGCTCCCCCTCCCCCCTCGAATCCGCACATGTTGGAGCCTTTGTCGAAAAAATTCCTTTCTTTAAAAATTATTGTAAATTAATGTAGAAAATTCTGTTTATTTATTCACAATGATAAAACCTAAAAAATATATCACTAATTGGAGTAAAGAAAGATCAAGCGCGAAATGCTAAAAAATTGCACCCAAAAAATCGCATTTGAGGCACCGTAACTGAGGTCCGACTGTCATGATATATCGACCCGTAAAAAAGCTTGGAGCAATACTGAAGAAATGTTCGATTCTTCAAGGAGTATAGCTTCTATTTTTCTCAATCTCTTCTCTTTCCATTCCTGTTTTCCTTTTCCTTTCCTTTTTTTCTATTTTCCTTTCCTTTTCTACTTTTCGCTCTTCCTCTTGCTCTTCTCAAAATTTTTGCGCCCCCCCCCCCGAAACGTTGCCCTCCCCCGCCCGGCGGGGTCAGCGGGGCCTTTAGCTACGCCACTGATTTAGAGCACCGAAGCCTCAAGATCCCAAGGGTGCCTACTGGCGCCCGTGGGCAAGACCCACCCAGCCCCCCCCTCCCCCCCAAAGGCCGGCACTGGCTCCAACGTTTAAGAGTGTTTAATCCAATGTAAAATTGCCTGCAAAGTCTTTTGGTGGCGTCAGAAAGTCATGAAATGCCATAATAAACTCACAAGAGGCGTTTAATGAAATACAAGATGGCGGATAAATATGGAGCAATCTGTATGCATGCACCGCGCGTGAACATCCAAGGATGGCCAACTTTGACAACCCAACCTCACTGGAGGTAGAGGTTATGTGTTTGTTTACGTTGTGATTGGTTGTGATCGATATTGTGAGGTTGGCTATCCTTGGATGTTCGTGGTGCATGAATAAAAATAGCTCGATATTTATCCGCCATCTTGGATTTCATTAACCGCCTCTTGTGAGTTTATTATTGCATTTTATGACATTTTGATGCCACCAATGGCCTTTTCAGGCGATTTTACATTAGATAAAACATTAAAATTTAAATTTAAATTATTGTAGCAAAAGTTTGCAACAGACCCATTGCATCACAGGGCTAATTATTTGCCGGTGTATGTAAGAAGTGTTGCGTTCATCACGAGTTGAAGGCGCTCAAAAGTTCTGTTCCATCTTTGGTTGCTCATACTATAGATATACCTACAAACAAGTTATTGACGATGCTCGGTTCAGACTAATAAGTTTTCGTAACGATCCGTAAAAAGTAGTAATTAATAACGGAACGCGAGTCAAAAATTAATCTCGTTGATGTAGAGACCTGTCTATTTCCATTTGAGACCTTAACAAATGGATGAGGGGATATTTAAAAAAAAGAATGTCCTGCGGGGGTACACGAGTGTGTTCATGTTTACTAGCATATGAGTTCATCGGACCGCGCAAAAATCGTTGCCAAGTCGGTCGACGGAAAGAATCCTACATTTTCTGAAATTTTGATAGAAAACCTCGAAATAATTCCCACTTTTCATAAATTATCGAGCTTGATTTTTTTTTTTTTTTTTTTTTTTTTTAATTTTTTTTTTTATTTTTTATTTTTATTTTTTTTTAGAAATTCTTTAATCTTCAAGTAAAGAAAACAAATCCTTAAGGACCCCATCCCCCCATAAGTGACTACATTGTCGCACACGCTCGCGCACGATGGTTATATACCAGTAGCATAAAGCGAGAAATTGTCTATCTCTCTCTTGTCTCTATTGAAACACGTACGTCGGACAAGGATAGATCTTTCTATCCTTTTTCTACTCATAATCGGTCGAAAGAAAAATGAGAGAGCTGAAAAATATCCTGCTTGCGCCACTGGTTATACGTTCGATGTTTTGTCCCGCGAGAACAATCGATTTTTTCTTCTTTCTTATTATATCGCGTCGACCGTATTCTCTTAATATGGGGGCCCGTTAAAAAGTGAACAATAACGTATCTGGAAGGAGGGAATATTTCGTGTGCAGGTTAATATCTTTCGGGCGCTACAGGAAATAACGTGACGTCAGCGATTGCGGGGCCAGGAGTAGTGTGGGGGCCGAGGGGGGGGGGGGGAGGTGTCGATAGCTAGTCGTAGGCCTCCCCCTCCCCCACCCCCCCTGATCGCTCCTCCGTTGTTGGATCAAACATAAGTGGATACAGGAATAAGTCTCTCTCTCTCTCTCTCTCTCTCTCTCTCTCTCCCTCTCTCTCTCTCTCCCTCTCTCTCTCATCATCATCGTTCCACATCTCTCTCTCTCTCTCTCTCTCTCTCTCTTTCATTTGTACTCTTGTGTTAGAAAAGGATATAAGAGGGGGCCACCACGTGACTTTAGCCCCCTTCTCCGTCTTTTTCTGACACACACGTTCAAATGGGAGGAGAGAGAGAGAAAGATGAATTCTTGTATCCCCGCATGCGATCAAAGATGAGTCGAAACTAGAGTCCCTATATATGAAAGAGTCTCGCCATACGAGGGTCCATCTCTGATTGGCTGCTGAAAAGTGAAGAAGAAGAAGTGGTCTATGAAGCCTGGAGGCGCGCCTCTTGTTTACATCTTCATGGAACCACCTTCACTGCTGCCCAGCTTTGAGGAAACTTTCGGCATTTTTAGCTTGTACTGATGAAATTTTAATTAGAAATTGGTGAAAATGTGTTCAGAACAGAATAAAATTCACGCATTACTTTTAAAACAGGTAGTGAAGCCAACTAACGGGTATTGGAGGTTAGGTTGACCTAACAAAGATTACTTCCACACGAATACATGTATAAGTAATCTTTGGCGGGAAGATCGTTGGATAAAAATGTAAACAAGAGGCGCGCCTCCAGGCTCCTCAGACACCTTCTTCTTCCTCACTTCTGTTCACGTGTCTTGACTCTTTCATATATATAGGGACGCTAGTCGAAACGAAACGAATCGCGCACGATGTATCGATCAGGTTGGATGCGGGGATCTCGAATACATATAGGGTGCCCCGAAAGTACCGAGACTGAAGCTGTAACTTCAAAATTAAACAAGCTATCGAAACGATTTTGAATGCATTTGAGAGATCAGCCCACTGTCTATCAATTGAGTCCATGATGAGCGCATTTGGTCAAAAATTTACGAAATTTTGACAGTTGAAAAAAAAAAAAAAAATAATAATAATAATTGAGAAAAGTCTCATGATGTTTTTCAGCATTTATTTTCTCGCAGCGAAAAACGAAGTATACTTACTTTTCCAATGCTTTCTTTTTCAAAGCACGACTTGGCAACACCGAAAATACTAGTTATAAACATTACTTTGGTCACCTAACTTAAAATGAGACTGATAATGCTCATTACCTGATCACACCGACTCGACATCTGATCACAACATCTGATTTAGTGCTTCGTTTTTCGCTGCGAGAAAATATATTCTAAAAAATCCGTATTGGAGGGGGGGGGGGGTTATTTTTTTTTTTTTTTTTTATTTATTTTTTTTCCAAACTGTCATAACTTCGGCAATTTTTAACCAAATAGGCTCCTTTTCTGAACGAGTTCAATTTTATTGCGCTAGCTTGTTTAGTTTTGAAGTTACAGCGTCATTCTCACATTGGCGGATCCAGCTCTCGCAAACTGGTGGGGGGGGGGGGCAAACTTGGGATTTTCGCCACCCGGTGACTCCGTTTTCCATTTTTCTCTCTGTCTTATCCTTTTCTTCCCCTCTCTCCCCCTTTTTTGGCCAAACGGGGGAGTACGATCGCCCCCCTCCCCCCCGTATCCGCCAATGCAGTCTCGGTACTTTTGGAACACCCTATATGTATCTCGATTGATATTCCGGTCGATAAGTGCGGCTCATGCAATGTCGCCTAGACGAGGCTATTGTACTTTTTAAAAAAATATCGATAAATTGTTAATATCCGCGCGTGAGTTAGAATATATATGTCGTTATATTACCGATTGTTGAGTTGAAGGAGGGAGGGAGGAGGAGTGAGGAGCCGCCTCTTCGCACACACCTCCGATTATTCTAGCATCACGATTGACATTTTTATTTTTTATGCCTGCCCGCGTCGATTTGAAAATCGAATTCAAAAAGACAGGCGCGGTACCGATTTGTATATTTGCATTCGCGAAGTCGACTTTCGTGATCCGGAATCGTATTCACAGCTTATTCTGTAATAGTTTAATGGGTCGAAGCGATGCTTCGTGTAAAATATATACACGGTCTAGACTGTTTTAAAGGAGGGCGTGTTATTCAAATGAACCGATCAGATGTAGATTCGAAGAGCGGGAAATTTAAATTGGCCAATCAAATTATAGTTTAATGAGCGGATGATTTAAATAAACCAATCGGGTACTGGACTCAGTGGTTAAATGCGACTTTCCCTACTGCATGGGCGGATACAGGAATTAGTCTTTCTCTCTTTTTCTCTCTTCTTCTGGACATTTGAACTCATGTGTTTGAAAAAGAAAACTGAGGGGATCATCACGTTGACTTTAGTCCCTATTTCTGTCCTTTTTTAACGCATGCGTTTAAATGAGAGAAGAAAGAGAGAGAACGACAAATTCCTGTATCTGCTTTTACCCCACTGAAACTGAGGGAATCCCAAAGCCAGGACTGCTATTCTCTTGTAATCCTGATGAACGATTGATGTAAGCAGTGGCGTCGCGTGCCATCTGGCAACAATGCAACTGCTCCATTTAAACTCATTAAATATATCGAATTTTCCTTGTGCACTGTGCACCCCCTGAATTCGATCTTTTACATGAGTTCAAATGGATAGAATACATTGTTGCCAAATTGCACGCGACGCCACTGGATGTAAATACAACGTAATGGGTCTGTTCAAACTTTTATATACAGCAATAAAGAGAGTCAATATCAGTGTAAAGTCACTTGAAAAAAAACTTTCAGAGTTCCTGTGCAGGTAACGGCCTCCCGTAAATGTAACCGAAATTTCTACATATATGCTTCGGAATTTTGGTGAGGAAAGTATGCAGAACAGGAGAGGGTAAACAAAGTTCTTGTTTCAGTAACCGAAAACTTTTCTGACAATGAGTGTGTAGTGTTTTTTTTCATTATTTATTTCTCTCTTGTAGCATTCCTTAAACTTTCCTGGGAGCCAATCAATAGATTGATCTTTAAGACTGTCTATGAGTGATGCTATCAGTCGATAATTGTAAAACTTGGTTGTTGCTATGGTAACCATCGTTAAAGAGCCTTTTTTAAAGCTATTCATTGAATATCCTTTAATTATCGGGGACTTTAACGACGGTTACTATAGCAACATCCAAGTTTTACAATTTTGGACCAATAGTATCAATCATAGAC
Source organism: Trialeurodes vaporariorum (assembly GCA_011764245.1). Taxonomy (NCBI): domain Eukaryota; kingdom Metazoa; phylum Arthropoda; class Insecta; order Hemiptera; family Aleyrodidae; genus Trialeurodes; species Trialeurodes vaporariorum. Next base: position 60,866,170 of record VMOF01000024.1, on the reverse strand, counting down.
AGTCATAACAATCCCTTTATCGATTAAGTAAATGAACCGCCCTGAACTTTCATTTTTATTTATATACGGGCAGTGGCGTCGCGTGCAATTTGGCAACAATGTATTCTATCCATTTAAACTCATGTAAAAGATCGAATTCAGGGTGTGCACAGTGCACAAGGAAAATTCGATATATTTAATGAGTTTAAATGGAGCAGTTGTATTGTTGCCAGATGGCACGCGAAGCCACTGTATACGGGGCTTGCTCAGTGCTCAACTTCAGGGACTATTCAAGGAACAATCGAGTGAATGCAAACCGATAGTTCCTTGTCCGTACTATACACGCTTTTGCGGTTCCAGGACTTTTCGTCCATCGACTTTACGTCCACTAGTTTCATGTCCACCGCTTCTTTCCGTCCACAAAATTGACCGTCCCCCCACCTGAACGTCCACAAAAACAAACGTCCATCATCGTAATAATTGTGGACATTAAATGTCCACAATTCGACCTTTGTTTTTTCTTCTTTCTCAGAGATGATGTTTTCTTGTTCTTTCACAGTAAGTTACTTTATAGTTTACCCAGGAATGTATTGAGACATTTCAGAGATGTTTATTCGAGTTCCTGGGGCGTTTTCTCTTACCGAAAACCCTGAGTAAGTAGCTATAACCCAGAATGTTTTTTTTTTTGTAAACTGCGTACAACTGTTTTTAACTAGCGCCGCTAAAGGGCAAGAGGATAAGTACCAAGTTTCCTGTTACTGTCACAGAATAAATCCATCTTCGCTCCTTTTTATCGAATATTTCCCATTTTATGCTGTTATTGAATTGTGGACAATGAAGCTCGGTGGACGTAACAAGTGGACATAGTTAGTGGACGTCACTTCTGTGGACGTCTATAGCGGTGGACATTACTGTAGAGGACATAAAAACAGTGGAAGTAAAGCCTGTGGACGTCAAAAAAGTGGACGTAAAGTCCGTGTAGCACTTTTGCATACAAGTGAATTTGACGAGTATTCTCGTAATCTTTGACTTTCCGAAGGATAATCACAATCCGCAGGTCGCGAGTCCAATAAGTGAGAGGAAACTACATGAAGACATAAAAAAAGCAAACAGTGATTTTTATCTATCTGCATAGGTCATTATCACGAGCGGAACAATAAACGGAGTTGAGGTCGTAAGTTGTAATCATCCAGGATCAGATGGCGGGTTGATGGTTTGATGGTTGGCGCAGAAATGACCATTTGTAAACGGTCTTAAAACTACGACACGGACACGGACGAGCGACGGCGGCGCGCGCCGGTATAGCACGAGCTTGAGTCCCGAAGCATTTGCGCGAACTGATGACCGCCATTTCCACGCAGCGGATGAATAAATTAACGACTTTCACTGCGTAAACAGCGAAAATGAGCCATCGGTTTCATCGATAATATAATCGGCCGCAGCGGGCACCGGACAACAGTTCGGGCACTGCTTTATGTGTTGGTCTGTTGGTTCTTGGTTGACGCACAGTTGCATTCAAAAACCTCATACACATAGCCGTTGCCAGTGATTAATCTCTCTCTCTCTCTCTCTTCTCTCTCTCTCTCTCTCTCTCTCTCTCTCTCTCTCCTCTCTCTCTCTCTCTCTCTCTCTCTCTCTCTCTCTCTCTCTCTCTCTCTCTCTCTCTCTCTCTCTCTCTCTCTCTCTCTCTCTCTCTCTTCTCTCTCTTCTTCGCTTCAGCCGGTAAAGTCACCGATGGGAGCATTTCTACGAGCCATTGTCATACGACACTCAACATGATATTTATGTAATCTTTGCTTCAGCCGGTAAATTCACCAAGGGGAATATTTATACGAGCCATTTTCAAACGTCGCAACTGACTTGTAATTTTTGCTTCAACCGGTTGCGTAACCGATGGATATTAAAATATCATTAAAAATCCGCCACACGGCGAAACTGTCGCATTTCTTTGTTTTACAGTTCGGAGCTAGAGTTTGAAACTAAAGATCATTAAAACAGTATTGAAGGTCTACTGTAAAGAGATTGAAGAAAGCCAAATTGTTTCTCTGCGGTTGGAGTACTTTCTTTCGTCGATAAGGAAACCGTATCGAAATAGATTTGTTGGGATGGTCTGCATTTTGAATAATTTTCACTCAGTTCTACAAAAACTGGACAAAAAATATCTATGGTTTACTCAGAATCAAAAAGTGACTTCAAATGTTGTGGAAAATTCACAACCGCCCGTGTATTTTGGAAGAAAATTTAATCTCTCTGACCCCAAGGTCTCTAGCATATCACCGGAAGGACTTTCTTTTTAGTTTGCCTTCCGGCTTGCTGCTCCAATTAAAACAGAAGCGAAAAAAGGCATCAAAATTGTGGTCCTTCCCATGAAGTCATCCCTTTACGCGGTGAGATATTCAATCATTTTAAATCTTTTATTGATCCCCTTGTTTTTCTGAATGGAACATTTCAAACTCGTGTTGTTGTGGAATTGAAATACAAACAAAAAATAAAATCAATTCGCTCATCAAATTTTGTGAGAGCTATCCGCTCAAATTTTCGCAGCTGCAGAGTTTCGAGTCTCATTCAGTTTTCCTAATTGTGCTCTTGCAAACTTTTGCTGTAAGCAAATGAATACTTACATCCAATGTAAAAACCAGCAAAATCACGCTAAAAAAACTCTAAAATTCAGTAATAAACTCAGTTGTAACAGTCGTAACCGCAAGATAGTAATGGCGGAGCCTCGCAGATATCATGGGGAGATTCCTGTCTAATGTGTCACTTTCTTTACGGAAACAAAGGAATATATCTCAAATGGGTCTGTTGCAAACTTTTGCTACAACAATTAAGAGTGTATAATCTATTGTAAAATCGCCTGAAAAGTCCAATGGTGGCATCAGAAAGCCATGAAATGCAATAATAAACTCACAAGAGGCGTTTAATGAAATCCAAGATGGCGGCAAAATATCGAGCAATCTGTATACATGCACCACAAACATTTAAGGATAGCCAACCTCACAATATCCATCACAACCAATCACAACGTAAACAAACACATAACCTCAACCTCCAGTGAGGTTGTCAAAGTTGGTAATCCTTGGATGATCACGGTGCAAACATTCAGATTCCTCGATATTTTGCCGCCATCTTGGATTTCAATAAACGCCTCTTGTGAGTTTAATATTGTATTTCATGACTTTATGATGCCACCAATGGACTTTTCAGGCGATTTTACATTGGATTATACGCTTAATGTCGCTGTAGCAAAAGTTTGAAACAGACCCATTAGACGAGAATCTCCCATGGATACCTGCTCAGCTCCGCCATTAGGCTCGATTCTGAGAGTAAATTTTGAGATTTTTTAGTGTACTCTTCGTCCTTTTTACGCTGTTTTTTTTTTTAATCCAAGAATCAACTCTTCAATCTCCTGTAGCATCGTAGCAAAATATTGCAAGAGCCCCATTTCGTTGTAGGAAGGGCTGATGTTCCAAAATATTACATCGGTGAGCTCATCGTGTGACGACTACAGCTCAACGATGGCGCAGCATCGGCGGACAATCATAGCGCCTGCCTCGATTATTGCCCTCCGCAACATCGGTGTTAGCATCGCACTTTAATGATGGCAAGCTCCGCGCGGAGACTTTAACGATGGTTAAAGAAAGTAAGCGCCGCGGTGTTTTTCCTGCAAAACACGCCGTTTTATGCAAACACTTTTACTTCCCGCCCATTTCTATGGCCCGCTCTTTACACGAGTACGTTTAACAGCTGAAAAAAGGAGAGATTTTAACTTTCTGCGAGCTTCAACGTACAAGCTGGAAATAAGGCACCGGGGAGTAATATCAACCGAGTTTTGTACGATCCAGTTTGAATAAAAAATATAGTTAAGAAATGCATTCTTTGAGGCGTTTTTGAACTGGAAATATGTTCTGAATGTCCCCCTCTATCAATGTTTTACGCTCTTTATTCAAGCCGCTTTTACACGCAAGCCTGTAGAAAATATAACTTTATAACTATTCATTTGCAAAAAAGTATGTATAGAACTTTCCATTTGAGAGCTCAACTTTATATTATGTACTTTTTTATGAATATGTATATTATTGATATTTTGATCGGGTAAACTATGTTCAGGGTAAAGTCGGGGATGGACTGATTTTAACCTCGAAGTGAAGTTTCTTTTATTGATAGTGCCCATCGCAACGTAACACGCAAGTTAGTGTGCAGATAATTAAAATCTTTCAGCTATTTATCTAGAATCGTTTGACTCGGCTGTTGCTTGTGGTAATCGTATCGTTAAATTGCCCAATAAAAGCTACACACGAGTAGCCTTCTATAAAGCTGCAGCTATCGGGAAACCTAACTATGGTTACCAGAGCAACGGCCAAGGCTTACAATGCTGGACCCCTAACGTCATTCATTTGCATTAGGCAGTCTTAACTGAAGGGCAAATTGGAAGAAGGGTTCATCAAGCATATTTTGGGGATTTTGACTTGAGATCGGAATTGTACTCTACTGGGAAATCCACGGGCGGGCATCCCCGCATCCATGGGAAAAAAGTTACGGTCCAACCCCTCCTCCATGTGGGTGAAAAGGGCAAATCAGCGTGGGGCGCACGGAGGGCACCACTCCCCCTAGATTGCATATTTCAAACAAGGAACTCCATTGTTTTTTATCACAGATTAGAAAATAATGGAAAATTCCAAGTCTTTCAGCGCCAACCGCATGTCAATATCGATTTTCGTCTTCGATATATCGAAACTCAAAGCTTGATTTGGGCCAATTTTCAAAAACTCATGAATCCTCCAAAAAAGGTCGAAATTAAAAAAAAAAAATTAAGAGCCACAAGTACTCTCTGAAAGAAGTTCTTGTCAGTTAAAAATACACCGATCAACTAAAATTTACAATATATGTTGCCATTTTTGGGCCCCTAAATTCCTATTTACGAAGACAATAACATAGATTTCAGTGTCCAAAGAGCCACTCTAAAACACTTGTTTTTTCGTTTTAAACCAATTTCAAATATAGATTCATGCCATGAACTTTTTTTTTTTTCTTCTTCTTTTTTTTTTTTAAATTAAAGATGACAAATACAAGGCAAACAAACTGAGCATGAGTGAAAATGTCCACAAGAGAATTCCATATCATGGCTGCCTCCGCGTTACCTTAAAAGCACGTCCCTTATGCCTTATGCGTCTCTTTTGGTATATCTCGTTGATCATACCCATCTATCCGGCACTTATTAGACGATCCAACTCTCTTGACCCTGATCAGTTTTATTTCTGAGCTTTACCTAGTTTCTCTCTTTGCCATTTCTCCTTTTCTAAGGGCGGCAGTCAGAGAGGATATCTCCTTTTAATTATCAACAACCGTGGTCTATTAGGTATACCACGCAACCGACCTCATCCCTGCGGCCAATCGAGGAGGAGCACAGTGCGTCAATATCACGGCTCTGCGCATGCGCGCGGGGTTGTCGACTGATGGGCGCTGAATCGCCGAAGTCAGGAATAATACTGGTGTGGTGCTGATGGCGCCTCCAAGTTCGAAAACATGCATGATTGTGCTTGCCCACCGCGAGAGCTCTCCGCGCGAGAAAGAGTCGCTCCCCCTCCCTCGCTCCTTTGAGCCCACAAGAAAGCACACACAGCACAGATCACACACAGATGGTAACTCGACTTTCATTTAGCCTACTTTTGACCCTCTCCCCCCCCCTCCCGCTCTTCATTGCTTCAAGCCCCTCGCTCTCTCTCACTCTCGCTATTCTCTCTCGCACGCCTTAAGATCGTAACATAACAATGTATCGGGTCTACTTGATTTTCGGGGCTCCCGTCCGCACATTTAGATTTAAGTACAAATGTATTTAGACTGTTTTAGTAGAGCGATTTATGTATCGCATCGATTGCAGGCAGTGGCGTAGCGTGCAATTTGGCAACGCTGTACTGTGTCCATTTAAATCCATGTGAAAGGTCGAATGCGAAAGTGTTTACCGAACACAAACTAGTTCGATCTTTTTCATAGGTTCAAATGGACGAATATTGCAACGTTGCCAAATTGCACGCTACGCCACTGATTGCCGGTCGAGGACCTCTGGCTCCAAACAAATTTTGATTCATTGCAATGAGCTATAACTTTAGAGTGGCACATCAAGGAACGTTCCGCTGGTTCATTGTTGTCACCTCGGGCGCCGCCATCTTGCCGTAAAAATCGATTTTGAGGTTAAATTTTGTTGGTTGTTTCCGGTCGTCTCGTAAACAAACTCGGGCATCGCCGGAAACGACCTACGAATCTGCCGTCCAAATTCCCGCCAAATTCCGAACGACCTACAAAATTTAACCTCAAAACTCGGAATCTGCCGTCCAAATTCCGCTTTTTCCCGGGATTCCTTCTACCCAGTGTGGCATAAGGTGGACCAGCCCGCTGCCACTCTAAAGTTATAGCTCATTGATTCATTGTCCTTTCGTCATAAGCGAACGATTAATCCTACCTTTTTGCGATTATGAATTCTACGTCCTTGAAGACGTTTAATTATGCCTGGTTTTACAACTAAAACTGCCGAAATTAAGAAGAAATTACAGATTAAACGATGCATTTTGTGGTTGAAATCATCCGAATGGGGCTTTTGCAAACTTTTGCTACAGTTGACTGAAGAGTTAATTCTTGCATAAAAACCTGTAAAAAATGACGAAGAGTACACTATAAAATCACGAAATTCAGCCTCAGAATCGGGCTTAGTGGCGAAGAGACGCAGGTATCATGGGAGAATCCTATCTAATTTGAGACTTATCTCTGTGTTTCCGTAGAGAAAGTGGAAAATGAGACAGGAATCTCCCATGACATGACCTGCGTTGGAACGCCATTGTGACCTTGTCGTTACAGCAGTTTTGTGATGTTAATTATTAAATTTTAGACTTGTTTTGTGTGATTTTCGTGATTTTCGCCGGTCTTTACACCAGATTGCACCCAGATATTTTTGTGCTTATAGCAATAACAGTTTGCAAGGGCCCCATTCTCGCCAGATTCCCGCCCATTCCACAATAACAAGAATAACATTCTAATCGATTCTAACCTACAAATGTACCTTTTAATTTGTAATATCTTGTTGATTTCGGCAATTTTAGTCGTGGATGGATTCAAGCATAACCAAGCATTTTCAAGGACGTGCAAGTCACAATCGCAAAAAGGTCGCAATAACTGTACGGTTTAATGGCTTAAATTTCCGTTCAAAAATGCGCTCATGGGGAAATTACATTGAATCAGAGTTTGTTTAAAGCCATAGAGGTGATCGGACGGCAATCGATACGATATATCTTTCTACGGAAACAGTCTATAATCCAGTTGCGACTCGTGTCATGTGGCCCATCAATGGATTTATCATTTAGATCCATGTAAAAGAATCGATTCCGGGTGAGATAATTTGCTTCTTATTGAATCGATTCTTGGCGAGTTTATTTGCCTCTCCCCTTTAATCGATTAAAAATTAAACGATTTTTAATCGATTTTTTCATCGGTTTTTTGGCAATAAAGCGCGGTTTGAAATCACGTTTCGTAACAATGTATCGGTTGATTCGTTCGATTTTGAAACCCTATACACGAGATCTGGGGCTCCATTGATACATTATTGACATAACTATGTTGCTGCTTAGGAGCTTGAAACTTTATTTTTTAATAATGTTGTCACAAATATATTACATTGTGTATTTAATTGTGTTTTTATTATTTTCTGTTTCAGGTACTAAAATTGTTCGGTGCATGCGCATGATCAGCTTTGACGTGAGTCCACTCTCTACCTTGTTAACTTTTGCTTTATTTCTTGGGTTTTCAAATCTGTGTTCTATACCTATAATTTTGAGAGAGTTATGATAGTAATGAAGTGTTTTGTCACTATAACAATAAAAGTTATGAAGTTCCCTTAGCAAAGTCGAAAGATTAAGCTTCTCCTTTTACTTTGATTTTCATGTTTCATTTCGAACGTTCAAAACAATAAAGCATTAAATAAAATTCAAAGTCATATTTTTAAGACCTCTAGATCAATTTGTTTAATTTTATCCGTCGTTCATTTCTCGTGAACCCATGAAAATGAATCGATCTTCTGGTGGCTTAATTGATCCTCCGCCTCCACGTAATCGATATTTTTGCATGCAACAAAAAAAAGTTCGTTGAATCGACAAAATAAGTGAAATTGTTGATTTAGAAATAATTTTCGTCAAATGAACTGGTCGCTCTATTCATATATGTATAGCAACACTTGCTAATCGCCTTAGCAACGAGCATTGTTGATTTTACAAATCGCAGGTTTATTACTCCGTCTCCTCTCAACCAGAAGATTGTAAAAAATTGCCGCTATGAAACTGCTTTTTTGTATTTCACCGATCCAACAAATTATTGGATCGGTATTAGAGACCAAACTGAAAAATAAAGTGTTTTTCAGTTTGGTCTCAAGTAGCAGAAAACTTATGATCAGATTGTACCCAAACTTTTTTTATAGCACTTGCTGCAATGGGGCTATTGCACATTTTTGCTATAAGCGATTTAATAGTCGATTATGGCGTAAAAACCTCAAAAAATAACGATGGCGGCACTAAGAACTTCCAAAATTCACTCCTAAACTCAATTAACGCAGTTATTTGTGCGAGCGTAATGGTGGCCGAAGGCACTAACAATGGGAGATTCCCATCTAACAATTCTGAAACTCCATCAAGAAGTGACCAATAAGAGACTACTTTCATTAGACACCGGTGTCACTTGGTGTTGCGGTACCATTCATCGGATGTGGATCAGCACTCTGATGACTGATTACTCTGTGAATCATCCTTGTCAGCATAGAAAGAGTGACGAAATTAAGATAGGAATCTCCCATTGTTAGTGCCTTCGGCCACCATTAAACGCTCGCGCAAATAACTGCGTTTATTGAGTTTAGGAGTGGATTTTGGAAGTTTTGAGTGCCGCCATCGTTATTTTTTGAGGTTTTTACGCCATAATTGACTATTAAATCGCTTATAGCAAAAGTGTGCAATAGCCCCATTGCAAACTCGTCTCAGAGTACTCTGTGCAACTGTTACGCTATTTGCAACGAGTCGACACCAAACATTAAATCATCCACCAGACCTATTTGAGTGTTTTCCTGGGTAATTAAACGTTTTAACCAGCCTTGAAAAACGATTACTTCACCTCTCAAACTTGATACCCGTCAAGTACATTCACCGTTATTTGACGGTCGATCGGTCAGTGTGGCGCTGCTGCAGAATTGATTCGTCTCAGCAGGATGCTAATTGATTATGGTAGTTACATATACTCGATCTCGATGTTTGCCTCGCTGCCCTAAATATGAATGCGTGATTTTTAGCGGCCAAGTGCGAGACGAGACGTATGAAGCACTTATCCGACATGCGGATTTACGAGTGTTTTTCTCGGGGATGTACGTTTTGGGCGAATGGTAAGAAACAGGTAACTATTGCTGCATGTGGCAACCTCGCCTTCTCGTGAAATGTCTCGTGTCCACGTCATGTACAATGCTGAATTTTACAATGCGCACACGGGCTCACACGACGTTGTTCGAGTGTTACAGGAAATTCAAACAGAGAGTTACACAAAAATTATGTTCATAAAACGTAATATTACGTTTCCCGGCTACCTTCATCAAGCTCAGAAGATTTAAATGTCTTTACTCTCCTTTGAACTTTATTGTTTCTTTTTTTTAATATTTTTTTTTTTTTTAAATTCATCGATTATACATAAAATTTTAAGACTTCAAGCTACAGACCTACAATAATTGCTGGTGAGTAATACACTCTTGTAAAACGCGTACTCGGCAAATTAAATACTTCCGGTGATGCCAAATTTACAAAATTACCACAGTAAACGCCTTAAATGTACTCGCCCAAAAGTCCCTTCGACATTGACTGAATCCCACACTAAATTCAATTTTTAACTCGCCCAAAACGTCCACTCGAATCCAGCTCCTCGCCCAAAAGGTACCTTTTTGTGTCGCCCAAAACGTACTCTTTCTCTCGCCTAAAACGCCCGATTTTCGCCCACCCTCGCCCAAAACGTCATCCCCCGTTTTCTCTCTCTTTCTCTTCGCCCGTTTGAATGCATGTGTTTGAAAAGGATAGGAGAAAGGGGCTATATCACGTGACTTTAGCTCCTATTCTATGGTGCCCCGGTCACTTTACCTAAAGATGTTAGACTAACATAATGTTTCGACTACAAATTTTTGACTAAATACACTCTGTGTTTTGAGCTACTAAGTTATGTTTAACTTTTCTTTTACCTAAAGTCTTATACACCCACCAGTAGCACACCGAGAGTTTCTTCATCTCTCTCTTTTCTCTATTAAAGAACGTATGTTAGACAAGGATGGACAAGGGGATAAAACCCCCTCTTTCTGGCCTTTTCCTACTTATACATTCAAATGGGAAATGAGAGAGATGGAAGAGATCCTGGATGCGCCAGTGACACCCACAATCCACATCCATATCTTTGATGAAAACCCTCAGTCTGGCTTTATTTCACCTAACGAATCATTCACCTACTCATTTGAGTTATTTCACCTACCATTTATATTTTATCAAGTACGACTGCGTGAGGAATGGGAAAGATGGAATAAACAAATGAAAAAAAAAAAAAATCTGATTAGATTGAGAGAATCTTCTCTCGTTTCCCATGCAAATATACTCGTCAGTGAGAAAATTGAGACCAAAAATAGTCTGGTTAACACATAATTTTTTGAAAAATGGTGTAAAATTTTTGTTTGAATTAGTACATCCTTTTCTTTGTAATATTAGGTAAATTTTTGGTGAAAAAAATGACGGAACAAAAATCTGAAAAACTATTGATTCTCATAAGAATATTTTGTGGTGAAATACTTTGCACGATCTAGGTCCGATGACTCAGGCGAAACGGTAAAATAAACCTAAAAAGTATGTTTTCTCACAGATGCATGTTGGTGTAATAAATTTTAGGTAACAAGTATTGATGTAGGTGTAACGTCATAGGTTAAACTACAGTAGGCCTATATCTGTACAGTGACTGGATAAACCACAGTGCGGCCATTTGCCCTCCACCCCTCAAGAGCGCACCCACTTTAGCAAGGGCAGCATGGGGAGTGTGATTGTTCTTGAGTTTCAGAATGGAGATTTCTCTACCCCCTGTCTGAAAAAAGTCATTAATGCTATGTATAAACCGTTTATAGGGCGGGGGGTTGCGATATTTTTTGCCAGTAACTCAGGAACACACTTCCTCCACTAACTTATCCAGTCACTGTATATATCTGTAGTTTAAATATTTATTTATTTATTTATATATAAACGGGACAAGCCCTTGGAAAAAAATAACAAAATATAGGTTAATAGGCAGTACACTAGATAACACGTATTATATGTTTGAGTAGAAAGAAAAAAGAAAAAAAAAAAACAGATGGAATTAAAATTCAGTTAAGAAGTAGAAACTGAAACTTGAAATTGGGAGCTAAATTAAGAATATTTAAGGATTAATTACTTTAAGGAGGTGTGGTAGGTGGTAAAATTAACACAGTTAAGATCAAAAAAGGGTCAAATATCATGTTATTCAAACATCTTTTGGTGAAGTGATACGAGACCATCTCTATTCTTTCCCAAGACATATGAAGAAAGAGAGAGAAGGAGACAAACCCCTGGTAGATTTAGTTTTGTAATCACTAGATTTCCCTCAAATCATAGCTGCATGAAGTCCCTTTGATTTTTCCTTAGATTCGGCAGCTATGTTCCGAACTCCTGACATTTACGTATGTGTGTCTGATGTCTATATTCTTGTCCGCGTACATGTGAAACGAACACGGCTCTTCTCTTGCACCTATATCCTTATTAACTCGCGCTTCGCTGAGCTTGTGTATAGATACCAAACAACCAGATACTATAGATAAGATGGATCGACTAATTTGGCCGAGGCGAGGCGTTAAATATCAGAATACTATCGAGGATGGTGGGTCAGGTCAGAAGTGGTGCTGTGAGTGCGGGGGAGGGAGAGGGAGGATTTGGGGGGGGGGGGCTCGAATGAGATGTTTAAGAACTGCGCGTTTGGACGGCTGCACGGAAAAAAACTACGGTGAAAATAACCATACGGATACCTGATTTTGGCACCTGCTAGATGTTATGGTAATGTTAACCAGAAGTATACTATGTTTTGACTAGGTACTAGGTGATGTTACCTGATTGCATGTCAAATTTACTCAAAGTATCGGTAACTGTACCATACTTCTAGTCAAGTTTACCATAACATCTAGCAGGTGCCAAACTCAGGTATCCGTATAGTTATTTTCACTAAGCTTAATCTTTTTTTTCCGTGTGAGTGTGTTCGTTCAGTCATTGAAGTCGTTCAATGATTGTCCGATCAGTGGCGTTTGAACTGCCATAGTTGCATTGGCTTGGGATTTTTGCCCTTAGGCGACCCCTTTTTTGTTTTTCTCCCTTTCTTTCTCCCTTCTTCCCCCGATTTCGACCCTTGGTCGAACGGGGGGGGGCGATTGTCCCCTTCGCCACCCCCTCCTCTGTATCCGCCGATGAATAGTTGATGATGCATTATTGCGATAGTTCAGGAGAATAAGCATGCAATTTTTAGAAAAGCCGGTAGGAATTGGATAAGTGCAAGTCGAAAGTTCGTTGAAAAGAATTATCTTACTTGTGGGACTTTCTGTGAAACTATCGAGTAGTCAAGAAATTCGCCAAGGACAGTCAAGAAAAGTTCAAGGCGAGATATATTTTTTTTACAGTAGGTTTTACAGTTTTTACGAATAATATAAGTAGGTTCCTTAAATGTTAGCAAGTTAGGCCGTATGCAATGCTTCAATCCATTGTGTTAGGTATTGCAGGTTGCCTACCTAAACCAAAATTTAAGGAGTTAACTGACATTGTTTAATACAACACGATCAATCACGAACTGAACTGAGCTGTGTAATCTTTTCTCAACCGGTGGAATCATCGGTGAGTTTAAAAAACATGTATTTAAATTTACGAGAACGGCAGCATTGCAGCATCAGCGCCCGGTGACTGGTGAGCTCCAGCTATCATGATCCCCCATTCCGGTTTGGAGAACCCGGTAGACGAGAACCTATATCCTCGATCCTCTCCCTGATTCTCGGTTTACGCTGTGTTGCCATTTTTCGGATAATTATCGAATTCGGTCCCATTTGACTCAAGGCAAAAGTAGGTAATTTATGTGAAAGTCTAGCAACATCGCCGGCTTCATGCTCACGTTCACTTGCTGTAGTCGATTTTCCAGTTACCGCCGTTCGCTGGTTGCCAAGGCCCTTAGGAGAAAGAAAATTATAATGGGTCTGTTGCATACTTTTGCGACAGTGTTATGGAGGGTTGAACCTGCGGTGTAAAATCGCGTGATAATCACGCTGAGAGCATCTAAAAGTCGCAAAACTCATAAACCCATAAAATATATTTTAAGGAAAGCCCAAGATGGCGATTGAATGGGCGAATGAACTCTGCATGCATGCACCATCCATGACAGAGGCATCGTAAGCTTCAAATTAGCACCGTTAATTTCGTCAATTATTTATTTAAATTACTGCAAATTTTCTGCATACCATTTCGGCAAAACTGAGGGCAGTGGGTGCCCCTTCTATTCCGTGACACCCCGCCAGGTCACCCTTTTGTATGATTTGACTCGTCTCCTGTACACCAGCATCTACAGAGCTGCCGTTCCACGTATATTTAATATAGCATTTTTCAATGCACCGATGATTTCACCGATTGAGAAAAGATTACACAGTTCAGTTTAATGTATGACCCTATTACGAAAATACGAAAATACTCGCGTCTGTAATCTTTTCTCAATCGGTGGAGTCGTCGATGACTTTAAAAAACTTTCGGACAGTTTGATAATTTAATGTCGATTGCACCGATTGAGAAAAGGTTAAACAGACGCGAGTATTTACGTACTTACGTGACGTATAAAATGCATTACAAAGAATAAAGGCACAGGTTGATACAGGAATTTGTTGGTATCTCTTTTCTCCCATTTGAATGCGTTCATTAGAAAGAGGCAGAGGTAGGAGCTAAAGCCACATGATGGATCCCGGGCCTCTGCTATCCTTTTCTAACGCAAATGTTCCAATCATAGAGACGAGAGAGATAGAAACATTCTTTTAAATCCGCCCATGAAAAAAGATGGTCAGCTATATATAAAACTGCTATTGGAAATTTTGGTGAGGAAAAAAACCGGAATCCCAAAGCTTTTTCGGTACTTTCTACTACTTATAAAAAATGACGACGGCAAACAAAATCGGTCAGTGAAATATAACTAAAAGAAAAATTTTCTGCGAAAAGTAGCCAGAATTCTAACGAAAAGTTGCCGAAAAGAAACTCTTGCAGTTTGCAGGAGGATTGTGGCCTTTTCAGGTAAAATATTAGCCATTTTGGCCTGAAGTTCTTGTATTGACTGGTAAAGTCTCGCATTTTTGACAAGAATAATGTGATCAAAAATGCCAACATTCTACTTAATATAAGTTTACTATGGGTCTGTTGCATACTTTTGCTACAACAATATAGATCCTTGATTCTTGCGTAAAATTCGGCGAAAATAACGATGCGCACATTAAAAACGTTCAAAATCCGCTCATTAACTCAGGAAATCACTTCAATTTCAAACAGCCCGCGCTACACTAGACACTATTTGCACCGGTATACTACTACATAGACGGAGCCACCGTGCATAAGTAAACAACATCGTAACTACAAAATGATGGAATTTCTTTTTTAATACGTGAACTGTAAGCTGCATTTGCTGTCTGGTCTTTTCGGTTTATCAAAGATTACAAAATAACATAAGAAATATACAAATATAAACGAAACATTTCAATGTCTGTAACTTCTGTTCATGTTTACATAAACGAGATGGTTCCATCTATGTAGTCATAAGTCAGTGACATAGTGTCTAGTGTAGCGCGGGTTGTTTGAAACGGAAGGTATTTTCTGAGTTAATGAGTGGATGTTGAAAGTTTTTAATGGGCGCATCGTTATTTTCGTGGAATTTTACGTTAGAATCAATGAATTATATTGATGTAGCAAAAGTATGCAACAGACCCATTATCCTGAAAACCGCCAGAATTCCTTTTCGGGAACTTCTTATGAGAATTATGGCCATTTTCAGTGGACCATTTTTCTCCGGCGTGTGGAAAGAAAAGCCATCACATGACTTATTCGACCCCTACAGGTCTCTTTCTAACTGATGATATTCAAATAGGCGTAGAAGGGTGTTAAGGATCAACTCCTGAATCCACCACTGAAAGCATCGTACAATTCTAGAGTCGCCACAGTGGGTACGTATAGCTCCAAAATCCTGCAATACCGAGAAAATCAATGGCATCGGATGAGGGCAGGCGTAGTGTGAAGGGGGGGGGGGTGCTCGGGGACTCACGGGAGCATTACACGCGAGACGTCGATCCATTTGTCACGGGCAGCAGCAAGTCACAGTTGATCGGACAAGAGACGGCGATGTTTGATGAGCGCACTTGATACTTGATGACTGTTGACTTGTTGTTCGATGACACCCAAACGCTCCTTCCGTCCCCTCCTCTCCCACCCCCTCTCCAACTCCCCGCGGCTCCCACCGCGATGATGATGATGATGCTGGATGTTTGGGCGATGACTCCCATGCTGCCGTGCACGTATGATATGTAACCAACCATCGCATCGCACCGACAGTGTTGCCGAATTTTGCATAAAATTCAAAAATTTTACATACCAGTTAAATAGGAAAAAATCGGAGGAAACTCTGGAAAATGGCAACTCTGCAGCACCGATTTCCGAGCATTGAACATTGAACGTGAGGCTGGTAATTGCAACGTAGTCAAAGTCAAAGCACTCCCGATTCAAGTTCACCGTTCACCGTTCATATTCATCCACCCGGGCGGTCTGATCGTCCATTCTGAAACTCGGTGTACTATGATCGGGAGAGCAGGGCACGACAGCTTTGAGCGCCGAGCCAGTGGGTGGCTGCGGATTAAGTCGACTCAGAGCGAATGGGGCTATTGCACACTTTTGCTATAAGCGATTTAATAGTTGATTTTAGCGTAAAAACCTAAAAAAATAACGATGGCGGCACTAAAAGCTTCCAAAATCCACTCCTAAACTCAATAAACGCAGTTATTTGCGCGAGCGTAATGGTGCGGCCAAAGGCACTAACAATGGTAGATTCCCATCTAACAATTCTGAAACTCCGTCAAGAAGTGACCAATAAGAGACTACTTTCATTTGACACCGGTGTCACTTGGTGTTGCGGTACCATTCATCGGATGTGGATCATCACTCTGATGACTAATTACTCTGTGAATCATCCTTGTCAGCATAGAAAGAGTGACGAAACTAAGATAGGAATCTCCCATTGTTAGTGCCTTCGGCCACCATTACGCTCGCGCAAATAACTGCGTTTATTGAGTTTAGGAGTGGATTTTGGAAGTTTTTAGTGCCGCCATCGTTATTTTTTGAGGTTTTTACGCCGTAATCGACTATTAAATCGCTGATGCAAAAGTGTGCAATAGCCCCATTTCAGAGATTTTATACCGTCATCATTCTGCGGGCCGATCTTTTACTCTATCGATAATCGACCATGAAAACTGTGTGTGAAAGACGCTATATATTGTTCCAGAATAGGTTTGTTGCAAACTTTTACCATAGCGTTACAGAGGGTCGATTCCTGAGTAAAATCGCGTGAAAATCAGCTCGTTCGAATCTAAGGCTTTCCTTTAAACGTCTTTTGTGGGTTTATGAGTGGATTTTGAGACTTTCTGATGCTCTCAATGTGGTTTTCACGCGATTTCACATCAGACTCAACTCTACATAACGCCGAAGCAAAAGTAACATCACAACATACAACACTGTCATTACGATTTACGATCACGCATTTGAAAACATGTTACATATAAAGAGTTCAAATTCGAGTTGATCTCGTGAGAATTAGTGCCAACATCGTTACATTATTTCATCTGGTTTTTCCGTCTTAATCAACCCTCAATAAGTCGCTTACAGCAAAATTTTGCAATTGCCTCTCTTCATTAAATATTTCACCAGAATTCTGCTATTTTCGCATGGGTTCATGATAGATGTCACTCAAAAAAATTCTGGCAGAATCAATAAAAATCTTTATATGATGTCATCTAGAAATTCTGGCGATAAAGTGCTTCACAAAAGGGAGGTCATTCAACAGATCATGTTTTTGTGTGCTCAGCCTAATTGACGATTTAAGGACCTGAATGTACCTAAGAAACTTCAGAGACAGGGGGGGCTGCGTTCTTCATTCAAGGTCAGGGTTCTTCTCATAAGTGTCTTATTACTTGAGGACTTGATATCAGGTCGATGAAACTTTCATATCATGAAAAGATCTGACCTTAAGGCTTAAAGTGAAGTACACGGTGCGCATGCGCCGCGTGTTGCATGCTGGTCCTCAATTACTTCTTCTCTCCGTGTTACTCGCATGTGCGGAGCTTACATGGAAAAGTGAAACGCATATAAGCATGTAAAAGTGTGTTGAAGTCACGATATTAAAATGAGGATAGCGATAATGTTAAATCAACAAAATATTGAAGCATTTTAAAGACCTTTAATATTGTTGCGTACTATCCGAGGGCTAACTAATGGTGCTCTGGCAAACTTTTGCTATAAGCAAATAAATAGTCCCGTCTTATGTAAAGACCAGCAAAAATCACGAAAATCACACTAAGAAAGTCTAAAATTCAGTTATGAACTCACTTAACTACTATAACGGCAAGATGGTAATGGCGGTTCGACGCAGGTATCATGGGAGATTCCTGTCTATCATGCCACTTTCTCTATGGGAACACAGAGATATGTCTCAATTTAGATAGGAATCTCCCATGATACCTGCTTCTCTCCGCCATTAAGCCCGATTCTGAGAGTGTCTTTCGTGATTTTTTAGTGTACTCATCGTCATTTTTACAGGGTTTTATGCAAGAATCAACTCTTCAATCCTCTGTAGCAAAAGTTTGCAAGAGTCCCATAGTAAGTCGAAAAATATCCGTGTCTCATTTCTACGTATAACATGTCCGCTCATTAGCGCGTGGTTGATGAAATATCGTATTCAAATCAATTGACAGCTATAAGACGACCGGCAATTCACGAGTATTCCTATTTTTATTGGCGTCGCGTGCAATCTGGCAACGCCATATTTTGTCCATTTAAAATGCACGAAAATGCCGATCTATTGGAGGTGCACAGTGCACTCCCTCGAATCGATAGTTTTATGGATTTAAATGGAAGAATTACAGCGTTGGCAGATTGTACGCGGAATATGAATTGATTGTTTACACATATATAGGTTTAAATGGAGAAAACGCGTCGTTGTTACTTTGCACGAGCAGACATTACTACCGTAGGCTCCAAAGTAGCCACCGCAGCCAATCAGAACGGAGCATCATTGTTTTGATCGTTGATTGTTGGTCAACAATCAACATAGGAACCGTTGGATATTGTTCCATGTGTTATTTTGTCGATCTCCCGAAAATAAAGTAGTTCATCGCGTTATTGCACGGTCTCTGTTGTGTCTGGGCTGGGGGCTCGTGCACCAATGTCTTTGAATTAATCAGGCATAACGCGATACGTCTTAACATTGATGACCCTGAAATGAAATCTTCGTATGAAAAAACGCGTTTCTGAATGGTATCCCAAGTAATTTCTGTTTGAAGACAGCACAACAAACAGTCCTGGAAACGAGAGCACTACTGGCAGATCCAGTCAAAAGCAAACGGTTAAGGCTCTTGCCAGAGAATAGACGTTTGTTATTTTATCACGTGTGTATTTTTCACCGTTCAATCAAAGCTTCTCTCTTTCAGAGAATGGGTCTGTTGCAAACTTTTGCCACAGCGCTACAGAGTGTTCAATCTCATGTAAAATCGCGTGAGAAGACCATTGGTGGCACCAGAAAGTCATAAAATGCAGTATAAAACTCACGAGAGACGTTTAATAAAATCCAAGATGGCGGTAAAATATTAAGCAACCTGTATGCATGCACCACGAACATCCAAGGATAGCCAACCTCACTATATCGATCACACCCAATCACAAACGTAAATAAACACATAACCTCTGAAGCTGTGAGGTTGTCAACGTTGGCAATCCTTTGATCTTAAAAGTGCATGCATAAAGATTGCTCGATATTTTACCGCCATCTTTGATTTCATTAAACGTCTCTTGTGAGTTTAATACTGCATTTTATGACTTTCTGATGCCACCAATGGACTTTTCGGGTGATTTTACATACGATGAAACACTCTTTATCGTTGTAACAAAAGTTTGCAACAGACCCATTTTCTTTCCTGGAAATTTTCCTCGGAAATCAGAGCTGCCGTTTTGTATATGTTACAGGACAAACCCGATTTTAGGCCAAACTAGTTCAGCCTAGGCCAAACCGGTTTGGCCTGAACGGAACAGGCAAAACTAGTTTTGCCTAGGACAAACTAGTTTGGCCTGAAATCCTCCAGGCCAAACCTGTTGGGCCTAGGACAAACTAGTTTGGCCTAAAATTCTCCAGGCCAAACTGATAACGAGCAGGCCGAACTAGTTCGGCCTGAAAATGTTCAGGCCAAACTAATTATGTGCGGGACAAACTAGTTCAGCCGGAAGTGACGGCGCAGGACAAACTAGTTGGGACTAGGACAAAGTGTTTTCACAAAAAGTTCGCATGTTCTTTCACTGACAATGAGAGAATTATTTTTTCCAAGGTGTATTTAGTTTGCGTAAAAGAAACTGCACAGTGAAATGTTGACTTAGGGGAAATTACTTTGACCCAAGGAAAATGTCTGCTGAGTGCTGCTGCAGGTAAAATATTCCTTGTTGTGACAGTGATTCTCTTCATGCAATCAATTTTTACTTCTCGCAAAGAAATTTGTCAGTAAACGCTTTCCTTGTTTTTAAAGAAGTAGTCCATCGCGTTATTGCACGGTCTCTGTTGTGTCTGCGGCTGGGGCTCGTGCACCAATGTCTTTGAATTAATCAGGCATAACGCGATACGTCTTAACATTGATGACCCTGAAATGAAATCTTCGTATGAAAAAACGCGTTTCTGAATGGTATCCCAAGTAATTTCTGTTTGAAGACAGCACAACAAACAGTCCTGTGAACGAAAGCACTACCGGCAGCTTTAGTCAAAAGCAAACGGTTAAGACTCTTGCCAGAGAATAGACGTTTGTTATTTTATCACGTGTGTATTTTTCACCGTTCAATCAAAGCTTCTCTCTTTCAGAGAATTTTCTTTCCTGGAAATGGGTCTGTTGCATACTTTTGCTACATCAATTTAACTCATCGTTTCTAACGTAAAATCCTGCGAAAATAACGATGCGCACAGTAAAAACTAGACCGCAACAGACCCATTTTCCTCGGAAATCAGAGCTGCCGTTTTGTATATAACTAATGATTTTTTTCATTTCACCGATGATTCCACCGGTTGAGCAAATATTACACAGTTCAGTTCAGTGTAATACGACTATGACTATAGTTCACGAAGATAATCACATCTGTATATAATCTTTTCTGAACTGGTGTGGAATCGTCGATGACTTTAAAAACTTGCGGTTATTTTGATAATTTATCGGCGATTGCACCAACTGAGCAAATATTACAGATCAGAGTGCTTTCGTGCAGGTACAGTCACACTGATTGTGAGTAAAAGATTCCTTGTTGTGACAGTGATTCTCCTTCATGCAACAGAACTTTACTTCGCGCAAGGAAAACTGTCACAAGTAAACGTGTTTCCTTGTTTTTAAAAGAAGTGATTTCTCTCAGTGCATACAGTGTTCTGAACTGTGTGATCTTTTTTCAACCGGTATGGAATCATCAGTGAGTTAAAAAAGGTCATTAATGGGTCTGTTGCAAACTTTTGCTACAACGATGAAGAGTGTTTCATCGTATGTAAAATCGCCCGAAAAGTCCATTGGTGGCATCAGAAAGTCGTGAAATGCGAAAATAAACTCACAAGATACGTTTAATAAAATCCAAGATGGCGGTATAATATCGAGCAATCTGTCAAAGATATTATATACTATATAGATACTGAATGAGGTCCTACTTAAGGCAGGGAAAATGGACCTGCTAGGGGGTACAGAAAAGGGAAGATGCGCCGGCCACGTAGGCAGCGTGTTTTGCGCATAGGCAAACTTTCCTATTACGAGCTTACGAGGACGTCCAAGTTTCGTGATCGTTGCTGAAAAAAAAAGCTGTAATTTCTTGGTTTCACACTTACATATCGCGCAGCTGCAGCCACAGACCACATTTCAAAACTTGAAAGTTGAAATTCGACGCATTATGAATAATTTAACGATGTTTGAAATCTGTGTGTTGGGTTATGTTCTCTTGTTTACATTGAGTTCCCATACGAAATACACGGACTTTTCAAACTGTAATAAATTGATAAATTTTGCCACGAATTTAACTTTGAACTTATGGAAATCGATTATTACATCAGTAAGGAGACATAAAAACTTTTAAAGCTCCATTCGACAATTTTTCTTTTAATATTTCACGGAACTCGAAACACCTCAATGCTTTGCCTATGAGAATGTTTGCCTATGCGCAAAACACGTTGCATACTTACAGGATCTGGGACCTTTTATTCCCTAGCACTCGGTATCTATATAGTATATAATATCTTTGCAATCTGTATGCGTGCACCTTTAACATCCAGGGATCGCCAACGCTGACAACCTCACAGCTTCAGAGGTTATGTGTTTATTTACGTTGTGATTGGGTGCGTGATCGGTATTGTGAGGTTGGCTATTGCATGCATACAGGTTGCTCAATATTTTACCGCCATCTTGGATTTCATTAAACGTCTCTAGTGAGTTTTAGACTGCACTTTATGACTTTCTGATGCCACCAATGGACTTTTCCCGCGATTTTACATGTGATTCAACACTCTATAGCGGTGTAGCAAAAGTTTGCAACAGACCCATTGTACGCAAAACAGCTGCACTGCTATAGGTTGTCCCAAGAATGATTGGACTTGACAACTGTAGCTTCAAATGAAAACATCAGCTTCCATCCTCAGATAGAGCAACCTGATTGGTTAGGAGCCGTAAGAAGCTGATGTTTTCATGAAAACCATAGAAGTGTCAAATCCTATCTTTTCTGGGACAAGCTATATCGTATCACGTGTAAGTATATTTTTCACCGTTCAATCAAAGCTCCTCTTTTTCAGATAATTTTCTTTCCTGATAATTTTCCTCGGAAATCGGCAACCTCGCTCTCTTCAGCCATAGAATCGGATGCTGTAAATGTACTGTGGAAGTAGAAATGCGTGTGGCAGTATATTGTAGAGAGGCGGATGGTGGGGCGCTGGAGGGGGGGGGGGTTAGAGTGAGTAGATGCCTATACTGTTGTAAACCCCAGCCGAGTGCTGACAGCGAGCGGAGACCGCATTCATTGCCTCCTTTTGTTGCGCTCGAGTCCGAGGTTTTGTATGTAATCTTTTTTTTTTTTTATGCTTACAATAGGGTAAAATTGAAATTTAGGAGAGTATTGTTATTACATTTTGTTACGTTGCGTTTTACATGCAGGTTATGAGAGGGAATGAAAAAAAAAACAAGGAGGAAAGATGAGCTGTTGTCCTTCGCAGCCTCAGAAGCTGTTTTTATAGAATATACGTACCGCGTCTTGTGTTTTGTGTTGAGTTGTATCTTATACTTGTCATTACTGCGTATATAATTAGTAAGGGAATGTGAAGGATATCATGAGAAAGCGATATTTCGGGCCGTATTTTTATAGTCGCAGTCGGTTCTCTGGTATCCTTTCAAGGTTAGATTAACTCCTTAGAAATTAATGTACTATGACTTTCAAAAGAAAGTCCTCTCATCGGAATTATTTTTTTTTTTTTGGTAATTTTTTCTTTCATTTTTCATAGTTTCAAATTTTTTGAAGCATAATGTCGCAAGTGGTATAGCGAAGTTTCGCGTCGAATATATTCAACAAAGCCATTGTCAACCTACGCATGACAACAGTGGATGACACGGACCTCGATCGTGTTTTTCGAACTTTTTCGGTGTTTTCAGTCATCGATGGCATCAATTCGACTTTGATCGAATTTCGATGCCATAGATGCCCCGAAAACACATCTAAAAACACAATTGAGTTTTCTCAAATATGTTGTTAGGTTGGTATTGTTTATGATATTCGATAACGCGAAAATTCGCTTGCAGTAGTGTGAGACTCTGAAATACCTGAAATTCCTGAAACCCGTAAATTAAAATTGAAATGATGACAATTTCTTTCTGGGATAGGATACTATCTTTTGAAAGCCGTAGTACAAAAACTAGCCATGATGATGATTAATCTCACCAATTACTTCTCTTCTGAGTGTTTCTCTGCACAATTGATTCTGTCCTGAGAATCGATGAACTAAATGACTTGAGTTTGTCAACAGCAGTGCGGCAGCAGCGTCGTGAATAATAAATCGTCATCCTTCTCTCATTTAAACCCAGTCAAAAGTATCGATTACTCGAATTTTCTTAAGAATCGCTGTAGGATTGATTCCTTTTCTTATTTTTTTTTTTTTTTATCGAGATTATATCGATTGCATTGCTATCCACGAGCCTCCACTGGCGATGAACAGACCCATTATTTTCCTTCGTGAGCCTGATCCTGAGAGCTTCACGAGTGGCTTTCCGTATTTGGATTAGTCCAATGGAACTTGACTTTGAAAACAATCACTCTATCCCTCTCCTCCCACCTCCCACCTCCCCCTCCCCCTCCCCCTCCTTCCTCCCCTCCCATCCTCCCCGACTCTCTCATCTTCGACAGTAGACGACAATAGGGAACTCCCCCCCACCACCTTCACTCGAAGAAGGAGGGGGGAGTTGCAGGGTCGCTTTCCAAGAAAAGGGAGCCAGCATGGTAACTCGCGTTCACGAAGTCTCTCGTCCGAGGGGGTTATTAAAGTCTGATTCACTGTTGCTAGTTTTATCGAAAAAAAAGAAAAAAAAGTTTAATCTTCCATCAAATTTTAGAAGTCCAATTTTTTTTTTTGTAGTCCTACGAACGGATTTTGGTCCCGGCAATCTGCGCAGAAGACGAAAATACGCCCTTCAACGCATGTGTAGAAAGAGTTGTAAACGGCAAACTCTTCTGAAACGACCTCTATCAGTGTATTTTAATTACACAGCTGGGCAAAACGATACGATACGATCGTCCGAAGAAATTCATTCACCCTTTCAATACCTCGTCCGACCGAATTCGTTCTCACCAATACAGATCTGCTTTACAACATTTCAATGTTTCATTGACAGAAGCTACTCCAAATTATCGATCGCTGCGAAATAATGTGTCGTGGAGCGCCTTCAATTTACGGTATAGGCAAAATCAACACGACCGAGTAGGAATATTTAACTACCCGCACTTAATTTGAAGGAGCCAGTGGAGATTTTTTTTCGTAACGTAGTAGTAAAAGGGTTAACCCTTCCCGTCACAGTGTCCACTAAAATGGACGACCATTTTACATGGATCCTTTATGGAAATTCGGGAAAATTGACCCACACATGAAATCATATGAGAAAAGTTCGTTCAACTTAATGGTATAGGTTTCACATTACAGTGCCACTTCTTTCATAATTCGTGACAGAAAGGGTTAAATTGTTTGTCAAGTTTCCAAGGAGCTCATGAATTGAAACGTATAAGGAGTTCCGAAGTGAAAGTGTTGCGAGTAAGAGTTAATTTTTTTCCAACATCAAGTTAATGACGTAATTCAAGTGATTTCATGCAGGCGACTTTTTTTTACGAGATAAAAATTAGAAGCTACAATATCGCCTGAGTTTTCTTTTAACGATGATTTTCACGTTTGAAAATGCATTGATAGTTATGGCCTGCTGTAACCTAGGCCTCTTAGGTAGAGGTCGTTTCACGAAAGTTGGCCGATGATAGATGGGTTTGTTTACTGCGCAGAGACGATTTTGTGTCTTTGCGCAGGTGCAAGAACGCAAACACGTCTTTGCGCAGCGAACCGCATGATCTGTCATCGGCCTTATTTCGTGAAACGAGCTCTACCTAGCCCGTCTTTTCCGTGTATATTCGTTTACGTTTCAATTTTCCTGTTTTAAAATTGAAAATAAATAAACGTCGAATTGAGGATATTTCGAAAGAATGCTTCGTTGGGCGCCTTCAATTAGCGATGTATGTAAAAACAAGTAACCTTGAAGTAGGAATATTTATCTACTCGCTTAATTTGAATAATCGCGCTGCCTGATGCGAGTGGACTGATTAAACTTGGTAAGTACTGAGAGGGTCGATGATAGAGTATTTTCCATTTAGAGGTTGTTTCAGAAGTGTAGGCCCATCTAAACTGATAATCTTTGGAATTTTTCACATATATACCTATTTCTCAACTTTTTTTTTGTTACAAAATAAAAATGAATTTGAGCGTTGGCTTTCCATTACATTGAGAAGCGCTTTAAAATCGAAAGTATAAACTCGGAGGCAAGTTTTGTTTTGATTTGAAGGAATACAACTTGAAAATACGCCAAAGATTATAGTCTAGGTGCGCCTACACTTCTGTAGTGAGCTTTAAAGTGCGCGTATCGGTCATGTCAATCGTGCTTAAAGAGCCGCATCGTCCAATCAATAATCATAGCCGTCGTCAGGATATTGTCTTTCTCTTTCTTAGCCTATTTGAACGTATGTGTTATAAAGGACAGCACAAGGGGCTGTAGTCACGTGATAGCCCCTATATCCATCATTTTCTAACGATTGCGTTCAAATGAGCTGAGATAGAGAAATACAATATCCTGGCTACG
The DNA here is from genome assembly GCA_011764245.1 of Trialeurodes vaporariorum. NCBI lineage: Eukaryota > Metazoa > Arthropoda > Insecta > Hemiptera > Aleyrodidae > Trialeurodes > Trialeurodes vaporariorum. Next base: position 60,840,444 of record VMOF01000024.1, on the reverse strand, counting down.
GCCATGCGTCCAATCGTATCGTTTCCGTTAACTCTGTGGAAGTTAAGTTAATGAAAAATCTACGATTGAAAGCAGAAGTCCGGCAACATTGTCGTAATTGAAATGTGCTTCTTTCGCGGCGGCGTTTAATTGTTTGTCAGAGGTCGTTTAGTGTCTCGCGGGGAGTGGCTGAGTGGCGCTGAGACGCCTTTTTTACTATTTTCTTTCCTTCCACTTTCTTTCTTTACTTTAAGTACACAGTTTACCCGTGGTTCGTAAGCTTGTAAAGCTGCGCGCGAATGAAAGTTCCTTCGTCCCGCCTCCCAAAGTCCGATCAGGCTCGTCCCACTGCTGCAAACTTTCGTCGCGTGAACTTTTAGATCAGATATTAATGTTATGCGTCGTGGATCGAGGTACTTATATTTAACAGGTATGCTCGACCCGCTTCCCGCGTCATCTTCAGTGGCGCGAAAATCTGAAGAAGAATCCAAGATGGCCGAAAAAAGAAGAAAACACTGGACAATCATATCGGTGTAAAATAATTCACAAAGAGCGAATAAACTGAAATCGAAGAAGCGAGAAAAAACACCAAATATTATGAGTTCCACTTCCATCCATCTTCATAATAATACTGCTGATCATGTTCCACGTCATGTCCAGTATTTTTTTTTTTTTTTTTTTTTTTTCCCGGTCATATTAGATTCTGTTAATTTTGATTTTCGTGCCACTGAAGATAACGCGGAAAGCGAGTCGAGTATACCTGTTAAATATAAGTACCTTGGTCGTGGATACAGTTTGTCATTGTAATTTGAGGTGGAATGGAAATGCATAGGCATGGAATATTTTATATCTATTCAGATTCAGTGAATGTCTTATCCCCTCAATTTCCGAACATTGTCGGATCCAGCAATCTGGCAACAGTGTATTCTTCCCATTTGATTGCGTGAGACATGATCGATTTTTATTCATGCATTCAAATGGGAGGAACGCGCAGTTGCCAGATTGCTAAATCTGCTTGTTTCCGAATGATAATAACAACAAGACACGCACCATGCAATGCAAGGAGCGCCTTCAATTATCAGTGTAGGCTAAAACACGCACCTAAACTGTTGTGTACTGTACGGGAATAAACAACGAACTACTCCTAGAATCACTAGAATGGCCGACATGGAGTTTCGTTGAAGCCCCAGACCTAACCTCCTTTTCCGGGCTAGAAGGGCAGAACATTGGATTCTCCGTAAGACCCTGTGCTAGAAGGGCGAAAGTTTACGGTTGTTTTTAGCTCATACTAATCGAATTTTTGAAAGTGAATCAATTTTTTGTGAAGTAGGAAGGTCGGTTACCTGTTCGATTATTAACCTGAATAACACGATGTTTAAATCGTTCAAGTTTTCTATTTCATTTAAAGTTCTTAAGCTTGGCCTCATCCAGTTTTCATGGTGAGTCAAAGTAAGTACGCTGCTACTATTTACTACCTCTGATCAGTACTAAAATCATTAATGTATGTAGTTTCGCTTTCATAATTTAAAAATAAATAAGTCATTAAAAACAAATAAATAAATAAATTAATAAATAAATAAATAAATAAATAAATAAATAAATAAATAAATAAATAAATAAATAAATAAATAAAAAAATTATAAAAACATTTACTTTGAAACCGTTACCATATAGATTCCTATTTCTATTCCATAGTTGATAACTGATTGGAGCCGTATCCAGAAGAAAGACCCATAAAACAATGGGTGTGTTCTTCCCGAGAATTTTGCATTGTGAGCAAATGCAGATTTTTAGCTGAAGAGCACACCTCTTGTTTAAGGGCCCTTCTTCAATTTACATTCCCTGCAATCAAATCGGTATTTATAACAAAATCCGCCCATACTTATCGTTATTACTCGTTGTCACCATTCAAACTAGTTCAGAAGCTGTCTATTGTTTCTAATGGTGTTATTAAGTTAATAACCTCCTCCATGAAAGTTCCTGGCTGTGAAAATGCCCTTTTTTGACCAGAATTGATGAATTATGTGCAAAGAGCAGGAAGTCAATTATAGTATCCGCACTTCTCTGAATCAATCGTGTCAAAAAAAAAATGTTGTCTGTCAGTGTTGTTGATCTCACTCCCTCTTCACCTACAACTTGTTCCGCCATATACAGGGTGTCTATAAAAGTTGAGTCGCATGGACAATTTTAAAAACGGATGTCGTTTTGAGTGATGCTAAAACTAAAGAGTCTGTATGTACTGTGAGAGTTGCACCGTGTCGAAATCCATTTCTGCTTGGCTCTTAGATTTAGGTTCTCAGCTTTAGGCTCTCACTAAAGCCCCAAGAAGCAAAATGCAGTTGGCGGAAAGTTCTGTTTACTTTTCGCACTCGCTCATTTCACACATTCACATACCGTGACCGCTGTAATTATTGTTAATTTTTCTTCTGCTAAAATGTTATTCTCGAGGACATTATCTCTCACAACAATTACCGTTATTGTTTGGAATCGGGACCTAACCTATTTTAAACAGTGTCAACAGCGCCAAACGCCTCTAATTTTGCTGTGAATTATTTTTATAATTTTTTTTTTCTTCTTCTTTACAATTATGGGTGTGCAAATTAATATAAGAATTGATTTTTGAAGCCGTTTTCAAATAAAAAGTCATGTTATACGTGAAGTTTTACGTGAAATTATCCTAAAATAAACAAAAATTAATATGATTAAAATTGTGTCAATGTCAGAATGGAGCTGTTGCAAAATTTTGCCACAGGGTGATTCCTAGTTGACTCTGGGGTAAAACCCTGTAAAAATTACGAAAAGCGCACTAAAAAACGACGAAATCCACTCTTCAACTCATGAAATATGTTTTCAAATGCGAGACCGTATAATGGCGGTGGTTACCGCCTTTTACTTTGCGTTTCCTTATCTCAAGAAGCTCTATCCTGTCGAGGTGTTTTCGTGACACCACACTAGAAGAAGGAGAAGCATACAATTGCCATAAGATTTAAGAGGTAATCACCGCCATTATACGATCTCGCGTGAGTGAAATTTGTGATTTTTTGGAACGCTTTTCGTCATTTTTACAGGGTTTTACACCATGATCAACTATGAATAAACTTTGAGCAAAAGTTTGCAACAGCTCCATTCTTAACCCTTTACTGCATGTTTTTTTTTTTTTTTTTTTTTTTTTTTCAATAAAATAATTTTTTTCAGTACAATGTTGATCCGTGAGACAGGGAAAAATAGTGAAAAAATTCTTTCCATTATATTTCAATGGTAAAGAGCCTGAATATTAATTGTTCCAAATATGGACTTACCCTCATTTAGATATCCATGCAACTGAAAATAAAGTTTTCAGGCTAAAAAAAAAAAAAATTAAAGTAGTAAAAAATAAGTTAGTAAGTTTCAATAGTTGTTTTTTTTTGTATATGGTACCCCTGCGTTACTCCCAAACATAACAATGAAAATCGGAAAATCTCTATCAGATTTTCAGTAAGCTATTTTCAACCACTCTGCACGTTCTCTATCCTGTGCTGCGCGCTCTAGGACAAAATCGACAATTCTTACTCGTTTAGTATCTGTTCCACATGTGATCCACCATGCAGCGACCGTACAACTCAAGTCCCCTACTTTTAGAGAAGGCTTCAAAGTAATTGTTCCAGATCTGGGCTCATCTGCAGTTAAGGGTTAAACTTGATTGTCAGTGCGTTTCAAAATTCGCATTTGCTCAGTGCGGCTCGCTTTTTTTTTTTATTATTATTATTATTTATTGACACCCTGTACATAAGTGTAGATATAGTGTAAGTGTGTAGAGCTCGCTTTGTTTACATTCACCACTCACTCAGAACTGACGATCAGACTTGCGAGTCTATGAATGGAAGTGAGGCGAGCTACTATTGGAAGAGGTTCAACCCAGTTTTGCCATCATTTTTTACTTTTTTTTTTTCTTCCCTCTCGCGACTACTCCTCTGTCATTAATCACGGATAATAATGCGCTCTGTGTGCTCATGCCAAGACGCGCGCGCCGTACTGCTCCGCCCGGCCCATGCCACAGACGCGAACCCTCCATTCCATGACCTTTCTTTTCGCAGCAGCATCCATCAAAAAGTAGCCTCATTTCATATCCACTCCTTCTATATACCTCTCATCTAGTATTTTAAATAGTTCGCGCTTACTTGAATGAAGTCGGATCCGTGTAAGTTTAGCTACTTAACGAGGAATGTTTATGCTCGAGTTTTTTTTTTTTTTTGCCCCCCCCCCTCCCCCCGACTAATGCGATTTAGCTAATACAAATCGCCATATTTATATTGAAATGGGGCTCTTTGCAAACTTTTGCTACTGTTGATTGAAGCGTTGATTCTTGCCACTGGCGCAACCAGGATATCTTCCATCTCTCTCATTTCCCATTTGAATGTATAAGTAGAAAAAGGACAGAAGGGGGGGGGGGTTATCCCATTGTCCATCCTTGTCTAACATACGTTATTTAATGGAAAAAAGAGAGAAATAAGAGACTCTCGGTGCGCTACTGATTCTTGCATGAAAACCTGTAAAAATTACGGTCACACTAAAAAATCAGAAAATTGACTCTCAGAATCGGGCCTACTGGCGAATTTTCGCAGGTATCATAAGAGATTCCCATCTAAATAATTGAGACATATCTCTGTGTTTCCGTAGAGAAAAAGACAAGTTGGACAGGCATCTCCCATGGTACCTGCGTTGAACCTTCATTTACGATCTTGCCGTTATAAAAGTTTTGTTAGTTTATTACTGAATTTTAGACTTTCTTATAGTGTGATTTTTGTGATTTTTGCTGGGTTTTACATCAGATTTCTTTATTTATTTGCTTGTACACTGAAAAAACCAAGTTTGGGTACAACCGAAGCGGTCTTTTAAAATAGCTTCGCAGAGCCTAAGTTTTTAAGGTCTTTAAGTTGACCTTATCGATTACCTCGATGCACTGGCGGTTCGTGTGGTTTTTCAACAATGTTTTACCTCCCTTTGATTCTATGTAAAACAATCGATTCGACATTGAAGCAGCCCTTCACCAGCATTCGATTTTTGTAAATAGATTCAAATGGAGGAAAAACAACGTTGCCAAATTGCTCGAGCCGCCACTGCCTGGATGCGTATCAAATATTAAGAGTAATCTATGACTTTTATTCTGAAGGACGCTTTGACCCAAAGAGTAAACAAGATTCCAATTGAATGGAAGGCCTGCGTGGTCAACGTAGATGAGGGATCGGAACGCGGGCTGGCCTCTGATTGGCTGCAGCGGGTGGAGCAAAAATGACTCGGGGTATAGGGAAAATAACACGAGATTTTCGTTCCGGGGCGTTTATCTCGAAACCTAAGCGAAATCGTGTCCAAACAATTTATACGAGTCGATTTAGCAGATTTTTCCGAACAATTTGATAGGTCATAAGTGCCACTTTATTGCAAATTCGAAAAGACTGTTTCAGTTTAAAAGTACGCACAATAGTGTGATTACATGCTTGGCGTGTGTTTGAGCAGTGTTTGAGTAACTCACTATTGTGAGTACTTTTCAACTGAAACAGTCTTTTCGAATTTGCAATAAAGTGGCACTTATGATCTATCAAATTGTTCGGAAAAATCTGCTGAATCGACTCGTATAAATTGTTTAGATACGATTTTGCTTAGGTTTCGAGATAAACGCTCCGGAACGAAAATCCCGTGTTATTTTTCCTATACCCCGAGTCATTTTTGCTCCACCCGTTGCAGCCAATCAGAGGCCAGCCCGCGTTCCGATCCCTTATCTACGTTGACCACGCAGGCCTTCCATTCAATAGACTGATTTAGTGAATCGGCTGGACCTATCGAAGCTCCGACTGGTTCGATATACATGGGTTTTCCCATAAGGAATCGGAATGCGATTTTCAAGCGGAAATTTCGGCCTTTTTGAGACATTTTTTACACGTCGGAGGTTGCGATAATGGAATCTACGTATCCTCAAGTGCCAGGAACCAGCATAAAATAGGGTGATAGCGCAAAATTTAAACTATTTATGCCGCATATATCGAACCAAGTCGTGAAAGTGAGGTTATGGCACCCCATTGTTTACATCCTTCCTTCCAACCTCTATGAACTGCAAAACTTCCATAAATTTCGACATTTAGCAGTTATTTCTTCGAAACTTTTGGAGGAATTATGTGTCAGAGTATAGTAGCACACTTGCACTAACATTTTGAGTCCTGTAATGCCTGACATTACCACAGATTTTAGAAAAAGGCATGTTCCGTAACTCTACCCGAGTCTTCGTTTGAATTTTTCAGTCATATTCTTCAACCTGCCGGTGTTTCGTTCGTTTCTTTGATGCTTGTATCCTTCATTTACCTCTTACCCTTTAATAACATACTTCTAAAAACATTGTCGACTGTAAAGAACCTTTCGGCAGGGTGATTCAGTCCCGTCATCAATCAACCGTCCTCCCACACGTTCCTGACTGTAGCCTTCCTCTAGCTTTATTTGAGTGTTCCCCTTTAACTTGTCTAGATTTGAATTACAGATAGAAGGTAAGAGCATATTGTTGTAATTTAGATGTGTTAGTAACCCAGCGATAAAATTTTAGGCTAGGCAAACGACAATAAAGTACCTACTTAGATTCTGTACCCTTGAGGCGAGCTACTATTGGAAGAGGTTCAACCCAGTTTTGCCATCATTTTTTACTTTTTTTTTTTCTTCCCTCTCGCGACTACTCCTCTGTCATTAATCACGGATAATAATGCGCTCTGTGTGCTCATGCCAAGACGCGCGCGCCGTACTGCTCCGCCCGGCCCATGCCACAGACGCGAACCCTCCATTCCATGACCTTTCTTTTCGCAGCAGCATCCATCAAAAAGTAGCCTCATTTCATATCCACTCCTTCTATATACCTCTCATCTAGTATTTTAAATAGTTCGCGCTTACTTGAATGAAGTCGGATCCGTGTAAGTTTAGCTACTTAACGAGGAATGTTTATGCTCGAGTTTTTTTTTTTTTGCCCCCCCCCCCTCCCCCCGACTAATGCGATTTAGCTAATACAAATCGCCATATTTATATTGAAATGGGGCTCTTTGCAAACTTTTGCTACTGTTGATTGAAGCGTTGATTCTTGCCACTGGCGCAACCAGGATATCTTCCATCTCTCTCATTTCCCATTTGAATGTATAAGTAGAAAAAGGACAGAAGGGGGGGGGGGGGGTTATCCCATTGTCCATCCTTGTCTAACATACGTTATTTAATGGAAAAAAAGAGAGAAATAAGAGACTCTCGGTGCGCTACTGATTCTTGCATGAAAAGCTGTAAAAATTACGGTCACACTAAAAAATCAGAAAATTGACTCTCAGAATCGGGCCTACTGGCGAATTTTCGCAGGTATCATAAGAGATTCCTATCTAAATAATTGAGACATATCTCTGTGTTTCCGTAGAGAAAGTGACAAGTTGGACAGGAATCTCCCATGGTACCTGCGTTGAACCTTCATTTACGATCTTGCCGTTATAAAAGTTTTGTTAGTTTATTACTGAATTTTAGACTTTCTTAGTGTGATTTTTGTGATTTTTGCTGGGTTTTACATCAGATTTCTTTATTAATTTGCTTATACACTGAAAAAACCAAGTTTGGGTACAACCGAAGCGGTCTTTTAAAATAGTTTCGCAGAGCCTAAGTTTTTAAGGTCTTTAAGTTGACCTTATCGATTATCTCAATGCACTGGCGGCTCGTGTATAGTTTTTCAACAATGTTTTACCTCCCTTTGATTCTATGTAAAACAATCGATTCGACATTGAAGCAGCCCTTCATCAGCATTCGATTTTTGTAAATAGATTCAAATGGAGGAAAAACAACGTTGCCAAATTGCTCGAGCCGCCACTGCGCTATGGTCTGAGATCGTACAAAAGTGGCCAAAAATCAGTGGGAAAAAAATCAATAAAAATCATCGTATTTGACTTTTTAAGCTATTACAAAACTTTCCAATGACATTTCTAGGTTTAAATTATTTGCTAGAAGTGTTATTTGTAGTAGTAATTGGTCTTGAAAGTTTAAAAATGAGAAATTGATGAGAAATTTTCTTTCTTATTTTTGGCCACTTTTAGACGACTTCAGACCATAGTGCACTGCCTGGATGCGTATCAAATATTAAGAGTAATCCATGACTTTTATTCTGAAGGACGCTTTGACCACATTTAAAGAGGCGAGCAGTGAGACGCTTGTTTGTAGAGGGATCAAAGGGATTTCGAAGCAAGGAAGTTTAAAAGAAAGTTTCGTGAAAGTTTTTAAAATAAATTTTCGAGAAAGTCTTGAAAAAAATACGACCCTTTATCTTCAAGTGACTCGTCAGTCGCCCAGCTACCTTTACTGGAAGCCCAGTTACCTACGCTTTTGTGACAATACGTAAGTCTCTTCCTATCCCGAGCAGATGACCTCTGTGCAGCACAGAACAGCGCACTCCGACCTTCCCTTTCCAAACACTTTCTCGATGTTACGATCTCGCAGAGTCCTCTCCTCTTCTTCTTTTTCTTTACTCTTTGCATTTTTATTCGCACTGGCCTTCAACCAAGGTTGCCTGATTTTTCTGGTTTTTGGTTAATTTTGCGTTAGGTTAAGGGGGAACCCAACCTAAAATTGATTTTTCTTCCCTGATTATTGGTCTCGAAATTTTCAGGAAAGTTTCACATTGGCTCAAAAAGTTTTTTCGGAAATTTTGGTATTGCGGGTTGCATCACTGCCCCTGTAAAGCGGGAAAAATAAAATTTTAGACTCAACTTGAATTTGGTCCGACTTTTCTCAGGTTCTAAAGCAGCTACAGATCAGTGTTGTTGTTGTTGTTTTTTTTGTTTTTTTTTTTTTTTTTGTTTTTGTTTTTGTTTTTTTTTTAATGACCGGCATTGCATGCTCCACTGACTGAAGCATTGGATTTAGTTTATTCTAAGTTGAATAATTTCCACTGATTTTTTTTCTGAAAGCATAGTTAATTTTTCTCTTCAACATGATTAGGTTGTGAATTTAATGAATTTTCCGTTCGTAGTCCATTACTTTTGGTAATTTTTTTTAATAAAAACAACAAAAAACAACAACAACAAAACAAAAGTCTTCAGCTATCATAGAGCCTGAGAAAAGTCCGTCTAAAGTTTGAAAAAAAAAACCTAAAAAATTGAAGGCTTCTAAAATGAGCAAATCAGAAGCTGATGTACTTATAAAAATGAATTAAACTTTCCGTAACTTTTAATTGGACAAGCAAAATTGAAAAAATATTTACAATACTTTCAAGCAACTTGATCTTTACCAGGATATGTGCTACTAGAAAAGAGATAAACCACTTTTTTTAAGAAAAAATAAATAATCGAATTTTTGGGTAGGTTACCCCCTTTATTTTTTTATTTTTTATTTTCATTTTTGGTACATAGTTAGCCAGAAAAACTGACTGGGTACAGGTCATATAAGAAACGATACATTTGATTTCTTGTAGCTAGAGATCATTAAGAACATTATATTTTACTATATTTATATTTTAAAGTTTACTTATATCTTAACAGTTCATCCAGGCTGTAAAAAGCATGGGATAGTAGAAACAGCTCTAATGCAAGAAAAAAACTACTAATTTCTCCGTTTTTAAAATGGGTTTTTAAGGATTTAGGCAGAGCGTTAAATACTTGGATTGCAGAAAAAGATGCATTGCTTTTTGATGATTCTAATCTGATCTTATTATTTTTTATAAAAAGATGGCGGCTATTATAATTATGAGATGGGCTAAGATCAGATGGAGTTATAATGGCATTTTTGACAGCATATTTTAAAAGATCCAGACAGTATAAACAGGGCAACGTGAGAAGTTTGTTCTTGATAAATATTTCTTTACATGTATGATTGTAGGGTAACTTTAAATTGGAACCAAACGGTTTGAATCCGAATAGTTGGCAACTCTGTGTCCGACGCGCGCGCAATTTAAAATTTCGCTGACGCGACACCCGAGCGACCAAACTTTCCAACGTCTCCTTGTGCAAATCATTGCTCCCAGTGTTTTTTTTTTCCTACGCGGCGGGAGGTGGATGCGGAGTTGCCAGAGCTTTAAAGGTTTCTTGAAAATCTCTGAATTTAAGCTTAAATAAACTAACGAGTTAGTTTTAAATTGGAATTTTTATCTGAGTTGATTTGAAAAAAAAAAGCCACGTACTATCGTTTTTCCTGTGTGATGTGATGTTGTTTTTAACATCAGTTTTGAGCTAACGCCATATCCGTGCATCACACGGGAAAAAAAAAAAAAAAATCTTTTTGGAATTACGAAACGACGAAACGATTGAAAATAATAGACTCATGAAACTGGACTTAAAATGATTATAGAATTCTCATAGATTCAATTATTCTTTCTCGTGAATTATTTAAGAACGTTCGATTGGATCAATGAGAATTCTGGTAATTTTCAATAGGAATTTCTTTCCGATTGTAAGAATTATTGATAATTCCAGTAGTTACTTGTAAAACAATTTTTTTTTTTAGTTCTTATTTCATTTTTTTCTCCTCGTAAAAGGCACATGAACGGTGTTGCCTAACTATACCTGCGTGTCAATACTGTCAATCCACTTATTATGGTGAAGGCGAAACACACCGATTTTGCAGGAGAGAAAAAACACATTATCAATTCAACATGAGTCTAAATTAATAAATGAGAGGTTTGTTTGTTGAATTTTCACTGATTTTTTTTTTTTTTTTTTTTTTTTTTTTTTTTTTTTTGCAAGCTTTTGGCCTTTTTAAAAATTATGTAGCTGTGCTATGTGAGTGAAGCCGTCATAGTAACTCAAAATTGTTAAAAATAATGTTCCGTGGTTTCTTACGTGGAGAGTGGAAATGGGCATCTACCCTTTTTGGGTCAAGTTTTTTTTTTTCTCCAAGAAATGAAGGGGTTTTGACTTTTGGCCGTATCTGGTTTATTTGACATGACATCCTCGCACGGAGGTTAAAGGACAAATTGCGTCAAGCTGGTGAGCAGCTAGCGCCATGCCATGCCATCGCGGCGCCAATGTCAATGTAAATCACGAGCGAGTGATTTCTGGTCCAGAAGGCAGTCACGACCCCCCCCCCCCCCCTCAACCCCTCTTTTTAAAAAAGAACCATCCCAAAATCGATAGATCGAAAGGCGTGCAGTGCATCGACTTCGATGTATACTCTCGCCGTGAGCACGGCAGTGAAAGCTGAACAGTTGGAGCTTCATCCAGTTTAGATGATCCTCCTCGATCGTTTTCTCGTTCAAGGTTACTATTTATTTATGGTACTCGCGGCGGTGTGTTTACTACTGCTGAATAGGTTACAATATACAATGTTGTCAAATCTATAGTGATTCCTAATTTCTTCTTCGTTCGATTTTCTCTTCTATTCTCACCAGTAGGAGCTTGTGCAATGTAGCAGCAACAGACTCTCTCTATTTAAGCCTTTGTAAAATAATCGATCTCCGGGGGATTGACTAAATTCCTGAGAAATCGATACTTTTGTATAGGTTCAAATGGCAAAAAAAACATGGTGCCACATAGCACGAACCAGTCATTTCTGATTCTCACCACTGTGGAAATAGAGAAATATTGAGCAAATTAATCTCAAAAATAACATGGAATTCCGCTGAACATTAGCTCTCAGTAGTAAGTTATAGCGATGTCTCACCACTATAGTGAAAATAGGATTATAATGCTCAAGTTAATCTAAAACTGGTCGTATCTAAAAAAATACAAGGAAATATCGCTGAACCTTATGGAACTTACAATTAGTATATGTGTCCGTTGCAGACGCAGTATTATTGGCGTTTGAATTGCAGTATAGTAAATCGATGTCTCCTCCTTTCACTAAATGGAATGGAATCGATCTTAGAAATCGATACTTTTGCATTGAATTAAACGATGGTCGATTTTTCACGAACCGCCTCTCCGGTTGCAGTTTTGCAAAGCTTTGTCGCAATGAATAAGCATTGTCTTCTATGCACGTACAATAATATGGGATACGCAGCATGATACGTCCAAAACGTTCAAGTCCAAAAATTAATGTCCAACATTTTTTTGGGCATGGACTTTATATTCGCGGACAATGTAGCTCGGTGGACGAAAACATAAGTAAGTAAGTAAGTAAGTAAAGGCCGGGCTTACCGGCGGGGCGCCCTCATGGAGCCTAGGCAATGGCTGCTGCCGTCTTGCACCCCGAGGTTTGGACCGTGCTCCTTAACTCAACCCGAATGACGTTATATCATTATATTTCCACAAGGCTCGGCGGCCGTCTTAGAAGCCAACGGAAGGTCGTATCAACGACTGTGGCAGACGCTACCGGGCATGGATTTTTCGGAGCACGGTCATGCCCCCATCGAATTGGGCTCTGCTGTTTCACTCCCACTGATAGGTAGCGCTGGCAGAAGCGTACTCTATGAGCGATCCATGATCACAACACAGCCGAATAGTGCGGACGGGTTACTTACTGGGTGGCCATGTCACTCCCGCACCCCTCTACCTCAAAGGGTCGGGGTATTGGAGTGGCATGGCCATCCATGGTCACGATGACTGATATTTGAGTGTCCTCAAATATCAGTCACCTCCGGGGATCGAACCCGGGACCTCAGTGCTGGCAGCGAACTGCCTTAACCACTACACCACTGAGGCTGACTTTGGACGAAAACATAACTGCGGACAAATAACATTTTGGACGAAAAAGTTTTGTACATAAAAGCTGCGTGGACATATCATCTGGGAATCTAATGTGGACAGTGGCGGCTCGTGATGTTTGGCAACCATGTTTTTTTGCTATTTAAACCAATATGTAAACTTCTGGCAACCATGGAAAGTACACTTGCAGTAGTTTTTAGTGAGCTATGCTCTCTTGCTCTCCGCATGCTGCACGCCTCGTACTTAGAAGCTATTTCCAGGTTAGGTTGTCCGCGTCAATTATTTTAATTGCTTCGAACTATACTCTCACCCCAGCCGCGGCCGGTCCTCGTCCTCTTTGATCGTCCAAACCACTAACTTTCAAACTTTGAAAGGTCCAATTTACTTTTTTTCCTATCCTGCGACTTGTTTATATTCTATACCGGCCGAAGGATTGATTAAGAGGTCCAAGCCGGACTCAGGAATTTGGCAACTGTGTATTATTCCCATTTGAAAGAATGAGGAACGGTCGATTAGGAAAAGGGCTATATATATGGTCCCCTCAATAATCGATTCTTTATTTCTCATTCGTTCAAATGGGATGAATTCATGGTTGTCAAATTACTGGATCCGCCTGTGGAATTGTGATTTCGAGAAGAAGAATAAGAACTCTGCTTCTGCCGACGCAGAATTAGTTTTTGTGTATTTGTTTGTAGTAATTTTGCATTTTTCGATGCAAAATATAAACTCAGTTGGCTTTGTAGACGGGTGGAGTGGATGAGGGGGATGTCTAGCAGTGGCGTAGCGTGCAATCTGGCAACGTTTTAATGTGTCCGTTTAAACCCTTCAAAAAGGTCGAATGCGTAGGTGTTCACCGAACACCCAGTAGTTCGATCTTTTTAATGAGCTTAAATAATGGACACATCATAACGTTACCAAATTGCACGGTACGCCTCTGATGCCTAGGCACGTCTGATTATTTTTGAGATATCGACTGTCTGGTTTTTGCCAAAAGGTTGTCCCAGTTGGAGTAGTGAAGCAAACCAAAGGGTTGGGGGGGGGGGTGTCAGGGGGATCACGAAATACCAAAAAATGGAGCAAACTCGGTTTTTTAATCTATCATGAGTCATGATACTATCTCTCTACCCTATTAGAGAGTGAGAAAGGAACAAGTGTTAACGTTACAGAGTTTTAGAATTATTTTCATCATCCCTGTGAAATTTTTGTCTTTCAATATCCGATACCTTTTTTTACCCTTCCTCAAAACCCTCGATGGACTTATCGGAAGATTGCCTCTGGATTATCATCGAATCTTTAACTTCCTATCAATAAATATACCAATTTCGGGATGATGGAATTTCTGGATCACTATTCATACACAGAAAGAAAAGGATAATTTTCGAGTCGAGAAATTTTTGAGTGAATTTCACCCTTTCGAGTAGATTTTCTCTTTCGGTGATATTCATAATAACTACTGTATAGAGGTGACTCCAAATATACGTGAAAATTTCAGTAGGGTGTCGGATATCCTACTGGACTTTCCAGGTTATCCGATATTGTCAAACTAACGCCTATTTTTTTCAGTGGTTTATTAACCCTCTGTGATTTGGAAAGAAAAAAAAAAAAAAAAAAATCGTATTTCGTTCTGACATAGTGCGTTGTGAAAGTTTTGTCTGCAAAACTTCTAGACACTCAGATTACATACCGGGGGGGGGGGGGGGAAGAAAGGAAGAAAAAAAAGGACTCTCGATGTTTAGAATCACTCAATTAATAGGTCTGTTGCAAACTTTTGCTACAGCGATATAGAGTGTTACATCTTAAGTAAAATCACGTGAAAAGTCCATTGGTGGTGCAGAAAGTCACAAAATGCAGTATTAAACTCACCAGAGGCGTTTAACTGAAACCCAAGATGGCGGTAAAATATCGAGCAACTTGTGTGCACGCACCGCGAACATCCATGATGGCCAACGTTAACAACTTCACAGCATCGGAGGTTACGAGTTTGTTTGCGTTGTGATTGGTTGTGATCGATGTTGTGAGATTGGCCATCTTGGATGTTCATGGTGCTTGCATACAGGTTGCTCGATATTTTACCGCCATCTTGGATTTCAGTTAAATGCCTCTTGTGAGTTTGTTACTGCATTTTATGACTTTCTTCTGCCACCAATGGACTTTTCACGCGATTTTACATGAGATTTATCACTCTATAGCGCTATAGCAAAAGTTTGCAACAGACCCATTGCCAAATCCCTTTTATTATGAAAGACTACAACAATTTTTTTTTTCACCCTGAATGGGTCTGTTGCAAACTTTTGCTACAGCGCTATAGAGTGTGCAATCTAATGTAAAATCGCCTGAAAAGTCCATTGGTGGCATCAGAAAACAATGAAATGCAATAATAAACTCACAAAATGCGTTAAATGAAATCCAAGATGGCGGCAAAATATCGAGCAATCTGTATGCATGCACCACGAACATTCAAGGATAGCCAACCTAACAATATCCATCACAACCAATCACAAAGTAAATAAACACATAACCTCTACCTGCAGTGAGGTTGTCAAAGTTGGCAATCCTTGGATGATCACGGTGCATACATTCAGATTCCTAGATATTTTGCCGCCATCTTGGATTTCAATAAACGCCTCTTGTGAGTTTAATATTGTTTTTATTGACTTTATGATGCCACCAATGGACTTTTCAGGCGATTTTACATTGGAGTAAACACTTTTTATCGCTGTAGCAAAAGTTTACAACAGACCCATCATTTATACTACATAGCTTCGAATGGAAAATCTACAAATTCTATCCGCAAAATCGTAAGACTGTAACAGTGTAACACTTTGGCTTGATCTAATTCCATCGCAGTCCAGGTTTGAATCCTTGAACTCTTCGGAGCGGCATTGATCACGATATAACTGTAAAGACACTATTGAAAAGGAATCGAAGGAGACGCGAATGATGCACCAATAATTGGTGGAGTAACCGTTGACGAGTCGCCTGCCTCACGGGAGAAAGAGGAAAAAAACCGAAAGAATAGTTTCACGGAAGAAATTAAATCGTATCCTTGATTCTCTTGAGTCTTCGGTTTACTGAGACTAAATTGACGAACACGAACGGATTAACCCGAGAAATGACAAAGCAAAGAGACTATTCGCATACATATTTTTCCGGTCCATTAAACGATAGCCGACTAATCGATGTCGAAATCCAGACCGGTGCAGATACCGGCGATCGATACTGATGAACGATGAGTGCAATTTTTACGCGAACGTTTTCTTCTCCTGTTTGTTTACCTCCTGTACAATAGCTTACCAGTAAAAATAAAAAAAGAATGAGGAAAAAAATCTTTGTTTATCCTGGTAATGATAAGTGATTTGTCCTTATCACGGTCAAATACCAATACGGTCGTGCCAATTTCGCTTTAATAACATTCAGTGTTTAAAGCAATCTCATCATCGTTTCATGCCATTGGTTCAACCAGGATCTCTTCCATCTCTCTTATTTCCCATTTGAATGTATAAGTAGGAAAAGGACAGAAAGCGGGGGTTTTAACCCGTTGTTCGTCATTGTCTAACATACGTTTTTTAATGGAGAAAAGAGAGAGATGAAGAAACTCTCGGTGCGCTACTGTTTCATGCTATTATTCTGGCCTAAAGGGCGTGGTTTTGCATATCTCGAGAATTGAAGGAGTTTTTTTTTAAATTTTTATTTATTTTTTTTGCTTTTAGGTTTTTAAATAGAGAGGTCCTTCTAAATATTTTAAATCTTCACATTTTTTCAGTTGCTCTAAAAACAGATTCTACTTTTGCGGTGGTTGTTCCACGTACTCTGTGATGCTACACATGCGATGGGGCTCCGGCTCCTGCAAGCTTTTGCTACACGTGATTGAAGAGTTGAGGTTGAAGATTTTATTCTTGCATGAAACCCTGTAAAAATGACGATGAGAATACTAAAAAATAACTAAATTCACTTGCAGATTCGGGCTTAATGGCAGAGCTACGCAGGTACCATGGAAGATTCCTATCTAACTTGAGACATATCTCTGTGTTTTCTTAGAGAAAGTGACAAATTAGACAGGAATCTCCCATGAAACCTGCGTTGAACCATTATTACACAGAAAAAAAACTACGGTGAAAATAACCATACGGATACCTGATTTTGGCACCTGCTAGATGTTATGGTAAACTTGACCAGAAGTATGGTACATTTACCGCTACTTTGAGTAAATTCGACATGCAATCAGGTAACATCACCTAGTACCTAGTCAAAACATAGTAATCTTCTGGTTAACATTACCATAACATCTAGCAGGTGCCAAAATCAGGTATCCGTATGGTTATTTTCACTGATCTTTTTTTTCCGTGTACTAGCTTGCCGTTGTAAGAGTTTAGTTCGTGAGTTTATTACTGAATTTTAGACTTTTTCAATGCAATTTTCCTTATTTGCGCTGGTTTTTACGTCGGATTGGACCATTCGTTTGCTCACAGCAAAAGTTTGCAAGAGCCCCCATCTAATCCTCTAAGGGCCGAGGTTAGTTCTCGAGAACGCCACTCCTCCGTTCATAAAAGGAAGGTAGTTAACTGTTCGTACTCGGAGGAGTTGGAATTGCCTATACAATGATTTGAAGGCGCCCGGAGAAACCTTATCTTGTAAGTGTTTTCATTGATGATCGCGTTTATCCGGAAGGAAGACTGAAACAATGTGAAATAAGAGGAGAATAATGAATTTACGCGGGCTTGGCCCATGAGGGGTTAAGCGAATATTGCACGACTCAAGTAGCATTTGCAGGGGCGTCATTTTGGGTTCGGCTTGGGGGGGGGGGGACTTTTTTTTTTTTTTTTTTTTTTTTTTTGCTCATCAGTGTCATTTTAGACACTCTACAACCCTGCATACCCTATATTAAGGCCCTAAATTCCAACAAAACTCGTTAATGACCACAAAATTTTAGTTCAAAACTTTTTTCTTAAAAAAAAAAAAAAAAAAAAAAAAAAAAAAAAAGTATTCACTTTTGGCCGACCCTGGGGGGGGGGTGCCCCCGCAAGTGACGCGACTGAGAATTTGGCATCACTGAATACGTAGTGTTGAGAAACTTTAATTTTCCAGAAATCTAGTTTAGTGGACCTAGTAGGGTTGCAGATGTACAAAAAAGGTGTCCCGTGGGATGCTTCGTGAAGAAAGTGTGGGAGTGGTCTCATTCTCTTCGTTTTGATGCGTAGAATCCGATTTTCGATGGTGTCAAGTCCAGAAATCGATCCGGTGACCACCAGAGCCTAAAAACCAAAATGGCGGCCGTTCGGACGACCTACCCTCAGTTATCGCACGATATATTTTCAAATATAATTTTTTCAGCAATTGCATGTAAAAATTCGTGTTCCTCGTAAAATTTACCATGGAAATGATATGCTTGCGTGACCTTACTAACCATTTCATGGCCTCCAACGGCGGTCAAAAGCAAAATGGCGGCCATTTCACGGCAAATTTCGCACGCTTATCTCCTAAAAAAGTTTCAAACTATAATTTTACTGACAATTCCACCCAACAAACGTTAATCCTAACTTCAGCTTAGCCATAATTGGTCAGAGCATCAATTAAAGGGGGAGGGTGGAACCCCTCCCCTCCGGCCCTCCCGAATAGCCGGACATGTCCGTCCATAAGCTTGAAAATTATTGAAAAATCAGAAAACCATGCTATACGCTGAGATGGTATTCGGGAGGTGATCCAGGCATGATTACAGCCATGAAAGGAGTATTTTAGGGGTCTATTAAGGCCCCTCCCCTCCCCCCGACGATCTAAAAGAGGGTGCGAAACCCCCCTTTTCCTCCAAATTAGAAGATTTATACACGTTTCTCATTACGGTTTTCCTCAAAATGCGTCGAAACAACCAATCTGACGCTAAAATTTGACTGAGCTCTTTCTAAAGAGGATAAAATTTCCTACAAGGTGGTTTAGTCAGATATAAATTTTATTCACCTGGCAGTCGAGCAACAGCTGATTTTCTTCTCGCGGAAATTCGCAAAATCGCAGATAAAACGCGTTTTTCTGACTTTTTTTTCGAGTAATTTGACTTTCGAGGCGTCTTGAAAAGCAACGACTGTGAGTTGAACGTATAGTAGGCTCCAAGCAAGTATTCTGGGGGTCTCTATTGAGTAAAATGGTGTTTCGGGGTGGGGGGAGGGGGGGTGACCGCCGACCCGCTCTCAACACGGAACAAATAGCGTCAAAAATCTCGATAAATCAGTGAAATAATTCACTTATTTCTCATAAACTTCCCGGCTTCGGATCAAATACCGACCACCCACCCCGGAAAGGCTTGACACTCGTGAGTGCCAAATTTACCTCCTTTTTTCCAGGAGCAACGCACAACTTTTCGATCAAGAAAGAATCAGAGCTGGATACAGCCTTTTTCTGGGACTATAATCCCACGCTCAACGATATCGAAAAAGAATCAATTTCATGCACAATGATTTTTTTTTTTTTTTTTTTAATCTCTGAAACCATAATCAAAAAAACTGATTTCTCCAAGTGTCGGCTCCTATTCGAAATCCGAATCGCTACATTCAAATGCCTGCGCTATGAGAGGGATTCTCGCATTCATTGTCTTGGAAAATGGTACAGCCATTAATGCTGTGACGGATCCAGCAATCAGGCAGCAGTGTGTTCTTCTCGTTTGACTGTGTGTCTGTGTGAGAAATAATATATTAGTCACGGGGCTATAGCCCCTTCAATAACCGATTGTTTATATGATACATTCAAATGAGAAGAATGTGCAGTTGCCAGATTTTTGATTAGCCTATGCGGCTATGCATGCACATCTATGTGCACGGCAAACCCAGTTTGTTTGCAGCTGCAACGCTGCTTCGCGTCGTGGCTTTCATAAGTAGTGGAAAGACAGTGTTGAGCATCCGTGGACGAATCTTTGAAATCGGTAAATAAAACTAATATACTGGATAAATAAACGTCTCCCATTGGTCCTTCTTATGTGTGAATCGACAAATATACGTATACCTCTGTGATCAAGTACCTATCTTTCCGCTTCATTCGAGAAGCTTTCAATGTAATTTTAATAAGCTTTAGGTATCGGCTGCATATAGCTTATTGACTACCGATAGCTTCTCGAATGAAGCGGAGAGATAGGTACTTGATTACAGAGGTATACATGTACTCATATACAATGGTAAAAATGGCTCATGAGAAATCATGAACACATTAGCATGGAAAATCATGAGTTTCTCATGTGAACCCATGAAGATTTCGTGATTTCCTGGTATAAGTACGAATATTTTCATAATTTCTCATGAGAACCCATGAGGAATCCAAGGAAAAATCACGGAACCCTATAGGAAACCATGGGAGCCCATGGGAAATCATTGGTTTCACATGGGTTCCTATGAAGAGCCCATGGAGAGTCATGATTTCCCATGCTCTCACATGAATTTCTCATGGGAACTCATGATTTCCCATGCAAATTTGGACTTTTCGCATGGGTCATTTTTACCAGGGTATTTGTCAATTCACACGTAAGAAGGACCAATGGGAGCCGTTTATTTATCCAGTATATTAGTTTTATTTACCGATTTCAAAGATTAGTCCACGGATGCTCAACACTTTCTTTCCACCACTTATGACAAGGTAGATTCGATGGAGAACAGGTATGGACAACACTCTGAGGTTGGCTCTGATTGGTTGTGAAAAAAGCGACTCCGCCGCCATTTTTCTAACCACGCGATTCAAATTTAGATTTCACATCTTGAAAAGTAAAGTGAACAACGTAATTGACGATGTTAATCCATTCTATAGTCACAACATTAACATTTAAAGATAAAAATTACATCTCATTGTTCAAATAAATAAAGTATTGTTTTAGATAAAATTCCCCTTCAAACCTAACCACAAACAACAATGCAAGATACACGGTGTAAATAGGAGACAAGATGGCGAAGAAGTCGCTTTTACCCAAAAGTGGCAAAGCCCCCTAAGTCGAGTGTTGTCCATACCTGTTCTCCATATACCTTGCACTTATGAAAGCCACGACGCGAAGCAGCGTTGCAGCTGCAAACAAACTGGGTTTGCCGTGCACATAGATGTGCATGCATAGCCGCATAGGCTAATCAAAAATCTGGCAACTGCACATTCTTCTCATTTGAATGTATCATATAAACAATCGGTTATTGAAGGGGCTATAGCCCCGTGACTAATATATTATTTCTCACACAGACACACAGTCAAACGAGAAGAACACACTGCTGCCTGATTGCTGGATCCGTCACAGCATTAATGGCTGTACCATTTTCCAAGACAATGAATGCGAGAATCCCTCTCATAGCGCAGGCATTTGAATGTAGCGATTCGGATTTCGAATAGGAGCCGACACTTGGAGAAATCAGTTTTTTTGATTATGGTTTCAGAGATTAAAAAAAAAAAAAAAAAATCATTGTGCATGAAATTGATTCTTTTTCGATCGTTGAGCGTGGGATTATGGTCAAACGACAAACCATCGCGCGACATCTCACCGCGCGACATTTCACCGCGGACATTTCACCGCCGCGACATTTCACCGCTATGACTTTTCACCGCGCGACGTTTCACCGCCGGGGAAAAAAAATAAATAAAATAAAGAAAAGAAAAACAGAACAAAAAAACAAAAAACAGTAATGAAAAGAAGAAAAATTGCAACTTTTCCTTCACACTTTACCAGGCTTAGGACTGGCCAAAAAAAATATGTATGCATTAAATTTTTTTGGGCGTTTTTCGCCTGAACCTTTCCCAGTTGCGGATGGTTATGCACTCCGACCTTCATCACTTTTTCTCCGACGTAATGAATTCTGCCGCGGCATCTTTCATCTCGCCTCCAAAAATTGACGCCTTCCATATATCTTTGGCACCAATGCACTTTTTGTGGGTATACAAGTAACCTTTGTAACCTAATTTTCCCTTCCCTTCTCTACTGCTAATGATCTCGGCAATTTTTTCTATAATGGTACTATAGCAAAAAAAAAAAAAAATCAAGTCCACGAAAAAAGTTAAAAGCTGTGAGTAAAAAAGATTTTCAGTCCATCTAAACTGTTAAATCTTCCATTTCCTTTTTTCCTTTTTGTTCTTCATTCTCTTTTCTTCTTATCTTTACATTTTTTTTCGGCGGTGAAACGTCGCGCGGTGAAATGTATCGGCGATGAAATGTCGCGGCGGTGAAATGTCCGCGGTGAAATGTCGCGCGATAGTTTGTCATGGAATCTGGGATTATAGTCCCAGAAAAAGGCTGTATCCAGCTCTGATTCTTTCTTGATCGAAAAGTTGTGCGTTGCTCCTGGAAAAAAGGAGGTAAATTTGGCACTCACGAGTGTCAAGCCTTTCCGGGGTGGGTGGTCGGTATTTGATCCGAAGCCGGGAAGTTTATGAGAAATAAGTGAATTATTTCACTGATTTATCGAGATTTTTGACGCTATTTGTTCCGTGTTGAGAGCGGGTCGGCGGTCACCCCCCCTCCCCCCACCCCGAAACACCATTTTACTCAATAGAGACCCCCAGAATACTTGCTTGGAGCCTACTATACGTTCAACTCACAGTCGTTGCTTTTCAAGACGCCTTGAAAGTCAAATTACTCGAAAAAAAAGTCAGAAAAACGCGTTTTATCTGCGATTTTGCGAATTTCCGCGAGAAGAAAATCAGCTGTTGCTCGACTGCCAGGCGAATAAAATTTATATCTGACTAAACCACCTTGTAGGAAATTTTATCCTCTTTAGAAAGAGCTCAGTCAAATTTTAGCGTCAGATTGGTTGTTTCGACGCATTTTGAGGAAAACCGTAATGAGAAACGTGTATAAATCTTCTAATTTGGAGGAAAAGGGGGGTTTCGCACCCTCTTTTAGATCGTCGGGGGGAGGGGAGGGGCCTTAATAGACCCCTAAAATACTCCTTTCATGGCTGTAATCATGCCTGGATCACCTCCCGAATACCATCTCAGCGTATAGCATGGTTTTCTGATTTTTCAATAATTTTCAAGCTTATGGACGGACATGTCCGGCTATTCGGGAGGGCCGGAGGGGGAGGGGTTCCACCCTCCCCCTTTAATTGATGCTCTGACCAATTATGGCTAAGCTGAAGTTAGGATTAACGTTTGTTGGGTGGAATTGTCAGTAAAATTATAGTTTGAAACTTTTTTAGGAGATAAGCGTGCGAAATTTGCCGTGAAATGGCCGCCATTTTGCTTTTGACCGCCGTTGGAGGCCATGAAATGGTTAGTAAGGTCACGCAAGCATATCATTTCCATGGTAAATTTTACGAGGAACACGAATTTTTACATGAAATTGCTGAAAAAATTATATTTGAAAATATATCGTGCGATAACTGAGGGTAGGTCGTCCGAACGGCCGCCATTTTGGTTTTTAGGCTCTGGTGGTCACCGGATCGATTTCTGGACTTGACACCATCGAAAATCGGATTCTACGCATCAAAACGAAGAGAATGAGACCACTCCCACACTTTCTTCACGAAGCATCCCACGGATGCACATTTGCCACTATACTAACCAATATTTTTCTTCTTCCTTTTCTTTCTTTGTTTTTCGAATAGGTAATTGATTCAAGGTTCGATGAGCTTTTACTCGGAGAATCGTCTCTCACAAGTTACGTAACGTCTTCGGCTTCCTATCACAAGCTCAGCGTGGAGGATCGGATCGGATCGGATCCTATCGGTTCAGTTCGATCGCAGAACAAATTCGCAACTAGCTCTCTCTCTCTCTCTCTCTCTCTCTCTCTCTCTCTCTCTCTCTCTCTCTCTCTCTCTCTCCCTCCCTCTCTCTCTCTCTCTCTCTCTCTCTCTCTCCCTCCCTCTCTCTCTCTCTCTCTCTCTCTCTCTCTCTCTCCCACTGAGCCCGTCTCTTTTCGTCTCATCTCTTCTCGCCTCGTCTACGCGATTTCCTCGATGGGTTGCGTCGCGATGGCTGATGACGTCACGTCTCATCTTGTCTCGACCCGATGCTCCGATGCACCGATGCAATACACCGGTGCTCCTGCATCTACAGGGTGTTGAAAAACTGTTCCCGAATATTTCAGGGGCGGATTATACAGGTCAAAATAAGACTTTCTTTTCCTATCAACATGTGTCCGGAAATGCCCCCCTTTTGAGCTACAGCCCACCAAAGTTTTAAAAAATTTACGGTTTTTTTGGAATGGCGACCACTATTATGAACCAAATGTCCTGAAAATTGGTGTCTCTAGGTAATTTTATGTGAAAAATCCATTAATGACCTCGAGAAATTCAGAAATTGAGTCTGACTGTACTTTTCACGCAATGTTGTACCTTTAACGGCACGAATTTTACGTTACGGATTGAAAATTTGAAGAATAATTACCAAAATCAGATGCAAAAAACCCTCAGAAATATTTTTGATCCTCCTTGTTTCCTTCGATACGACGCGTTTTAAGCGAGATAATCGCTCCACAGTGGGGAAAAGTCAGCGCTTTTACCATGAAAAGCGGCAGTGAGTATGCAACCCGCCTCTCCGCTGCTTCTTCGGGCCGGCCGCTATGGTAAAGGCGCTGACTTTTTCACACTGTGCAGCGATTATCTCGCTTAAAACGCGTCGTATCGAAGGAAACAGTGAGGACCAAAAATCTTTCTGAGGGTTTTTCGCATCTGATTTTGGTAATTATTCTTCAAATTTTTAATCCGTTACGTAAAATTCGTGCCGTTAAAGGTACAACATTGCGTGAAAAGTACAGTCAGACTCAATTTCTGAATTTCTCGAGGTCATTAATGGATTTTTCACATAAAATTACCTAGAGACACCAATTTTTAGGACATTTGGTTCATAATAGTGGTCGCTATTCCAAAGAAACCGTAAATTTTTTAAAACTTTGGTGGGCTGTAGATCAAAAGGGGGGCATTTCCGGACACATGTTGATAGGAAACAAAAGTCTTATTTTGACCTGTAAAATCCGCCCCTGAAATATTCGGGAACAGTTTTTCAACACCCTGTATAGCATCTGGCATCCCTCGTGCGAATATCCCGCCGCGATACCGGTCGCGATGGGCGTGTGCTAAGTGCAACGTGTACACTGTACACACTCCATACAATATAACGTATACAGCGTGTACAGTGTTAGTATATCTATATGTATGTATACTTACACGCGGTTGTATACAGGGTGTCTCAGACCACCTGGCAAGCTTTTATTGTGGCCAAACTAAGGCAAATATGAAAATTCGGTAAAACACGTGTAACGTATATCGACCCCAAAGAATTCGGGGAAAATATTTTCAGCCCCCCAAAACCACCCCTTGGGGGTTATTTAGGGGGGTGGGTACCCGTATCTCGAAAAAATCAAATGGAAAGGGTATGTTTTGACACTGCAATCTAATCCGGCATAAAAAAACAAAACTTTTTTATACCCGAGTTTTTTTTTCTAAAAACCACCCTTTTTTTAGTTAGGGGTGGTTTTCCAAAAATTTAGGGGTAATCTTTGATTGACCGCTGTGACCCTCCAAATCATTGGATTTGAGAAAACTAAGAAGTTTCTGAAAGGGCAGACCAAGGGCTTTCTTTTGATGTATCACATGCCTATTTTTTGTGAAAAGGGGTACAAGGCCCCCTCACCCCAAAATTTTGGGGCTTCGGGGGGCCCTACGTAAAAATTGTCAAATGTAAAGGTATGCCTTGTGATACATCATTTGAAAGGTCTTTCAGAGAGGAAAAAAATGATGCCACCAAAATTCGAAAAAACTACCCCGTTTCAAAATAGCGGCCGTTTTAAGATTTGGGGGCTCAAGGGGGGACGTTCAGAAAAATGACCCAAAATTGAGCGATACACAGCTAAAAAGGTCCTAAAGAGAGAAAATAATGGTTCAAACCACGAGTCAAACCGACTTTTCAATCCAAAGTTACAGCCGATTGAAATTTAGGGGTGCCTTTTTTGGAAACCCAACTACCCCTAAATTTCAATCGCCCGTAACTTTGGATTGAAAAGTAGGTTTGACTCGCGGTTTGAACCATTATTTTTCTCTCTTCAAGACCCTTTTAGCCATGTATCGATCAATTTTGGGTCATTTTTCTGAAGGTCCCCCCTTGAGCCCCCTAACCTTAAAACGGCCGCCATTTTGGAAGGGGGTTGTTTTTACGATTTTTGGGGGCATCACTTTTTTCGTCTCTGAAAGACCTTTCAAATGATGTATCACAAGCCATACCTTTACATTTGACAATTTTTATGTAGGGCCCCCCCGAGGCCCCAAAATTTTGGGGTGAGGGGGCCTTGTGCCCCTTTTCACAAAAAATAGGCATGTGATACATCAAAAGAAAGCCCTTGGTCTGCCCTTTCAGTAACTTCTTAGTTTTCTCAAATCCAATGATTTGGAGGGTCACAGCGGTCAGTCAAAGATTACCCCTAATTTTTTAGAAAACCACCTCTAACTCAAAAAAGGGTGGTTTTTAGAAAAAAAACTCGGGTATAAAAAAGTTTTGTTTTTTTATGCCGGATTAGATTGCAGTGTCAAAACATACCCTTTCCATTTGATTTTTTCGAGATACGGGTACCCACCCCCCTAAATAACCCCCAAGGGGTGGTTTTGGGGGGCTGAAAATATTTTCCCCGAATTCTTTGGGGTCGATATACGTTACACGTGTTTTACCGAATTTTCATATTTGCCTTAGTTTGGCCACAATAAAAGCTTGCCAGGTGGTCTGAGACACCCTGTATATATAGCGCGTCCTAAAGTGGAATTCCTGTCTCTTTGAGGACTCGGAAGCTCGCGGGTTCATTCATCGATGCCAACTTTAACAGGGGAACAACTAGAGTCCCTATATATGAAAGAGTCAAGACACGTGAACAGAAGTGAAGAAGAAGAAGGTGTCTGAGGAGCCTGGAGGCGCGCCTCTTGTTTACATTTTTATCCAACGATCTTCCCGCCAAAGATTACTTATACATGTATTGCAGGGCTGCCGATTTGCGTAGATTTAATAAAAATTTTAAATGCACCGATGAATCCACCGGTTGAGAAAAGATTACATTTAGTTCAATTCAGTGTATTACTGTAATGCATGAAAATACTCTGATGTGTAGTATTTTCTCAATCGTCGGAAACGCCGTTAATTAATTAAATAATACCGGTTGAGAAAAGATAAAAGACGCTAGTCATACACTAAACTAAACTCTGAAATCTTTTCTTAACCGGTGGAATCTTCGGTGAATTTCAAAATGTCATTAAATCTACGCAAATCGGCAGCTCTGCGTGTAAGTAATCTTTGTTAGGTCAACCTAACCTCCAATACCCGCTGGCTTCACTACCTGTTTTAAAATGAATGCGTGAATTTTATTCTGTTCTGAACACATTTTCACCAGTTTCTAATTAAAATTTCATCAGTACAAGCTAAAAATGCCGAAAGTTTCCTCAAAGCTGGGCAGCAGTGAAGATGGTTCCATGAAGACATGAAGATGTAAACAAGAGGCGCGCCTCCAGGCTTCATAGACCCCTTCTTCTTCTTCACTTTTCAGCAGTTAATCAGAGATGGAACCTCGTATGGCGAGACTCTTTCATATATAGGGACTCTAGGAACAACTAACTTGGAAATTATAGCGCACAGAGAAGAATGTTTCAGTTGTGTGAACTGAAGATTCGCTTCGTATCGAAGACCAATAAAGTTTCCGGTTTCAGAAACCAAAACTTTCGGTCGTGAGTATTGAAGAATTCGCATAGGCGGACTATATCAGGGGCTGGGAGGCTATAGCCCCTCCTACTTTTTTTTTGGCGGAGGGGCTAAAAATCGGGAAAAAGTAATCACTTGAGACTTTAGAAGCAAAAAAAAAAAAAAAAAAATCATCACTTTTCAGGCCCCCCCCCCGCTTTTCTTGGTCACGGTCCAAGAGAATTCGGAGTTCCGAGAAGTCGGAGAGACTATGAGAATTCGGTAGGTATAACCCTAATTCCACCCCTTCCGAAGTCTTTGGTACTTCTAACTGAAGTTCGGTCCTCACGACTGAAAGTTTTGGTTTCTGCAACCGAAAACTTTAGTGTTTAATAAGAACCGAAGTTTTTTCTCCGTGCGGGGAGGGGGGGGGCTGCAAGAAAAAATTTAGTTCTTCTCTTTCAGAGGCTCCGTATATATATTTACTTCTTAGAGTGAGATGTCAAATAGCAGTGGCGTAGCGTGCAATTTGGCAAGTTATATGCTATCCATTTAAAGCCACGTAAAAGGTCGAATGCTAAGGTGTTCATTGAACACCCAAGAATTTGATCTTTTCCCATAGGTTTGAATGGAAACAAAACAGCGTTGCCAAATTGCAGGCTACGCCACTGTCTAATAAACGGTTTAAGTGATGACGTCGTCCGGTAATGAGCGTTCCAGACAAAAGCAAACTGTCTCTCTCGCTCCCGCGGTAATCTCTGTGTACTGTTATCGTAGCCTCATCGCAAAAATCTATACAGAGGCATATTTTGTGAAATTCATTTAACAAGTAATAAGTAATTTCAACTCAGCAATGTCACGGGAATTTTTTAAATTAACCCTTAACTGCAGATGAGCCCAGATCTGGAACAATTACTTTGAAGCATTATCTAAAAGTAAGGGACTTGAGTTATACTGTTGCTGCATGGTGGGTCACATGTGGAACAGATACTAAACGAGTAAGAATTGTCGATTTTGTCCTAGAGAGCACAGCAAAGGATAGAGAACGTGCAGAGTGCTTGAAAATAGCTCACTGAAAATCTGATAGAGAGCAGCCATTTTCATTTTTATGTTTTGGAGTAACGCAGGGGTACCATATACAAAAAAAACAACTATTGAAACTTACTAACTTATTTTTTACTACTTTAATTTTTTTTTTTTTTTTTTTTTTTTTTTTTTAGCCCGAAAACTTTATTTTCAGTTGCATGGATACCTAAATGCACGTAAGGCCATATTTGGAACAATTGATTTTCAGGCTCTTTATCATTGAAATATAATGGAAAGAATTTTTTCACTATTTTTCCCTGTCTCAAAGATCAAAATTGTACTGAAAAAAAAAAATTATTTCATTGAGAAAGAAAAAGTCATGCAGTAAAGGGTTTTAAGCTAAAAAGGTCGAAAATGAAGAATTTTTTTCACTCTGGCTTGGCCACTTATTTTCGATCACATACCATTGCTTGCCGATCGGACGTGATCGTCTCCGGAGCCGGAAATGCGCGCGCATGTGCGGATGCGTGGAATCACGATCGGGACGAAACGATGCACGCATGATGGACGCAATGGACAGGTTGCGCACTGGGCGCAGCAGGGAGTGTTGTTGGCCGTAGAGTAAGGGCGCGGGCGTGCATGTGAGCGCATATTCGTATGTGTGATCACCAGTCTACTTGTCTATGTGAATGTGTGTGTGTGTGTCTGTGAGTGTGTGTTTAAGCGAGTGCAATTGAGTGTGCGCACGAGGGCACCAAGCAATTTGTGCGTGCAATGAACGGAGAAGATTGAGCGAGTGAGTGAGTGAGAATGATAGTGAGTGCGTTTCCGCTCTGAATGCGAGTGTCATTCATTAGCGCAGTTTGAATCTAATATGGCGAGTGATGTAACACATTCACCATTTCTTCCGTACTCTCGCATCCGACTGGAGGTGTCTGATATGTTGATTAACCGATCGATTAACCCGCGACAATCGCGAAATAATGGGGGGGGGTGAGAGGAACCAATCCTTTTATTGATTTTAGTTAGTAATTTTATTAATCGATCGTTTTTTTTTTTTTTTTTTTTAAAATGACTCTCATACACGAAACTTGCGTTGATATCTTGCGGCAGTAGTGGTTGATGTTCCAAAACTGAAAACTTTTTTGTTTTTTATTTTTGTTTTTTTTGTTTATTAGCACGATTATACTTATTTTTTATGTACAAATATTGCTTATCAACAAAAAAAAAGAAACAAAACAAAACAAAACAAAAAACAAAAAAATGCTCCTTTTAAGGTTTGTCTCATTATAAATCTGTGGAATATTGAATATGCAAGTCATCAATCATTCAATCATATCATATCATATCATACTTACAGTCGGCGAATTCAATAATGTCATTTAAATCTTTGTACTTTAGATTAGGTAGGCCACTATGGCAGTATTATTTGAATTCTATTGTAAGATAAGTACTGCTGGTAGCCTACCGGAGCCAAAAGTTAGGGCATCAATTGAAATTATTTAATTTTCCGACCCTGAGTCTGTCTCAAAGTCTGTCCGTAAGCTCGTCATCGGCGTTCTAATTTAAACCTTTAACCCTTACGGACCAAGCCTGAGTAGTGAGTATACTCGTTTTCCTCCTCTAAGTCTATGTCACTTCTTCGCGCCTTCAATCCGTCGTTTAGGCAATTCCAACTCCCTCGAGTACGAACAGTTAGCTACCTTCCATATTAAAACGGAGTGGAGGCGTTTTCTTTTAAAATCTAACCTGGTTCTGAGAGGGCTAATGGTTTTTGTCATTTTTTAATGCTTCTCATTTCTCTGAAGAGGAATCAATTGAAGGACACTATTTACTTTGTTTGTGGTTTGAAAAAATACAGAAACTATCTACATCAAGTAAAGAGAAATAATATCAAAGCTAATAGTATCGCAGCTTGATCGACGCGAAGCTATTTCTGCCAACTGTAAAAAAAATTAGTTTAATTTTGCGCTGTATGGTCGAAATTATTCCTCTCCTGATTCCTTTTGAGGGAGGTTTTTCTAATTAGCGTATTGAAACTTCCGATTTATGTGCAATTCGAGGTGTTTCAAGTGAAACGGACTAATATCCAGGTCAGGATTTTAGCGAATAATTACGGTGAAGGGTTGAGCTTTCAGATCTTGCATGACTTTAAATGACAAATATGTGGCTTTTTTGCTTTTATCGCATAACTAACTGGACACTAATTAAAATGCTTTTTGTTGGCAGCCGGCTGAGGGAGATCCTTGATTTACCGTCCGTTGACTACCCCGCGGGCAGTTCTGGATCCAGCTCGAGGGCGTTATCTCTAGTCCCAGTTCTAAACAGGAAAAGCTGCAATCGGTGTTTTCAGACAGCCGAACTTCGCCGGAAATGCTTCAAATGTCGCATGAAAGTATGCCGCGCCTGCTCTTACAAAGGATTCTGCTCCACGTGTAGGAGTCCAAGGTAAAAAAAAAAAAAAAAAAAAATCCCTGAGAAAAATTTTAACGTTTAACCCCATTGTTAACAGCGCTTCTTCCCAATTAATTCATCTAATATACCCCTAAGGTAGAATCGAGACAAATTTCTGCACTGAGAAATATTTCCTAGCTATTTTAATTTGGCAACACCGTCCAAATGACTTGAAACTCAGTATCCAAGGGTACTTTTTAACGCTGAATTCATATTTTGCATCAGTTTTTCAAAATTCGAAAATCCAAGATGACTGCCGACCGATTAGCCAAAAAATTTGTCGGCGGCCATCTTGGATTTTCAAATTTTGAAAAACTGATGTGAAATTTGAATTCAGCGTTAAAAAGTACCCCCTAGAACCAAATTTCAAGTTATTTGGACAGTAGAAACAGTTTATGCCAACTTTTTCAGTCAAATACCACATAGTGCGGCGTGTTAATACTTACGTAACCGGAGTTCTTGTTATTTCAACAGGAATTTTTGTTGAAATAACAGGAATTCCTGTTGAACTAACAGTGATTTCTGTTTAATCAACAGGAATTCTGGTCTAGTAAGTATTAACAAGATGTCCGGTTGAATTAACCGCAAAATTTTTCTCAATGTGAAAGTCTTCTCCATTAGACTGACCTAAAGTAAAATTGTAGCTCAATATAGTTACAACGCAAAATACAATTTTTTCTAGGATGAAAGAAGCTGGCCAGAAAAGGTTTAATATTACAGTCATGGTTTTATTGATGAATGGAATCTTTCTTGTTCCTCCAACGGAATCATCCCTGATTATAGGAATTCTCTGATAGTTCCGTAAAAGAACTAGGTGATGCCGAAAGAAGGTAAAAAAGCACGGTGCACGTTTCTTGATAGAAAATCGACTATCGTTTTAGTACTCCTAATTTAACGTATCCAAATGTATCGATTATTACTAAACGATTCAATTCAACCCCATAGGATCGATTTTTTCCATAGGTTCTTGTGAAGGACACATTGATGCATTACAATTTTACTCACTGACTCCTCTCATTATTACTGTTATTGTTTTCTAATCAACTCAAAGTTTCACTTTTAGCCAACTCTATGTGTAGACAGTCGGAGGCAAATCTTATATGTTTTAACCATTTGTTGATAACTTCATCTACTTTTCAATAAAGCTTGTTGCGTCTCAAAAATTGAAGGTGATCTTCAACTCCCGTGAAGCCTAGCACTATCAATAATGCCTGTTTACTGTGGAGATTTTGTGTGCTTCTTTTTTTCTGGTCCTTTTTGTGTAGATATTATGACTTTCAAAAGAAAGTATCCTGGTAGAAATTTTGATTATTCCATTCCTTGACCAGTTTTAAACATTTTTGCAGTTTTCAGGTCTTTCAGAGTCTAACGCAGCATTGCCCCTTGAAAGTATGTCTTAAAAAATCTGAAACTCTTCGAATAATAATGGACAGCATAGTCAAGGACCGTTTTGATGAGAAGACTTTCTTTTGAAGGTCATAGTACCTAGTTGTTTTTGTTTTTGTTTTTGTTTTTTTTTTGTTTTTTGTTTTTTTTTTTTTTTTTTTTTACAATAAATATTCGTTCCTTGAATTTTAGTTTTAGTAAGCAATGAAAGAGAGAATGTTTTTCTTATATATTCCTAAAATTTTCATCAAATATTATGTTTATTTCTCCTATCTACTCTGGAGCTACTTTTATGTATATCTGCGTAAATCATCTAACCTGACTAAAATTTATGATTTCAGAAATGAAAATCGCAAGTCAGGCGACTGGTTTTATCAACGCCTCCAGAAACAATTCAACCTCAAAGTGGCGGCGATAGCAAATAATTCAGGTAAGATATGTAAGATCTGTTGGTTCAAATCCGTGCCTGGTGAAAGTGCTCTCTGAAGCTCTGGGACCAAAATTCTGTGGAGCATGGACCCCCGGAAAATTCCATAAATTTACATGAAATTTTGTCCGTGGAGGTTTGGTCTTTCATCTGGGCAGGGATGTTCATTTTACCAATAAATTAAAGAAATTAATTTTTGATTTTAATCTTTAGCACCATCAGCCCCTAATTTATGCTCAAATTACAGCAAATTAGCAAAAATACTACTCAGAATTAGATACTGCTGGAAAATTATGCAAAGACAGAAATTAAATGGATCTGAGGTAGTAGGTACTGTTTGCGAATTAAATAATGTCAGTAGACTCCTTAGGTTTTGGCTCAGGTAGGCCGTACGCAATACTTAAACTCATAGCATAAGTATTGCTGATTGTTCTTTGGATTGTTGCTCTAGTAGGCAACCTGCTTTACTTAAATGCATTTTGATGAGTGTTGCAGGTTGCCTTTCTTAACCAAAATATAAGGCATCGACTGACAATATTTAATTCGTTGACTACATCAGCCAAATGTGAATTTTGGTCGATGAAATCTTGAAAAAAGCAACAGTGAAAACTTGGACTGGATTTTATTCATTTTATCAATTCCTCACAATGGGGTAGTTTCAAGGGTCTGAAATTAGGTGTTTTTTATAAAGAAAATGATGGAACTTGATGAGCTGAGAACAATGGTGCCTTTGGTTTTTTGTAAGTGTTCGAGTTTTGGAGATACACACGTGTAAAGTTGTAAAAAATCGTGTGTGTAGTGATGTCATTACGCGGAATTCCCATTTAAAACAATGTATTTTGGGCCAAAATCTCATCTCCGGAACAATGGGACTTAATTAGAAACCAAAGGCACCTTTGTTCTCAGCTTATCAAGTACTTTCATTTTCTTCATGAAAAACACAATATTTCAGACCCTTGCAACTGCCCCATTCTGATGTCTATGATCAGTCGGCTGGTACTGTTTGGAAGGGCGTTGCGAGCATGGGAACTGAAGAACGTTGTTTGCGGGGGCGTTGTAAAGGAGGGTAAAGAAAAAGTGAATTTTATCATGGAGGGCGTTGTGAGCGTGGGAAGTGAAAAACGTTGTCAACGAGGGCAAGGATTCGTCGTTTAAAAAAAATACCCTTTTTTTTAAGAAGGGCGTTGCGAACTTGGAAATCGAGAAACGTTGTTTAGATGGGCAGTGAATGGAAGGGCGTTGTTTACGAGGGCGTTGTTAAGGCGGTCTAATAAAATACGCTCCTTTTTTTGAAGGGCGTTGTGAGCTCGGAAATCGAGAAACGTTGTTTTGATGGGCGTTGAATAGAAGGGCGTTGCTTACGAGGGCGGTGTTTGGACGGTCAAATAAAATTAGCTCCTTTTTTTCCAGAAGGGCGTTGTTATCATGGAAATCGAGAAACCTTGTTTAGAAGGGCGTTGTTTGGGAGGGCATTGTTAACGAGGGCGTTGATAGGGAGGGCGTTGTTCAGAAGGAAATTCAAAATAGTTGTTAACGAGGGCGAGTATCGTCGTTTAAAAAAAACACTATTTTTATTAAGAAGGGCGTTGTGAACTAGGAAATCGAAAAACGTTGTTAGGAAGGTCGGTGTATGGATGGGCAATCTAAACAGACGTTTTTGGAAGGAGGTCGTTGTTCCGACGACAAACGGAGGTACGGCAACGTCGGAGCACGAAGAGTTGCCGTCTACCTCAAATGAAGGCGCTGCAATCATTCTGTAACATTTCTTTACTTCAGAGGTCATCTTTGCTTCAGACACTTGCTTCGATTTTTGCGACTTATAATTTTATAAACGACATAGTGTGTCCGGCCGTCATGAACGAAACACCGAAAAACCAGGTTTTCTCATCATAAGATACCTCTTTCTCTCCTCTTCGCGGATGTTTACAAGTAATTTGACCCGCTGATTTCAAATTCGGCCTTAGTTTGTACTTAAAAATCACACTTTTTCCATAATTTCGAATTTTTTGCGAGGAAGATTAAATTGGAATTTACTTAAAATCTAGGCCAATTTAATGAAAACTGATAGCATTTTTGAAATCAACGTCTCAAAATACATGCGCGAGAGCAATGATGAAGTGAAATTGTAGGCGGAGAATTATTTTAAAACACTAAAAATTAGTAAAATTAACGCACTGATGGATGGTGAATGTCGCGGACACATTGTGTCGTTTTTGATGCTAACTTCTTTGCTTCAGACACAGAAAACATCAATTAGAGTATTCTGTGCTTCGGATAAGAGGAAACTTCTGGCTAGGAGAAAGGAAACTTCGGCGGAGGAAATAATTTTATTTTGCGGAGGAAATTATTTCCTCAACGTATTTCCCCCTCAGAGAAACGGAAAGTTTTGAGGTTATGATTCCAACAGTGGCAACGGCCAAAGAGTAAACAAGAGTCGCAATTGCATTGAGAGCCAGCGTGGTCAATGCTGATAAGAGTCGGCTTCTGATTGGCTGGGAATGGAGGGAAATCGAGGGTCCAAACTGTTTTCGGCCTTATGGAAATTAACACGGGGTTTTCGTTCCGGGACGTTTATCTCGAAACCTGTGCAAAACTGCCTCCAAACAGTTAATACGAGTCGATTTAGCAGAATTTTCCGAACAAATTGATAGGTCACAAGTACCAGTATCACAGAATAATACAATCAGAACGGAAACTCCCATAAGCACAGAATACTCTAATCAGAACGGAAACTCCCATAAGAGCCAATGGAAACAAGATTTGGAATTTACCAGCACAAACTGGCAACTGTGCCTGCTCACTTCTCAAGATGGCGGACGTGCTTTTTCAGGTTATACAACCAATCACAACCCGGCCAATTGCCGAAGATCTGCCGAAGATTGCCGAAAATGCTCACTTCCCAACATGGCGGCCCGAAGTAAAGAATGTTTCAAAATGAATTAGAGTTTCCGTTCTGATTAGAGTATTCTGTGCCATAAGAGCCAATGGAAGCAAGTTTGGAATTTAACGGCACCAATAGGCAACGCTGTGGTCCTATATCCCAACATGGTGGACGTGGTTAATTTGTGTTGAAACTCATTTATTTCTGTAAATTCTGGAAAGAAATCTTAAGTTTCCGGCCTCACTTTTATTCTTCTGGCATTGCAGAATGAAAATTTCGCGAATCATATCCTATATTTTTTTTTTCGCGCGCGAATCCAGATGTAAACATCCTATATCCCAACATGGCGGACGTGGAATGAATTTGCTTCAAAATCCGACAGAGTTTCCGTTCTGGTTGTATTATTCTGTGCCAGTATATTGCAAATTCGAGAAGACTGTCTCAGTTGAAAAGCACACATATTAGTGAGTTACTCAAACACACGCCAAGCATGTAAACACACTATTGTGCGTACTTTTCAACTGAGACAGTCTTCTCGAATTTTCAATAAAGTGGCACTTATGACCTATCAATTTGTTGAGAAAAATTTTGCTAAATCGACTCGCATTAATTGTTTAGAGCAATTTTGCACAGGTTTCGAGATAAACGGCCCGGAACGAAAGCCCCGTGTTAATTTCCATAAGGCCGAAAACAGTCTGGACCCTCGATTTCAGCCAATCAGAGGCCAGCCCGCGTTTCCGATCCCTTATCTGCGTTGACCACGCAGGCCTCCCATTCAATTGCGACTCTTGTTTACTCTTTGGCAACGGCTCTGTATCAGCGCTTTTGCCACGCTGCCACGTTGATCTCTGACATTTTATCTCAACTCAATATGTACTACAATCGTGTAATAAGCCAATAATACCGAATAATCCCCTTAGAAGTGCGGCTTACCCTTCTACCTTATAATACAGGTTATTCAAAAGTAACGCCCCCCTCCCCCCCAGTAGCGTCATTTGCGGGAGGGCCCCCCCCCCCCCCCAAGGGTCGGTCAAAAGTAAAAAAGTGATGACCTTTTTTCTTAAGAAGAAAAAAAATTTCGACCTAAAATTTGGAGGTCATTAACGAATTTTGTTTGAATTTCGGGTCGGAAATATAGGATGCGTAGGGCATAAGATTGATGAGCAAAGAAAAAAATAAAGGTCATAACATTTTTGCCCCCCCCCCTCCCCCCAAGCCGAACTCGAAATGACGCCCCCCCCCCCTTAACTTATGCGTTTTGGACCAATCTTATTTATATCGGAGGATTCGGAGGCGCTAGCATAGCACATTGATACCACATTAATGATTTTTTATTGCAATAAACGGCAAAAACTGATGGGAAAAAACATAAACAAATACTTAGATATTTCGTGTTTTCAGCCTTCCACAAGTTCACACCTATGAACATATAACATTATATTCTAATATTATACCACAGAATACTCTAATCAGAACGGAAACTCTTAATTCATTTTGAAACATTTACTTCGGGCCGCCTTGTTGGGAAGTGAGCATTTTCGGCAATCTTCGGCGACTGGCCGGGTTGTGATTGGTTGTATGCAAAGAGTAAACAAGAGTCGCAATTGAATGGGAGGCCTGCGTGGTCAACGCAGATAAGGGATCGGAAACGCGGGCTGGCCTCTGATTGGCTGAAATCGAGGGTCCAGACTGTTTTCGGCCTTATGGAAATTAACACGGGGCTTTCGTTCCGGGCCGTTTATCTCGAAACCTGTGCAAAATTGCCTGTAAACAATTAATGCGAGTCGATTTAGCAGAATTTTCTCAACAAATTGATAGGTCATAAGTACCACTTTATTGAAAATTCGAGAAGACTGTCTCAGTTGAAAAGTACGCACAATAGTGTGTTTACATGCTTGGCGTGTGTTTGAG
The DNA here is from genome assembly GCA_011764245.1 of Trialeurodes vaporariorum. NCBI lineage: Eukaryota > Metazoa > Arthropoda > Insecta > Hemiptera > Aleyrodidae > Trialeurodes > Trialeurodes vaporariorum. The sequence goes on along the minus strand of VMOF01000024.1, from coordinate 60,803,171 downwards.
TAACTCACTATTATGTGTGCTTTTCAACTGAGACAGTCTTCTCGAATTTGCAATATACTGGTACTTGTGACCTATCAATTTGTTCGGAAAATTCTGCTAAATCGACTCGTATTAACTGTTTGGAGGCAGTTTTGCACAGGTTTCGAGATAAACGTCCCGGAACGAAAACCCCGTGTTAATTTCCATAAGGCCGAAAACAGTTTGGACCCTCGATTTCCCTCCATTCCCAGCCAATCAGAAGCCGACTCTTATCAGCATTGACCACGCTGGCTCTCAATGCAATTGCGACTCTTGTTTACTCTTTGGCCGTTGCCACTGTTGGAATCATAACCTCAAAACTTTCCGTTTCTCTGAGGGGGAAATACGTTGAGGAAATAATTCCTCCGCAAAATAAAATTATTTCCTCCGCCGAAGTTTCCTTTCTCCTAGCCAGAAGTTTCCTCTTATCCGAAGCACAGAATACTCTAATTGATGTTTTCTGTGTCTGAAGCAAAGAAGTTAGCATCAAAAACGACACAATGTGTCCGCGACATTCACCATCCATCAGTGCGTTAATTTTACTAATTTTTAGTGTTTAAAATAATTCTCCGCCTACAATTTCACTTCATCATTGCTCTCGCGCATGTATTTTGAGACGTTGATTTCAAAAATGCTATCAGTTTTCATTAAATTGGCCTAGATTTTAAGTAAATTCCAATTTAATCTTCCTCGCAAAAAATTCGAAATTATGGAAAAAGTATGATTTTTAAGTACAAACTAAGGCCGAATTTGAAATCAGCGGGTCAAATTACTTGTAAACATCCGCGAAGAGGAGAGAAAGAGGTATCTTATGATGAGAAAACCTGGTTTTTCGGTGTTTCGTTCATGACGGCCGGACACACTATGTCGTTTATAAAATTATAAGTCGCAAAATCGAAGCAAGTGTCTGAAGCAAAGATGACCTCTGAAGTAAAGAAATGTTACAGAATGATTGCAGCGCCTTCATTTGAGGTAGACGGCAACTCTTCGTGCTCCGACGTTGCCGTACCTCCGTTTGTCGTCGGAACAACGACCTCCTTCCAAAAACGTCTGTTTAGATTGCCCATCCATACACCGACCTTCCTAACAACGTTTTTCGATTTCCTAGTTCACAACGCCCTTCTTAATAAAAATAGTGTTTTTTTTTAAACGACGATACTCGCCCTCGTTAACAACTATTTTGAATTTCCTTCTGAACAACGCCCTCCCTATCAACGCCCTCGTTAACAATGCCCTCCCAAACAACGCCCTTCTAAACAAGGTTTCTCGATTTCCATGATAACAACGCCCTTCTGGAAAAAAAGGAGCTAATTTTATTTGACCGTCCAAACACCGCCCTCGTAAGCAACGCCCTTCTATTCAACGCCCATCAAAACAACGTTTCTCGATTTCCGAGCTCACAACGCCCTTCAAAAAAAGGAGCGTATTTTATTAGACCGCCTTAACAACGCCCTCGTAAACAACGCCCTTCCATTCACTGCCCATCTAAACAACGTTTCTCGATTTCCAAGTTCGCAACGCCCTTCTTAAAAAAAAGGGTATTTTTTTTAAACGACGAATTCTTGCCCTCGTTGACAACGTTTTTCACTTCCCACGCTCACAACGCCCTCCATGATAAAATTCACTTTTTCTTTACCCTCCTTTACAACGCCCCCGCAAACAACGTTCTTCAGTTCCCATGCTCGCAACGCCCTTCCAAACAGTACCAGCCGATCAGTCGGTACTCATTTAACAAAAAACTCCTAACATCTCTAGTCTTTGAACCGATTATTTCAAAAAATCTGAAGTATTTTGTAACCTTTAATTAGTCTCACCTTTAAATTTGGATAATTCGTGAATCCTCTTTTTTACATGAGCTGCAAGTATTTTGAATCTCTCTAAATTTTGTTGACAGTAGAAACTGAAGTCTACACTTTTTTTACGTAAATAAATGATTCGTCTCAATTATTATCCTATTTGTCTTGTCTGCTCATCAGATCTCGATGGAGAGGTACGGGAGTTTATGGAACGACTCGTCGAGACGCTCGTCGGAGGAAGTCTTGATGATGTATCGCTCACTCCGTTGTCGAATCACCCAGATTGTAAGTTATTTTGTCAGAGTTCTATTTCTTTTCTCACCATCAAAATAATCTAGATAACCTAGATTTTTGTACCTAGATAACTCATTCTATTGTAAAGGACTCTGGCACATTTTTTGTGGCAACTGACAAGCAATGATGAACCTGGATTTGCTCTTGCCTTCATCATAGTGAGCAAAAATCCTCAAGGGCTGAAAAAAAAATGTTATATGAGTTACGGAGTTATTCATATGTAATATTTGCAAAAAGTCTGTCAATTGAGCTCAGTGAAATGATGAAAGAAACACTCATGTGCATGAGGGCCGGCACATTGAGAAAAAAAAACCTGGCGCAATAATCAAATATAGTTGGTGATCATATTGACCGTCTGCATTCATAGGGGCCTAAGTCAAAATATTACTGATTTGAGTTGTTGATTGATTTGTACGTTTTTTGAGCCAGTCTTTTGATCTAGATTGGTTTTAAGACCTAATTCCTATTAATTACTGTTGTATGAACACATAAGTGCTTCGTCAAAACTTGAACAAATTAACAGATAGTCCAGGCAGAAGGACATAAGTTAGCGTGTGTCAAAAATTACGGAAAATGAGTTACGCCCCTATGCATGCCAACTGTTGCAATGAAGTGGCAACAGTGTCATCATATGTTAGATACAACTTTATCAATGGTTGTTCTTTTTCCTAACCTAGAGGACTTTTATCTTGTCTTATTATAAATGATATTTCGAACGTATTTGTCATATTAAATAATGTTTCATTCTTCGTGAATTCTATAATTCTAATTTTATTGTTTCTTGGTGAAACACCAACCATGGATATACAGCTACTTGGCCCGATTAATGGATCGGATTCTAGTTTCCAGCTGATTTTCGCACTAACCTAATTAGAATTATATCAACTGTATCGATAAGTAATTAGGCGGTACGATAAAATTATTCGGACCATACGGTAATCATATACAGCAACATGGCCTGATTAATGTGTCGGCTTTTTTTTCAGTACAGAAAATTTTCCAAGTGGAGGTAAACCCTAAAAACCTTCAGAAGGTGGCGAACCTTCGATTTTCAATAAATTTTGCTTTTCTCCAATTAATTTTAGGAAAACTTGGAAGAAATCAAAGAAACTCCTAAAATAGTAGGTAACTTAGAAAAATTTAAAAAATAAAATCTTTTCTTGATTTCATCATTTGAATGTTTGTAGGTACCCAATAGGAATTGGTAAATGTTTAAAATCCACTCATTGAGTAGATCCAAACCCACGACTTTATGATTGAATTTATGTTCCAGATTTTGGGTTGTGTGAACGACATCAAGAAATTCTTTCTCTCACTCTGGCTCGTTTGTCGTTTGGACTTCATATGGCTATCGCAAGTAAGCATCATTAGTTTATGATAGAATTCTCTCTGGTTTATTTTTTTTTTCTCAACCCTTAGATTCGTCGAAAACAGTGAAATTGGGGGGGGGGGGGGTAGAGAAAAAACTACCGAAAAATTCCGCGATTTCGCCGCGAAAAATGCGAGTTTTCGGTCCGCGATTTACCGGATTTTTCGGCCGGTCCCCTGAAATCCGGTAAATCGAGAGTTTACTGCAGATCAAATCTGACTGTCTCTAATGAGTATCCTTACATAGTATAAAAATCTAAGGGACATTCTTTCACACATTCCACACATTCTTTCACACATTCTTTCGCACATTCTTTCAAAATAACTTCGGGGCTCTCTAAAATCTCAGATTTTGTCCATTTCTGTGTGTGCCAGGAAGTGCCGTGACTAATTGCTGACAGACGTGGCGACGGAGGGTACATGAGCCGAGAGATGGGAGAGCCTCCTCCGCCAGCCCGATCGGTGCACCTAAGGTCCCTAGCCGCACCGGACCCTTGAATCCAACCCCCTACGCACCCCCTCCTTCTGTGCCGTTTTCTCAACTTATATATACCACTATCATACTTTGCCTGTTGATTTTTAACGGCGCGCAGCGCCGCAATGTTGGCGCGAAGCGCCTCCGGGGGTTGCGGCGAGGGGGCGAAGCCTCCTAGTAATAGATAAATAAAACAAAATTGAACCAAATTCTATGTGTAACTTTTTGGATCAAAATTAATTTCATCAGAAGGACTGAACTTTTAAAGGTAGTGGGAAACACACTTTATTTTAATCATGTTTTTTTCATAGTACATATAACAAAATTGAACTGAATTTGATGGATAAGTTTCTTGGATCAAAATTGCAGTGAAAGTTCATTGTGTGGAACCTCGGTCCTGCCAGGAAAAAAAATTCCACTTAGCGAAAGTTCCACTTTGGAAATTGCGCTAAGAGTATGGGAGATTTCACTGTGCTGCAAGAAAAATCTACTTGGCGAGATATTCCACATAGAGGAAGTACCACTCAACAAACTTTCACTGTAATTTTGATTGAATTAATGAACTTTCAAAAGTGGTTGGAAAGAAAATTTGTTTAAACTGCGCTTTTTTCAGTAGTATTTCAAATTATCTAGCATTGCCAAATGCCAATTTCTTATCCAGATTAATTTTTAAAAATTCACGCTTGTAATTCCAAATTTAGTTAATTTTTCATTATGAAAATCAGTGTCTGTGTTGTCGCCTCGGCTGTATTTTGACAGTACTTACGTTAAGAGAGATTACGTTATAAGTTGGAATTTTTGTTTTTTTCAGAGGTAATTAAAATCCACAAAAAATCTTTAATTGATTGCTCTTTCGTGTTTACAGATAAGCCATTACCAGAGCTTGAGTCTCCATCCACTGTCACTTCCGAGCTAAAATCGCAAGTTCAAAAATTAACTGACGAAGCTTTAGGGATGCCATTATTCCTTGTAAGTACAAAGTTTTTGAATTTTATTAATTTTTAGAGGGCACAGTTTTTCTTAAAATTGCCAAAGTTCTTTCTATTAGAACCTTTAATAGTTGAGAACTTTTCCAGAAGAAGGACCTTTAAAACAATGGGTGTGCTCTTCCTGAAAATTGTGCATTGGGAGCAACTGGAGGTTTTTAGCTGAAGAACACACCTGTCGTTTAATGGGCCCTTTTTCCAGAAAAGTCCTGAATTTTAAAGCTTATACCAGCTGGTTAAAAACTCACCCTCTTTGTTATTTATAAACATTGGTTCTTGTGCTTTTAATACCGAGGAACGAAGGAGATGAAATTGTTTTGAGTTATTGGACCACCCTTCTTTATAAGAAAAGAAAAAAAAAATTGAATTTAAAAGTCGCCAAGTTTTGAAAATTGTTTGCATCAGTAGCGCACCGAGAGTTTCTTCATCTCTCTCTTTTCTCCATTAAGAAACGTGTGTTAGACAAGGATGGAGAAGGGGATAAAACCCCCTCTTTCTGTTCTTTTCCTACTCATACATTCAAATGGGAAATGAGAGAAATGGAAGAGATCCTGGTTGCGCCAGTGGTTTGCAATGTATGCAGAGACAGCGTTAAAAAGACGGGACTTTTTGATAATTTATTGGAGAGCTATCATCGTTTGAAAGCCCATAGATTTGATTTTTGAATAATGTTCATGCAATATGCCTTGCAGTATGAAAAGAATGACAGAAGTTTTATTATTTGATACATGCTATGCAATATTGTCTTTCAGACCCATGAATATTGATATTCTATCAACTGGAACCGGCTCACTATTTAGCCTGACATTTTGACTGTACCTACCGTCCTACCTCCTAGCAGCTTTTTCTAAACCTCGATTCTCACTGCTGAATTTGACTGGCAGAACAAATTTTAGGGATAGTGCTGCCGATAGTTCTCTCTCTTCAATCCTGATGTCATAAAATATTCCACTTTTTTATTTCAGGACGATGATGTAGCATCTAAATCATCTGTTGATACAATCAATCTGGAAGGACAGACTTATGAGGATATCTTGGCAAAAGCTATCATCAATAAAGTAAGATCCATTCATTTTTTATCTGAAATAGATCCATAGAATCTGAAGTTTTATTTAACCAGATTAACATAAAATCCAATATTTTATCGTTATTAATTTTTTAATTAAAAAATGTCATCTTAAAAACTGCTTAAGCAAGGAAAAGGCTGCTTCCTACTTCTACCTACAATTTTTTCTTTGACCTGAAAAGGCTCAAAATGATCTTTTCGTTGTAAGCAGAGGGTAATACCCATATTAACACCCCCTACCATCTACTAAAACTGTCATACCAACAGACCAATTGTGAGAGTGAGTATGGCTGTGCCTACCTAGTACTTCTCTCCTTCAAGAGGGCATCTCAGCCTTGTATTCACCCATTTTTCAAAATTTGCACAACTTTTGTCCCCCCCCCCCTCCCCCAATCTTTCAATAATTTTTTTGTTAGGAAACTTTGCTGTCTTAGTCCTTATTTGAAATGTCATTTTCATAAAATGCTCCAGAATTAATTCTATATAGTTTGTAAAAAAAAAAAAAAAAACATGTACCTATTTTTAATAATTTTTTTTTTTTTTTTTTTTTTTTTAGTAAAGAAATTGTACGTTATTATTTATTTATTTTTTCTGTTTTCTTTTCATTTTTTTTTCTTTTTTAATGATAAAATTTAAAGTGAAGGAGTTAGTGCTCAAAAATTTTCAGTCTTTGAAAAATTTATTAGAAAAAGATAATGGATTACTGAATATCCTTACAAACGGATAACAAAGCTTATCCTTTTGAAATGAGTGAAACAAAGGATCAAGTTCATTGGGCAATGTCAATGTTTATATCTTTATATCCTCTGAGACTCTAGGGGCAATGATCCATCTGAACTAAAAAAAAAAAAAATTGGTTAAGATAAAGCTACCTCCCAAAGCTCAAAGTTTAAATCCTCATCTTAAGTGATAGTAAACCCTTCACACTTCAAAGGGATTACTTCGATGCACTTTATCAACAGCACTCGGCGGGAAATCAACAGAAGCCCTACAGATTGCATGCACTTGATATGGGTTCCCTTGCAAACTGTCCCTTTAGTGACCACCTGACCTACACCCAATTCACTCTGTTCCTTTTACCAGAGCTCTCTCTGTCAGTGTTAAATTACTTGCACTCTGTTTCATCGGAATAACTTTGAATTTCATATCCATCAGGTTATGTTTCTGATCCTGACCTTAAACTCTCTTAATCCAGTGTTTTTGCTCTTTTTCTTTCTGTCCTCTTTCTTCTCAATTGTGATTGTTGAAATTGCTGTTTTTTATTCCACCCACAAAGATTCCTTCCCTTTATTTAGTAGGCAATAGTTTTGCATTCTCTATCCTTTTCCATAGGGAAGGTTTTATCTGAGTTCTATAGTTTTGCTAAAGTTTTTTAAATAGCTGTAATCAGTTTGCTCTTTTTTGTTTTTTTCAATTTACTCTAATTTTTCATTTTTCAACTTTTCTGCTTTCTAAGGTTGTTTTTGATATGTAATAGAATAGGTTCTTGCGAAGTTTCGCTATAAGTAATTGAATAGTTCATTCCAACCAGCAAAACCAGCAAAAATGATTTTGAGTTTACTAAAATATCACAACAGTTTTTGTTTTTCTATTTCACCCACAAAGATTCCTTCCCTTTCTTTAGTAGGCCATAATTTTGCATTCACTATCCTTTTCCATAGAGGAGGTTTTGTTTGAGCTCCATAGTTTTGCTGAAGTTTTTTTCAGTTTGCTCATTTTTTGTTTTTTTTTTTTTTCAATTTACCCTAAATATTTATTATTCAACTTCTCTGCTTTCTAAAGTCGTTTTGAGTTTGTAGCAGAATGTGGCGCTTGCTAACTTTGGCCATAAGTGATTGAACAGTTCATTCCAACCAACAAAACCAGCAAAAATAAGTAGGTATGCTAAAAAATTACAAAAGTTACTCACATACTCACAAAATGACTTTATAGATTAAAGCATTATGGCGGAGCTACTCAGTACACAGGTATAATGAGATATGCCTAACTAATTGAAGGCTTTCCTCTGTATGTTTCCATTCAGAGAGTGAAAAATTAGTTATTAGACAGGAAAATCCCCTGTTACTTACACCCGTGTATTGCGTAACTCTGTCATTTAAAAGCAAATATGGCAGAGCTATGCAGGTGTCATAGGAGATTCAATTCTAATTTGTCTCTCTCACTGTTGAAAACTTAAAACACACAGAAAAAAGTCTCAAATTAGATAGGAATCTCTAATGGTACCTGTGTAGCTTTGCCATTACGACTTAAACTGTAGGTAAAGTCTTTTTGTGAGTCTAAGAGTAAATTTCTTGATTTTTTAGTATACTTTTTGTCATTTTTGCTGGTTTTTATGCAAGAATTAACTATTCAATCGCGTGTCGCAAAAGTTAGCGAGAGCACTATTATGAGTGGAGAAATCTAAAATACGAATCAAATTTGATTGGCCTGCGGTATAAAAAGAGAAAAAACTTTAAGCCACTTAGAATCTTACCAGAATTTGATTTCAGTGATGTTCTTTGTTCTAAAGTTGCTTTTTGTTTGCAAGAGAAGGAACCAACAAATGAAATAATGGGGCTCTTGCAAACTTTTGCTATGCATTGGCGGATACGAGGGGGGGGGCAATAAAGGCGATCCCCCCCCCCCCCCCCCCCTGTTCGGCCAAAAAAAGGGGAAAAGAGTGGGAGGAAAGGGGAAAGGAAGAGAGAAAAAAGGAAAAGGGGGTCTCCGGGGGGTGAAAATCCCAAGTTTGCCCCCCCTGTTTGAGAGGGCTGGATCCGCCAATGTTGCTGTGAGCCAATGATTAGTCCAATCTGATGTAAAAACCAGCAAAAATCACAAAAATCACACTACGGAAGTCTTTAATTCAGTAACAAACTCACATGACTGCTACAATGTCAAGATCTTAATGGCGGTTTAACGCACGTATCATGAGAAATTCCTGTCTATTATGTCACTTTCTCTACAGAAACACAGAGATGTGTCTCAATTTAGACAGGATTCTCCCATTATACCTGCGTCTCTCCGCCATTAAGTTTGATTCTGAAAATCATGTGATTCCATTAATTTTTGTGATTTTTTAGTGTCTTCATAGGCATTTTTACAGGTTTTTATGCAAGAATCAACTCTTCAATCCCTCGTAGCAAAAGTTTGCGAGAGCCCCATTTGAAGGGAAAATAGGAATTAATTTGCTGTACAGTACTATATTGTCCAATGTTAAAAGTATTCAAATTCTATCAGCTTTGATTTTAATCATTTACCTTTCGTTCAAATTTCCAGGTTGTGGAGAAAAGCCAAAGAGGCCAAAGCAGTCCGACTAATAGCAGAAGCAGTAGTCTTGCCATGACGGTGTCTCCAAACTTCATCCGTAAACGAAACAGTAAGTTTTGTCTTCTATTTTAGTTTAAAGGTTTTTGAAGGTTGATGGAGTAGGAGACCGTTTTGCTAAAAAACCACAAAATTTCAAGCTTTCTCCTTTTTAATTTTGAAATTTGTGGCATTTCAAAATGCATCGTGTTAGTATTACACATGATTGATTGATTGATTGCTGAAGGAAAAACCATTTCTATTATCTATATATGTGACACATTTTGACAAAACCGTCCTTATCTTCACCCTGATGAAATTTAAGATATTAGTTTGTACTATGACTTTCAAAAGAAAGTCTCATGAAAATGAATTTTTTGTTTATTTTCCATTGTTTTAAATTTTTTGAGGCATAAGTTATGTCCCAAGTGGCAATACTGTGAGACTCTGAAATACCTGAAAACTGTGAAAATTCACAAATTGGTCGAGAAATGAAATAATGAAAATTTCTATCAGGACACTTTCTTTTGAAAGCCATTGTACTTCTGCTCAGGAGAGGTTATGATGGATAAAAATGTGAAAAATGTCAAAAAATTGGCGGAACGGAGGCATTTTGACGTTTTAAATAGAAATCAGTAGAGTGACTTTGAGAAAAACAGAGTGAAAGATTGATCAATTCTAGAATATCGTTATTCAAAACTGGCTTCCTCTGCCAACTAGTTGAAGTGAGAACATAGATTCTATGAGTGAGGAAAGAAATTGTTTTTCTTGATTGTTATATGGATTAATTTATCGTCAACTTTTTACTGATTTAGAATATTTGTTGCGCTCCAAATTTGTGTCTCTCTCGTAAGTAATACTAAATGATAGTTTTTTCTGTTCATTTCATCACATCAAGTTTTCTTTTTTCAGAGTTGCTTTCGAGTGAAAGTCCGGAATTAAACGGCTCTGGTCATTTCAGTTGGAGCGACTCAACGCAGTCTGATCCTATTTCTTTGAAAGTAAGTAGCACATTTTATTAAATTGTTAACTCTATAGAATTTTAAATCCAAGGGTTGTTAGTTTGGATTGTAAGTTCCTCCATTTTACATGGATGATGTCTTTTGTTGGTTCGCCTTCGCCATTTACTTAAAGTAAATTTTTGCTTTTACATTTTTCTGATGTATTAGATTTTGAGTTACTTACAATTTTTTTTTTTTTAATACGCTTTATTGAAGAAAAAAGTTCTGACAAAGTTACACAAAAAAACTGGTCAGCCCCACAATTGGGGCTATCGACCACAGCGACATTTTGTTGACACTTTAAATAATAATATTCCTTTTTTTTTTTTTTCCAATTTGAAATTAAGGATAATTTAAACTGCCTTCCAACAGAGGAGGTGACTCTCAAAACAGTCTTTCAAAAGGTGAGAAAAATCTTTAATGGTTGTAAAAAAATGAATACTTTTGAAGGAACCTTTGAAATCACTTGTACACTGAAAAAACAATACGGTCTTGAACACCGTAAATTACAGACTATATAGGTTTACCGAGACACTCCAATTGTGACATCCGTAATTTTCGGCAGTGCAACCGGTAAATACGGACTCCATCACAGAAAGTAGCGGGCTTCAAGACCGCAAGTGGCTTGGTAAATCTTTATAGACCGTAGTTTTGTCAGTGTATCAACCACCAATCATCTCATCTCATCTCTAATTTTACGATTCTTATCTCAAGTCTATTGCAGCGTATTCCTTTGAAACATTTCTGTCGTCCCTCAGTCATTGCATTTAATACTTTTCAATTCTTTTCGATCTAGGTGGAGGAACACATTGAGGAAGTGACAACTCGTTATGGCTCAGATGACGAAGAGAGGTCCGATTTTGATAACTTCTTGTCAAATTTGAACTTCTTGAAAGGTCAGCGCGCTCCATGCCCTGAGTTAGGTTGTGATATCGTCGATGGTATGTATATTAAAAAATTTTAAATTCTCCCTTTGGCTTTGAGATTCTTTGATTAAGCAGAATATGCTTGAAAAACTGTGATCTCACTAACTTTGGGAACTGAAAGTAGAGGTCAAGTTTCAAAGTGCAATCACACATTCATGATTTTAAGAATGTAGTTGTTAAGAATTTTTCAAGAAACCATAGCAGGCATCGCTCATTTAGCTGAGCGAACAAGGCGCAAATGATTCTGCTTGTCCTTGTTGGTTCAATTGGTTTGAGTGGCACTTAATGTGCTAACATCATTCATAAAATCATAACTTTATTAAAGAAAAATAGAAACTAAGAGGCAATAAAGTTTTAAATCAGAGACGAATAGAGACCTAGCACACCCTATGCTTCTCATGTTAAAAAAGTGAGGCAAGTTGGATGCTCCAATTTGGTTCGTGAGTCACCTCCGCGCTCCGTATTTCAGTGGACCAATCAGAACCTTTTCTTTTAGCTCATCAATCAACAGTAGGTTACTTGTTCCAATGAGTCCCGACCAAAATTGAGTTGGAAAAGTGGACACCTGTCGTAAGCTTTGTGCTGGGTCTCTATTTGTCTCTGTTTTAACCCTTTCATGCAAGCTTTTTGGGATATGAATTGAGGAGGTAGCTGGAAAAACGGCCTTAGTAGCAAATTCACGTTTTAAGAAAACTGCTGTTGAAGTTTTTATTTTAATGCCAATCTAACATAGATGAAGAATCAGGCTTGGGTTGGATCAAAAAAGTTGATCCATACCCTCAGGTTGAAGTTGGTACAACTGAAATATGCTTTGGCTGTATAGGAGAGAAGAAAATGGAGAAATACGAAAGGTCTACTAAGGCCGTTCTTTCATAGAACGACCTGTTGCACAGAGACAAGTCCTCACCAAATGCTGAGTACTAAGGCCGTTTTTCCAAAGAACGACTTTCTGTATGGAACATATGTACTTACTACATGATAGATGTAAAAAAAAAACCAAAAATCTGCAAAAAAAGAGGCGAATTTATTAGAAAATAATAAATATAAAATTATTCGTCCTCGTATTCACTCTCGCTTTCTTTGTTGCCCGAGTCCTCTTCGCCATCTTCAATTGTCCCCATTATGATCATTATGGTCGCCAGCAGAAGTGGCAACCTCTTCTCATATAAACTCTCATATCTCACTCAATTTTAGACATACGGTCATGAAATTTTGTAGAGATATTATTGAGTCTATGTTCTCTCAGAAAAGTTGTTCTTCGGAAAAATGGCCTTAGCCGGATAAGGCTGTTTTTCCGACTAGCTCCTCAATTTTGTTGAGATTTTTTGAGAGAGTTGAAAAGAGGAAAATTTTCTAAGATTTTTGATGGGTCACATAATTTTTTGTAAAATGCCTATTTAAATTTAATTGAATTCCATGTTACATAGAATGGTACACGTATGTACCACTTCCTGTGAAAGGGTTAAATAGTTGGGTTGTAAATTTAAACTTATTAGACTTTTCCTATTGGCTATTAGATACATTTCAGCTATAGTAATGTGATACTTTGTTGTACTTCACTTTTGATTAGTATTTTACTTCGAGTTAATTTTTATAACCAGTTAAATAATTTGGTAAGTAAATTAATGAAGAAATTGGTTTTTGTTACAAAGGCACTTTATCCTCCTCAGAGGATGAATGGTCAGAGAACGAAAGCACCGACGGTCTGGATATCGTTAACCCTGTGGATTCATGGGAAGAAAACTGGTTGTTCCAACGCAGGAGACTAGCCAAAAACAGTTCTTGTCACCAACCTGTCCCAGTGCCAATGCTTGTTCCGAATCCAGCCCTGGAATATCGAGCGCTAATCGGTGATGTAGATGCTGATGAGATGTCGGATTTATCTGAATGCAGCGACTCAGTTTTGGAACAGTTGATTGATGAGCCTGGTATGAATTTATTAAGTCGCGTTTGCTTTAATGATCAGGCAAAATTTCACTTATCTAGGGTGAACTGTTGTTATGAATTTTTAAAAAAGTGAGTTTTTGTTGGGGTTGGTTAGAGTTAGACTAGAGTATTCTTGTCCAACGCAATATGAAAAACACCATTCTTCAATTTTCTCTGCATTACAGAGTTTTCTGATTTAGGAGAACTCAGCAATATTTTAACCGCTCATTCGACCACCATCTTTGAATTTTAATGATTGTATTTATGGAGTTTATGAGTGGGTTTTGAGACCTTCGTGGCTATCTATGTGCTTTTCACGGGATTTTACTCGGGAGGTGACCTGCCATGCTGCTGTTGCGAAAGTTTGCAAAAGACCTTTTCAAGTGTTTTTTAGTGCGTTCATTGAGTTTTTGTAAAATATTTTCCCTTTGAGTTTTTTGTAAAGTATTTTCCATTTAAGATGATTCTAGGGTCGATTAGTTCCAACTGTGGACACCACGTCGCGCTGCTCAAAAAGTCAACAGTTTTTTACTAAATTTGACGAATTCACAATAAAAACACAAATTTAAGGAACGTCAGCACCTGCAAGCATACTTCAGGAAGATACCCTGAAAGTTTCAGGCTGAAACTCAAAAATAAAGCCGGAAATTATGAAGTACAAAACTTTCCATAAGCCGCAATGAGTGCGAGTGAGGCAGATAGACGTATCATCACTCGCGCTCACTCTCACTCACTAAGCTTATGGCGAAACGAATTTCATGATTTACGGCTTTCATTTTGAACCAATCTTGCTCATTTTTGGCTCAAAAAATTCATAAAAAAAATTTGCAGGTGACGTTATTGGATTTTGTGTTTTATCTATGGTTTCAGTTTAAAACGCCAAAAACACGGCTTTTCCATAAAACGACTAGTGGCGCTATCCATCGAATTGAAATCTGGAAAAGTTTCGCCTGGAATCACCTTAATATCCATTTTTGTATTGATTTAATTTTTATATCAGCTGTTGCAAACGTTAACAGTAACCTCAATTATTTACATCTCTCTTTTAGGTTACACCAGTACTAGTTCTGCAATTGTTTCAAATTCCAACAAAGATGAGAAGGAGGGCCCAAGCAACAATATTATCAGCATCGAGCAAACAGTCAACATCTCTATGAACTCAGGCAGTCCAAGCCATGTTTTGGAACGACCAAAAGAGCCTCCGCCAGAGGCTCCTAAAAAAACTTCCAAACTGAATGGATTGCCTAAGAACGATAAGTCAAAAACAGGCTCCCGCAAGAAATCTGCCTTCTCTCTATCGCAAAGTTCCGGCTCAAGTACAGGGAGTGATGACGAAGACTCACCGTCAAGTGGTGATATCGTTCAGGCGAGAAATGAAAATGTTCTTCTGTCTCGACATGATTCAGGTAATATACGCCAATGAATTTTCTCTCTGTATCCTTCACTTGACAGCAATTTAAATCGGGGGAACCGGGTTTAAAATTAGCATTTCGCACTCTACCGGCAATAATGCAGACTAAACTCTTGAACTAGTAGTTCAACTTACTGCCGCTAAGGTGCAAAAGTGCTGTAAACGTTTGCCAATTGTTACATGTTGCCCGAAAGAAAGATACAGGAGCGTGAGCAGAGTTTGTCAAGCACAGCTTGACCCAGGAGTGCAACCTGTAGAACAATTTTGTCGAGTGGAACTCGACACACAAGCGGGAAGGGTTAAAAAATAAGTTCCAGGCACCAGTATTGGCGGATATTGTTTCTGAAATATCTCTGAAAGGATCCTGTTAAAAATTTCTTCTCAGTTCAGAAAAATAGAAATATGAGAAATCGATACCTGTTTCAATCTACAATTTTTTTCCTGTTGACTCCAGCTTTGATTTTCTGACTTTTGACTAAATTCCTATTTGGAGCTCCCTTGAAATGACTGTCTTGTATTTGACACTTCTCTCTTCTCGAAAGTATGCTATTGCAATTAGTAATAAATAATATTTAACTATAATTACTAATTGGTCGTCAAAAAATCAACAGTACTTAAGTGACAGAAATCCAAACCAGTTGCTGACGAGGCGCCTGAATAATTAATCAAAGGATAAAATATATTTTGTATTAATTAAAAAATATTTTAAAGTTTCATTCGTGAGCTAATCAGTTTTACTTCAATTGCAGAGGACGAATCTGTAGACGCTGAGATGCAGCAGCGAGATAGCGAATACACAGTTGCAACTGTGGCACAGACACATCATGTACCTGAATCCAAGTGAGTTGTGTCTATTTGCGTTAATGCCATGTGCATTCTCTACCAAGGTAGATAAAACAATGTGTGTGCAGTTGGGTGTTGAGTTTGGTTTCCGTGAGGGAGCGTAGCGATCAAACTCTTTGACCAGCTTACATAACCACTTTTCTCCCATTTGATTAACATGGGAGTTGACAAGCCTGCGTCATCGTCAGCCAGCGATTGGGCCGCCCCTAGCAGCGAATTTCTTGAATTGCACGTACCTGGTTTTATCTACCTTGATTCTTTACAAATTCTATTCATTCTAGGGAAATTGACCTCCGCCCAGAGTTGGCCGTGTCATTGTGCGTCTATCTGTCAAACTTTGACATAAACTTATAAATATTCTCATTCTCTTGAGAGAATGGAGTATCTTTTCTCACAAACTCTTTTTTGCATGTAACACGCAAACGTGAGAAAAACTGTCATACAATAATTCAAATTACCAGTAAATTCCTCATTTTTTATCTAACCCTTTTACTACCCAGTTCAGATTGCCAGAAGAAATGAAATTTATAACTGGATCAAATTTAGTGGGCAGTCAAATATTCGTACTTTGGTGTGTTTATTTTGCCTCTCCAAGCAAGTGTTGAAAATTTAAAGTAGCTTTTATTGTCAATGAGAGATAGAGGTATGGAATCAAATAACTCAGGCGTGGTGTTGAAAGGGTTAAGGATAAAGGATTTTAAGGATGTTAAGGAGTTTTATGGATTTTCTAGGATTTAGTCTTGGTGAGACTTATAGTGACAGGATTCAATGAACGTCGGTTATTCCCAATGTCCTTGTTTCATCTTCCAAACTGAAACAAAAACAATAGCAAAAACGTCCTTTTTTATTTCTGCCTTAATTTTTTTGTTTTTCAATTTTATCAATCATCTTTTATAATTTTCAGGCGTTTTGAATCTAACGGTGATTCAGAACCATCCTCGAAAGTAACAAACGAAGACTCCAGTGATGAGGGGCCTTACCTACGACCAGGTAGAAATCTCTTATGCATTTGTGTATTTTATCTTTGTTTCAGTAGTCTTTTTACTTCATATTTATTAATTTGTTTTCTTTCCCTCACCAAAACTTACTATGTACAGTCAACAAATTACGTAATGGTAGTCAACTCCTTCAATTTTATTTCAGGTAGGCAACCTGCGATATGTATTGCAATGAAATTAAGCATTGCAGTGATGCGTTTTTTTACTCTCCGGTTCGCGTACTGGTGCAGCTCCACTGCACCGTAATGTTTTTTTATTCCGGTGCCCCAGCACCAGATCGCATCGGAGTGTTGTCTTAGTAGCGGTGCAATGCATCTGGTGCTGCTCCGGTGCAAGCTCCAGTGTATCGGAGTTGAAGACCGATGCACTGGAGCTGGAACTCCGGAGCTTCTGGAGCTTCTGGTGCAGCACCAGACAGCTTCAGTGCAGCTCCAAAAGCTCCGGGTTATTGCACCGGTGCGGATTCCAGAGAATAAAAAAATGCACCAATAGTGACCTACCTGGAATCAACTTTACATCAGTAATTTTACAGTGGTGCAGAATGTTCTTCTCCCCCGCAATTCACACACAAACCAAAATTGCTTCTGTAATCTGTTTTTGTAGAAGCGCTTCCACAATAAATTAATGACCTTTTTGCTAAAGTGCCTCTAAAGTCCATCTGAAATAGGAAGAAGGACAAAAATGTTGGTTTTTTTCTAAGATGATTTAAAGAAAAATAAAAAAAATAAAATTATTTATTTATATTTTGGTGGAGCCTCCAAAATTTACACGCGATCCTAGGATCTCTAATTTTGAGCTTTCTCTTCTTTCAGGCACCATCGCTGAACGAGAACACAAGAAATGGGAAGAGGCTGTCCCATTGGCAAACAATCCATATTCTAAACAAAACATTGACAAGAGACTGAAGAGTAATTTTATTCTCAGTAGTCGAGCAAACTGTGATACACCAGTGTAAGTTCACATTAGAAATTCTCTCTCCCATTCAGTTTATTGTCTCACTCTTTCGCAGCTATGAAGTTTGTTCAGAACAGGTTATTTCTAATACTCAAGATGTATGTTCAAACATCATCTAGTTCCATCTAGTTCCTAGTTCAGTTCCATGCTACTCAACGCTTCGATCTTATTTCAATTTCTTATTTTCTAATTTCAATGAAATTGATCGTAGAATAAAGCTAAGGAACGGTACTACAAAGTTATAACGTTTTGCTAATGACATTTTCATTCTTTTAAAGAGAGTTTGTGAAAGTTTTTCTAAATATTTTCTAAAGGATTTTACAAGATTTACAAACCTTTTTAGAGAAAATTTACTTAAAAAATTATAAAAAATTGAAATGAGGATAAATAACTAAGTTTTACTAATACATATTTTGAACCTATTCAAAAAGCTTATGCTAACAAAAGGTTTCTATAGCATAAACAAATTTATATTATAGTTGTCATAAAGTGCTCTCTGTTTTCTGACGAGTATGTGCTTAACGTAACTGGCTATCTTATACTATTGTAAAAAGTAAAAATAAAAAACAAAATAAAAAAATGAGAATAATTCTGTGACAGAGAGGAAATCAAGATTTAGTATAATAAACGGTACTTAAGTGAAAGTATCATTTTAATCGCTCAATTCACTCTCCAAAATTTCAGGAGATTGCACTTTCAGCTTCAATTTTGTTGAGTTTTGGTTTTATTAGCTTGATGGGCAAGTCTTTTAAACCAATTTTTTTTTTTTGAACCGAAGAGCCTCTTGACGGCCAGACTGTTGCTATCTAAGAAACCAACACCTTTGCATACTACAGTTGTTGATTAATTCATTTTGCTCATTTTTCAATTATTTTTGCTTCAATTCATTTTGCTCACTTCGGAGGAGTGTGAAGGCTGGGTATTTTTGTTGTTAATCTTATTAGAAACTGTAAGACATTAAAAATCAATGTAAATGTGTTTCTTGAAATAATTCTTCTCAGATGTAATAACGGCTATATTCAATAAATTTAATTTGATTTTTATGTTCTCAGGGATTTCACCTCCGAACAAACCATCCATGTAGGCAGCAATTTACCTGATATGAAAAGGTAAGTTAACCTGTTAAACCTATTTTATTTTTTGTAAAAAATCAAAATGGACTAAAGGTTATTTTCTTCTCGGCTTTAAAGCTTTCCTTTGATGAATTGGTTTAACCTTTTCATGCATGCATTTTGGGATTTGACTTTTTTTGAGATTCTTTTAGAGCGTTCAAAAGAGGACAATTGAATCGTATAGTTCGAAAACACGCCATCGTCATTTTTAAGGAAACTACAAAAACTGTGCAGCTCGGGCGGAAAAGTCATTGCAGAAAAAATCTTTTTGGTGATAAGCAAGGTATTTTAGTACTTCTTCCTTAACACCGAAAAGATTTTTTCTGCATTGACTTTTCCGCCAGCGCTGCACAGTTTTTGTAGTTTCCTTAAAAATGACGATGGCGTGTTTTCGAACTATACGATTCAATTTTTTAAGCATTTTGTTGGGTCACACAATTTTTTGCAAAATGTGTATGTAAATTGAATCTCATGTTACATAAAATGATACACTTGTGTACCGCTTTCTCTGGAAGAGTTAACTCCCTTCTCTGTATAGAAATTTCCTCTGAGTTCCCGTCTTGATATCATAGGCTTTCAGAACGTTCACTAGATAATGACTGCAAGTTTGCTGTAGGTAAGGGATAACTTTTGGAGTCCCAAGGAAATTTTCGAGATGAAATTCCCCCTTCCCCAAAATATGATTTGTTCACTTCATTTTACGTTTGAAAACATATTTTTGGGCAAAAACACCTTGGTTTTGTTAAGTTTTCTACTGGCAGTCTTGATAAGGTGTCTTCTAGAAATCTCATGTTCTAGATGATGATCGATTGTTTGCTAGGCCTTTACTTGATGTAAATATTTGTACAATATTCATTCATTTTACTTTATGTCTGTCTCTCTCTGATCATGAAGTAATGTTGCTGTGGTTTTCTATTTGTTTCGTTCGCAGATACAGCAGAGACTATTACATAAATACTGACGAAGATCAAAATGAGGTAAGTGATTTCAAAAAACATATTTATGGCGAATTAGAGAAATCCATTTTGCATTCTGATATCGATCACCTAGCTTTTCGTGCTCAACATTCAACACCTCACTTCACCAAAAACCCGATGTTTGATGATAGTGATTTGGACACGCTGCCCGTCAGAGAGAACCGAACTTCCCCGTCAAGTAAAAATGTAAATAGTCTGGAGTCCGGATACGCCAGTTCTGCAGATTCGGTGAGTGGAGAAAGATTAGCCCCTCCTCAGCCGGTGGTTGTCGAAACGCATTTCGAATCCTTGAAAAGTCTGCGCCAAAGCAATACTCTATCCTTGCGCTCGCATAAAAAACGAAAAATGTTCCACAATTATGGAAGTCTCAGGTTATTCAAAGCACCCTCATTAAATTGGTAGTATCTTAATGGAAGATGAAGGATTTTAAATGGTTCCTGTCTCTGCCGTTAAATAAACCTGATATTTTAATCTGAAACATGCCTTTGCTCTGCAAAAAAAATATCTTGTACACATATTTGTTTTTATCAAAATTTTTCAAAACTCAAAAATCACGAGACATCAATAATTTCAATGAAATTATTTCTGAAAATCTATATTTACCAACTATTGGTAAAATTGAAATTAAATTTCAATTTTACCAATAGTTTTAATGATTTGCCAATATATCCGGTTATTTACTTAGTAGTTATGAGAATTGATGCATCTTTTTCTTATTAGTAAAATCATTAACCAACAAATTTTAAAGGGAATTTGATGTAAACTAGGTATACTTCCTCTAGGGGCAGTTTTCTTTTTTATGTTTGCGCATTTGTAATATTTACTTAAAAGCTACCATTGTACATTCCTCTTGCATAGTTACCATTCAAATGTGTACTTACATTATTACACCTGTAAACAGGCCCGTCACATTTAATCTTTGCCCCAGTATGTAAAAGGACCAGTCACTACTTTCTCTACTTTCCCCATGGGTGTAGGGGGAAACTCCTAGCAGGCCTAGCAGATAAAAAGTTGGGCGGTAATTTTTAAAGTTTTTATCTGTAAAGCACAATTTTTAGACGTTTCAAAATGAAAATTTCATTTATTTGTTCAAAAACAACTTATTTCTTTTTTATTTTATCTTTATGTAATTTTTATAAATGTTGGAACAGCAAAAACCCAAGCACGCCAAAACACAGGCAGGTGACCCAATCCATGTGACGGGCTTGCCTGTAAATATAATACAGTTATTTTGTAATATGATTTCAACTCAAAGTTACCTTTTTTTATAGTGCTTCCTATCATTCCTTTAATTAAATTTTTAAATTTTTAATCCTCTCAGTCTTTATTTCATTAAATTCTGTGCTGGAAGATTTAATTTGACCCAGAGTTACCATAGTACTTCCATGTTGTTCAATATGTGTTACTTAAGTTTGCGAGTTTAATGACGTGAATATTTCAATGGCTACCATCAAATCAATCAACTCGGCAGTAAAGCAATTTCGTCTTAAATCGGCAAAGCTACTTTGATATGCAGCTTTAAACGAATCATTCAGCTATTTTCTCCAGTTTTTTTTTTTTTTTGTGCACTTGGTGCATGTGAAATATTGTTTTATAGAATCTTTCTGCCTGCTCATTTCCAATCAGTTTTACTTTTCAGTTTTGTGTAATTTCTTTTTGCATTTATTAGCATTTCAATTGCTCTGAAAATGAGGTATTTTTATGATATATCTTACTTTATTGGAACAAAAATTGCCACAAAAAAGAACCTGATTGAAGCCCCCGCTATTTAATCCGTTTCATCTCAGGACTTCAATGTATAAAAAAAAAAAAAAAAAATAC
Source organism: Trialeurodes vaporariorum (assembly GCA_011764245.1). NCBI lineage: Eukaryota > Metazoa > Arthropoda > Insecta > Hemiptera > Aleyrodidae > Trialeurodes > Trialeurodes vaporariorum. The sequence continues at coordinate 60,781,914 of VMOF01000024.1, read as the reverse complement.
GATTTGAGCTGCATGATTTTGCTCAAAAAGTCCAATAATTTTTTGCTGCTTTTTTTTTCAGTTCAAGTTACATTCCTCTAAATCTGCTTTCATTTTGTAGCCAAGCAATTTCCTTCTCTTCAATCAGCTGTAAATATTCTCTCGCAAATTATTTTCTTTTCTTGAACTGTGCACTATCATTTAGAAACCTGAAAATTTTGTGTTTCCGGTTTTCCCTTTTATCAGTTGAATGATCGGGTCGTAGAAAAGTCCTTCCAGCTTAATGTTTGCTATCAGTTGTGCATGTGAGCGTTGAAATTGCATACTGATTAAAAAATTTTAAGAGACCTGTTTACCACCATTCTGCACACGTGAGATTGATTCCTACCAATAAGCTTTACATTTATCTAGAGCAGCAGTTAGATAGGTGACTTATCCAGATAGGTGAACCAAAAAAAAAATATGAAACGCAACTAGGCACTATGACCTTCAGAAGGAAGTAACCTAGTCGAAATTTTCACTCTGTTAAATCTTGGTAATATTTAAACAATTTTGCGGTTTTCAAGGGTTTACGGACCAATCATAACGCCCCTTCTAATGTACCTCTTGAAGAATCGAAAGTTTCATTGAAAATAATGGACGAAGTCAACTGTAAGAATTTTGACTGGGGTACTTTCTTTTGAAAGGCTTAGTACCTCTGTAATTGAGTGATGAGGGTAATGCTCTCCCCCAGTGAATGAAAGGAAGGGAACTCTGGAAACGAGGGACAGGTGACCCAAATTTTTCAGATCTCTTGCTAATGTATTTTGTTATTTTTTCCCAAGACTGTAATTTTTTTTTTTTTTTTTTTTTTTTTTTTTTTGCGTTGAAATATTTGCATGTTCTATTTTTTAATTCTTATTTATTTTTTCTATCTTGAACTTGTATATTCATGTGGTGCCATTTTTAAATTTTTTTTCCTCTCAATCCATCCTGTACATACATTTACGTACTTAAGAACACTCTTTAAATTGATGTCAACTCATCGTCTTTGATCTAGTCCCTTTTCTGATTCTTTATGATGACACAGGTTTTATCTTTATCGATTTCTTCTGTTCGCTCACTGATGATACGGAGATAAGTTTACCCTGCACTTTCGCTAGTCACTACATCGAGTATCTTTTGTTAGAAAATGGAAGAAAGAAAAGAGAGAATGTGCGCGGAAAAAAAAGACTGGTAGAATTTACCATCTGCATAGCTGATTTTGGAGTCTACTATCAAGTATGGTAAATTTTACCATTATATGGTAAATACAACGTAACTTGTGGTCAAATGTACCTACAGGTTATCTTAATTTACCACAAGGTACGTGTTACATTTACCGTATGATGGTAAAATTTACCATACTTGATAGCAGACTCCAAAATCAGCTATGCAGATGGTTAATTCTACCAGTCTTTTTTTTTCCGTGTGGGTCATTACAATTTTTTTTATTTTTTGCATCCCTAAAGTAGAAGTTTTTGCCCATCAAGAATGGCAATTGTACAAACCTCTTTATTGTACTATCAACGCAAAAGAAAGTTCCCATCACAAAGTGTTCCATCGCGAATTTTTTGGATGATAAATGAAAACATTTAGGTTTTTCGTCAGAGTTTTTACAGATGGCACCGCACTAAACTTTTAAACCATCGAATGTTTCAAAATGGATCAAAGATGGCTGAGAAATTATCGGAGGAAACTTGTGAAGAGGCTACTTTCTTTAAGCGCCGATAGTGCATTGTGTGCTTTTATTATACTTCTTTTTTTCCAATTCATCAGCCTTTGTTTATTTTTTACCATTTAAGAGTTACCTACCTTTTGGACCAATCTAGTTCTAATAATTTGTTTTAATAAAAGTTGTCTCTTTTTTTTTCCTAATAAAATTTGTTTTTATTTTCAACTCTTTCTTTTGAATCCTTCTCTTTTGCGTCCGTGCTTTCAAATCTATTTCCTTCATTATCCTGTCTCCTTTTGATCATCAATTCAACTATCTTGACAAGTGAAGTACCAAACCTTCTCCATGGTTCATGGTACCTTGAAAAATCCTTGAATATCCTTGATTTTTTAGTTCGTTTTTCGTATGATTGAAAATCCTTGAATTTTGATGAATTCATCTTGTATACTCCTCAAGTTTCAGTTCTTTCTCTTTGAAAATAACCGGCTGCAGCTCGTTATAGCTTGCCTTTTTGTTAATAATTTTGTTTGTGTGCCTTAGGAATGTCGTGTCGTTTTGGTTGCAAAGTTGTGAGAAAAAATGCAGGAGTTAGCATGAACTTTTTTCTTTATTTAATTTCTTTGTGCACTGTTCTCTTTTGGTTAGTGTACCCTTATGTGAGAATCACCACGTGTTTTTTCTGTCTCTAGAAAATTGGTGTAAAATTATTACGTTTTTGAGTGTCGGAAGTTCTTGAAATCCTGTAAAAAGTCTTTGAAAATCCTTGATTTTTCTTTAAAAAATCTGCCATGAGCCATGTTCTTAATGGAACTTTTTTTTGTATTGGTCGTTAAAGCATTCTTTCATTTCTGGCTCAAGTAGAATTTTGCCCTTCGTCTGCTTACCTCCTTCATTCTTGTTCTTGTTTACGCAAGATGTTTGACTGTTGGAGAACTGATTCAATTGTTTTCAAGGCTGAATTTATAACATGATCTTTTGAATAAAACTCCGTCAAATAATCGCCCCTGACCTTTTTTAGTTTCAAATCTTTTTCTTCCTTCCTTGCTCATTTGCCAAGTCTTATTCTTAAGTTCTTCAGCTCACTGCAGGTAAAGAAAAAGAAAAGTAACTTTTTTTTTAAATTGAAGTTTTGAAAAGGAATAATGTAAATTTTTTTTAGCACGCTTCTTGTTTTAAATCTCTAAATTTTAAGCTTGCTGCTAAATCTACCATTGTGTTGAGGGATATTATATTTTGAGTGCACTTTACGTAGTATTCACTTTTGGAACACTTAGACGAAGAACTCCCTTTTTAGATCTGTCAAATCCTGCTAAATAATTTGCTAAAATGTTTCAAAATTTTAGGTTTCATTTAAATTCTGAGTTGATATTTGGTCCCTTCAGAGTGTAAGTAGTAAGTAAGCTTACCTTGCATCCACTTTCAGAAGTATTCTAATAGGAAGTTGTGGTATTTGCCAAATCGATTCCGGCATTTCAAATTTTTTGTTCATTTTTTTTTTTTTTTTTGATAAGAAGAATTTTCTTTGAAACTTTTTCTCATTAAAGCTTTTGTATAAATTTCTCTTCTCATTATATCTAAATCATAAAAAAAAAATTCTTGTGATGAAGCACGTTCTTTTGTCTTTTTGGAAAACAAAAGTGGATTTCAAATAAAATACTGAAATTCATGTCGGAGTAAAGCAAGCGAGTTGTGCCCAGACGTCCCTCACCTACTTGAGGAAATCCTCATTTTTTTTGGATTAGACTAATGATTCAAATGAAGATTTGTGTCAGTTCTTTTAACTCTTCTAATTTAATAAGTTTTTACCTCTCAGTATTTGTACTTAAATAATTAATGAATTCAACAAAGAGCTGGATTTGTTTCATTATAGAATAATTAATTGTGAATACTCAATCAACTGAGTTTTAAAAATTGATTTTTTTTTTTGCAAGAATCTAAAGTCTGTTTCAAATAATTTTTTTTTCTTCTTTTTTTTCAATCTAAAATTCTTATTTCCATAATTCCTTTTTGAGTTCAACAGTTGCTTCAAAGCTCTTAAATTTTCACATTTTTTGCAAGTATCAAATTTTTAATTTTCTTTCCTTTTTCATTCATACAGAGAGCTTCCAATCCAGAATTGAAGAACTCTACACCTGAGAGGAGAACTTCGCAAGAAACTAAAACATGTGAAGGATCTCAACAGGTACGTAAAAAAGGGGCTCAGCTCACTGCTTACAGGAATGGCTTTCGACATTAAAAAAAAATTCCAAATGGACATGTTTTTACACAAACAATTCCCCGCAAAACGTCTCATGGCCGTAAAAATCTATCCAGCCACTTTCCCAAAATTTAAGCTCATTGGCTAAGAAATGTGGTTGAGAGTTTTGTGATAGCTTAGCAGACAAGGCCTTAGAAACCAAAAGCATTCTTGATTTCAGCTCATAAAAAGCACTGTTATTTGTGCAAACTTCAAAATTCAGACCTTTGCAACTGCCTCATTGTTACTTCAGTTCTTCTAATCAAATTAATGCCCTGACAAAAAATCACTTGGTTTTTTTAAAAAGAAAAAATTTAAATGACGTAAGAAATTAAATGCATCACTTCAATCTAGGCCTGTGCGATGTTTGATGCATCGATCGAAGTTTCAATGTTTCCTTGCCATCAAATGGATTCGCTACTAATGTTAATGTCAATCAACTTGTTATCAAAACTTGTTATTTATCAATATTTCAACTAAAGCGGACTTAATAGTAATGTTTTCTTCTTAAACCATCTCCGAAGCGTACAATTTTATAATGATTTTCAGTGGATTATTCATTTTTGATTTGTTAAAATTTTTTTGATGCATCGATAAAAAGTCTTTGTTTTTTGGACTTTGAACTTTGATGCACAAAATTGGGCTTCTCACAGGCCTACTTTAATCACTCTTCCTAATTATGGAAGTTCCATGGTCAACATGATGTCGTGCATCATAAAATTTGAACCTTCATTGGAAAAAATAGAGAGTTTGATTAAAATAATTTTGACCAAACAACTTTCTTTTAAAGGCCGCAGCACCTGCAGAAAAGCCTCTAATTGATGTCTTTAAAAAGAAACGTAGGCGTACTAGCCTCAAACGTTCTCAACATCTCTCAAACCTCTTCCAGAGGCAAAAGTTATTTCATTCAGCCTATGAAATTGATTTGGAGAGTTATACGTAATAAGTATAACTGTATGCGAAAGCAATTTAGTCATCAAGTCATTATTCAGTCACTCTCTTTTAGTTCATAGGGAAAATTATCATTATCATTATTATATTAATATTATTATATCATTATTATTATTATTAATTCTTGATTATTATCATTTATTTGAGTGTTGTGATCATTACCTATTCTCACTATGTCAAAGTAGTTAAATAAAATAATTTTGACTCGACAGTAGACTGGAGCCATAAAATGTTGCCCGATTATATTTATCAAGCAGTTCCAAAAATAATATGCATTCATCCGTCCACCGAAGAATTTTAACTTGATACTATTATTTTTGTAATGTTCTAAAAGGGGGTACTCTTCAGGAAAAGAAATAACTACCCTTGAAAAAATGAGAATATCTTGGTAAGATTTAGAGCCAACAATTTTTCCCTCTTTAGTTTGAGCCATAGTTTGCCTGTATTGTCCTAGTGAATTCTACAAAAATGAGTTTCTCGTAATATTAATACTTCCTTGTTACATTTTTGAAACTGATTTTACATATGTTGTTTGAAAGAGATTTTGTGCCCAAATCAGTAGTTTGCCTTATTTGTGTGTGCTCAATCTAGTCATTCATCTAGTTTTGAATGGTTAAATAAATTTAAATTTGAAATTAAAATCTATAGAGTACTGTAGGTTTTCACAGTACAATGGATTTTAATTTCTAATTTAAATTTATTTCACCGATTCAAGTAGTACTGTTTGCTACCATTATGTTTAGTTTAGGTTACTTTACATGGACTTTCCATATTTCACCTGAAAATTTTCATGTTTTTGCAAACACAGAATTTCTATGTTCATGACTATGCGTTGTAGTATTTCGCGTTCTTCTTTTCTTGTCATTCCATTTGAATGGGTCTTTAAAAATTGATTTTGATGCTTGAATCTTATTGAGAGCATTCTAGAATTCTCCGGAGTATTGCACAGTTGCAGAAAAGATTATACTATCCTGTGTTGTAGTATAACTATATGTGTCGGAAATGATCGCTATTCTTCTATTCATACTCTTTTCTGCACCAGTGCAATACTCCAAAGAATGGGGTTGTTGTAAAGGTCGGAATTTTATGTTTTTGATTACAGATTCTGAAAACGTTTGCCGAGTAGAGCATTTTCGTTTTTTTGTTTTTTTCCTACGACCAATAGAAGCCGAGATAATCGACTTTGAAGCATCGCCAATTATTGCATCATATATACTAATTATTGCGCAATCCAGTGCACTACGGTTCTCATATCTCTTAAACTTCCAAAAATAACCCTATCGACCTATATCTCATTTTGAAGCAGAAGTCAAACGGAATCGGTCTGTGCAAATTTTAGGTCACTAACTGCTGTCGTTCCAAAATGGCGCCGATCCAAATATTAAGATGGCGCCAGAATATAAAAATAAAAAAACCCGCCATTTTGGAACGACAGCAGTTAGAGACCTGAGATTTGCACAGAACGATTCCGTTTGACTTCTGCTTCAAAATGAGGTATAGGTCGATAGGGTTATTTTTGGAAGTTTAAGAGATATGAGAACCGTAGTGCACTGGATTGCGCAATAATTAGTATATATGATGCAATAATTGGCGATGCTTCAAAGTCGATTATCTCGGCTTCTATTGGTCGTAGGAAAAAAAAAAAAAAACGAAAATGCTCTACTCGGCAAACGTTTTCAGAATCTGTAATCAAAAACATAAAATTCCGACCTCTACAACAACCCCATTCTAGAATTCTCCTTTTGCTTTCATTGGGAGAAAAATGTCTAAAATTGTGATGTCAACTACAAAGTGTTACATTGCACAGAAAACAAAGAAACATCATCTGAAATAATGACTAATAGACTCCTTCAGAGTGACGTTGGGGAAGTATTAGATCACCTCTGAAAAGTCTAGAAAATTCTCACCTTAAAAACCGTTTTCCTCCATAGTGCAAGTAGATTGTAGTTTCAATGAAATATAGGTATTGTAATGATTGTATATGCCTCGAGTTTTTTGTGCTTTGATTTCAAATATAATGCAATGAAAAAGAACGTAATAGTACATTATATTACAGTGGAGTATCTGAAGTTTGGATCAGAGTCAGGCAAATCGTCTTTTTCGATTGTGTCTTTTCAAAAGTATGTTCGTTGATTTTAGCAGTGATTAACAGATTATGATGAAGCCATTGTTATTTGATGAGCAATAATTATTTCATCATGTTTATAACATATTGGTTTCGTTGGAATTGGTTGTGTTCCATTACTGATCTCGATTACTTTTAAAAATTAATTGAAAAACAATTACTATGACTTTTAAAAGAAAGTTTTTTGATTGAAATTCTCATTGTTCAATTTTTCTATTGTTTTCAGTATATTTTATGATTTTTCAAGGCATACTCTTCAAAATGCTTAGTCCTTGAACACTTGAAAGTCACAAAATTGCTCAAAGTTTACTGATATTTGAAGGAGTAAAAATTTCCATCAGGGTACTTTCTTTTGAAAGTCATAATACATAGTCAATTACCATTCACCGACATTGTTTGGTATATGACTGTTTATGGCTTGAACAATTTTTAAAGCAAATGTTAAAGAAAAGGAAAATAATCCCTTCAAAAATATCCTCCGTTTTGATTTATGCAATTCTGTTCGAATAATTTGATTCAAATTCTGATGGTTCTGGGAAGTTTTTTCAACTTCCTTTTGGAAAAATAGAATTATTTTTACCAATGAACTACAACAAGTCATTTTTTTCCCCCTTCTAGATTCACAGTCTGACAGCTCGTAGTATTTCTCGAGAATTTCGCGAGGGATTACGATGCAGTCATAATGTAATGCGGAATAATGTGCTGTTGCCTTCAAAGTCTCTGGAAACGAGCAAAGAAGATTCAGGTCACGTTTCAGACGATAGCGGCACAGCCTCACCTACTCCGACAAATATGCCGAAACTTCACGACAACATAGCATTTTGGGAGCAAATGACTTTGAACACTGAGCCGTTAAGGAACTCATGAAAAAAAAAAAAAAAATAAAACTCTGTATCCTAAGTGCCATTAAACTTCCTGCAGTTTAAAATATGTACCTCCGTTAATTTTATTGGTTTAAGGGTCATTAAATTCAAAAGTTACAAGCTGTTCAATCCAGTGTAATCTTTCTGAATCAGAGTGTTTAAACAATACCACCCTTTATGATCAACTCTACAGACAAAGTCTACTTACATAGTTTGACAATTTTTCCTTACAAACTCTGAGTATCTGTCTACTTATTTTCTTAAATTAAAACATCTCGTTTTCAAAAGATCAAACGCATCACGATCAAAACAAGTGATTCTATATTCTTGATTTTACTTCAATACGAAAGGGTAGCTTTTTAATTTTTTTACTCTCTTTGTTGTTCTAAATGTTTAAGAAATTTAATCCAGTTCCTACGTTGCCAATTTTTTGTTGTGCATCTCTAACCAAAAGTAAAATGTCTGCCTACGAGTTTTCGTAAACTTCAATCAATAATATCGAGGCTTTTTCTTAGAACAAAAAATCATTTCTACTGTAGTAAGTAAGTAAGCCCAATTTTTCTTTTTTGAAGCCAGCTGTTTACTGTTTTGCAAGAAAAAAAAAACTTTACCTCACACAACTTGCTTAGACAATTAAACCGAAAATTCCAAAATTTTACTGATCAATCATAACGGTCTGATGATTTTTGTTGTGAAAGCTTATTTGTTAATTATTGATTGTTAACGGTGATAGGTACAAAACTAATGAAAAAAGTTTATTGAACAAAAAAAAAAAAAAATGTGGCGAAAACTTCAATTGTATTTATGTGGCAAACTCCTGTTCTTGATAGATTGGTATGTATATTAATCTCCTTTTCATTTATTTTCTTTTAAATCCTAAATCACAGTTTGTTTAATTGATTGCCCTTTCTAATGGCTGTGGCACTCGATCAAAATACTTCAATCAAAGCTGGTGATTGATGATACCAAAAATGCATCTGCTTTTACAAAGTCCGCCAAAAAATATTTATCGAGAGGAGCCGCAAGGTTACCGCAGGCTTTAACCTCTGGAGGTCTGTATCTGAGAAATCTCAGGTCCAGAAGATTTCCATCTAAGCTTCCCAAAGTGATGGCTAAATTAAGACTCCTATTTGAATAATGGGACATGCATGTGTTGCAATCTGTAATTTCCTAATATAGGCCAGGGGTGCAATCAATCACACTCCTAACTGAGGTCTGAAAATATTAAGGTTCACTGATGTCACATTGACCATGTGCTTAAGGTCATCTAAGATTACCTTTTAATGTTTCTTTGTAAGACTCGCTTTTACAACATTGTTTTTAAGCCAAAAGCAACAAAGGACCAAGGAAATAACCGCGAACAGATATTTGCCATTAATTATGTATTTTAATTAAGATGAATTTTTATAAAAAATTTCGAGGTATCCATTTGTTGAATATTGTATATATTATTAAATTTATCATGATTAAAAATTATTTTTTCATACTTCCTATTTTTTGTTTCAAAAAAATTTTCCCAACCCAATTTTGATTTGCAGTGAAAGTTTGTTGTGTGGAACCTCGGTCTTGCCCCAAAAAAAATTCCACGTAGTAAAAATTCTACTAAGGAAATTGCTGTCAGAGAATGGGAGGTTTCACAGTGCTGAAAAAAAAATTCCACTTGGCGAAGTATTTAACCTAGAGGATGTTCCATACAATGAACTTTCACTATGTACTTTGAAAACAAAGAATCTCTTTTCAATTTTTTTTCAATGATATGCTATCCACTTATCAAAGAGTTTTTGAAACTGCCAATAGGTACAGTGAATTGCCAGCACTGTGAACTACATATTCTAGGAATTTTATAAGGATTGGATAATATTTTGGTTATCTGTTGCACTCAGAAGATCTTTTGAATACAATCTTACGCTACGTGTGAGGAAGTTCTTGTGTGCTCTTTTTCTGTAAAGGGAAGTAGGCATCACATTTAGTTTTTCAATGAGTAAACTTGGATCTTTTTGGGTTGAGAAATGAATGTTCACACATTGGGCAACGTTAAGATAGACTGATGTCAATTTAGTTGACGGAATGTGCAAAATACACTAGAGATGAGTTTTAGACTAGCACCCATTTATTTAACACAAATCCCCAGAAATCCTAAACAAAAACGGAAAATCATGCAGTTTTTGCTACTAAAATGCGACTAAATTGAATTGCTTTTTTGGGAACAGTAGAAAGTTTTGAGAAAAGAAAAACAATTTGTATGTTTGAAGTTTCAGTTATAATAGCATACATTTTTTTGTCAATCAAAACTCAAAATTGGAAGAATTCTACCATTTTGCTTGTTTTTTTTTTTTTTTTTTCAAAACCACATTTTCATTATGTGCTATGTAGGTTTGTTGCAAATTATGTGATTCAGTTGTTATTTTCTGGAAAGGACAAAAAAATCTCCCCTTTTTTTTGTCGAAAAATAGCATGTCCAGGGAAATGCAAAAAAGAGGACTGATTTTTTACTTACCAAGACATCTTTCACCTAACCTTTCGTTTGATGGCGTGCCGTCTTTAATCCCAATTTTGTTGAGGAACAATAAAAGATACCAACTGAATTGTAACTATGTCATGCATTTTGCCTAGCATCCCATTTGAAGGTGATTCATTTAATCCCAAATCAACCAAGATAAAATGCCGACCGATTTTTTTCTTCTCCAGAAAACACGCTTTTTGCCTAACCTGCTATTTGAAGGCCCCCTGAAATCTCGATTTTATCAAATAAAAATACTGAATAATATTCTCATCGGCCATAGATACGCTCCAGTGGCGTAAGGTTGAATGCGAAGCTGTTCACCGCACACCCAATACTTCGATATTTTTCATGAGTTTAAATGGACGAACTGCGACGTTGCTAAATTGCACGCAACGCCACTGATACGAGCCTTTGTCACACGCTCTCCGGAAACTGTAGCTTTCCCCGTTTTGGCCGTCATTTGCGGAAGCTCCGTAGAGTCTACTTTTCGAAAGTGCTTGAACTTAACGTTCAAAAACAAATTGTAATGAACATTTTGATACCATTCCGAGATTTCTACGACCGCGTTTTTTCGGTTCGAAATTATTCAGTTGCGGCTCCTTCAGTTTGACAATCATGCTTTTTTGCCATTTAAACCTGTGCGAAAGTATCGATCTTGGGGGGTGCAATTGCATCTCCAGATAATCGATTGTCTTACATAGGCTTAAATGGAGATAGTAGTACGTTGTTGCCACATTGCACGAGCCGCCACTGAAATTATTGGCAAGAAATTGCGAGTTTGGAGATTCAGCACGAATTCAATCAACTTTTTCAAACTCATAATGTCTTGCCATAATTTCGACCCGAAAAAGCGGTCTTAGAAAGTTCGGAATGGTATCAAAATCAGCGCCGGATTTAGGCACGGGCAACATGGGCCGTGGCCCAGGGCGGCAGATTTCTGGGGGGCGGCAAATTTTTCACGGCAATTTTTTTTTTTTTTTTTTTTTTTTTTAAATGGGTGCTGTCGCAAGTGCAGCTTCGAAATTGGAACAGCTGACACGATGGTAGACGAGTAAAGAATATGCAAAGACTCAGAATTTAAATTGCAGTGGCCACTTGAGGGCGCGGGGCGGGCGGCTCGTTGACGGTGCCAGCGGCCGGCGCATCATTTCGTAGCCTTGCGTTTCATCTGATTCAGGCTTGTTGCTGATTATTTTCTTGCCGAAAACAACTGCATTGTTATCACCACTAAAATCAAAGTCATTTCGGGTAAAAATATTGGGAAATCTCTCTAAAAATCACGTAATTTTGCACCTTAAGAAGGTAAAAATCACGAAAATTTCCAGTAGGCTGATTCTCCCTGTCTATCTCGTACGAGAGGACACGAGATAGACGAGATAAACAACTCTATCTCATGCAAAGAGATAGGGCGAGACGACTCGGAGCAATACCATCTAAACATACCGTAGCTCGGGGTTTGAGGTTATGTGATTAGGTTGCCAACTTTTACACGGGCTTTTATGGGGGAAAGAGGAATTTTTGCGGTTTTTTTTTAGTTTTTACTAATTTTTCGGCTGTAATAACCAGATTTACTTGGTCAGGGCACTTTCCTGAATGTTCCAGAGCGTTTCCGCGAAAAAAACACTTTTTTCACAAAATTACGCGTAACACCAAAGGGTCCCCCCTTTCACATCGACCCAAAGTAAGCAAGGGTCCCCCCTTTGGTGATACATATTTGGTGTGTAATTTTGCGGAAAAAGTGGTTTTTCACAGAAACGCTCTAGAACATCCAAGGAAGTGCCCTGGTCAAGTACACGTGGTTTTCACAGTCGAAAAATTAGTAAAAACTAGAAAAAACCGCAAAAATTCCTCTTTCCCCCATAGAGCCAGTGTAAAAGTTGGCAACCTAATCACATAACCTCAAACCCTCGAGCTACGGTGTGTTTAGAGGGTATTGCTCGGAGTCATCTCGTCTCGTCTCGTAAAATGAGCAGAATCAACCCTCAGACCCCCTCTTAGCTGGGCAGGGTTGCAAAATTTCCCGATTGAGCAATACGTGGATCGCTTGAAAATATAGGGAAATTCTCTAAAAATCACGAAATTTTGCACCTTTAAGAGGTAAAAATTACAAAAATTTCCGGTGGTGGACCTCGAGACCCTCCCCAGCTGGGCAGGTTGCAAAATTGCTCGCTCGAGCAAAATGTGGATTGCGTGAAAGTGAGGAAATTTGTCATTTTTTTTTTTTTTTTTTTTTTTTTTTTTTTTTTTTTTTTTTTTTTTTTTTTTTTTTTTTTTTTTTATGGCTACCTACAAGTTTTGTTTTACAGAAAATGTCTCAATTTTTCACAAATATCGGTAAATTTGCGTACCCACAGTGTTTAAATGTTAAAATAAGAAAACAAAAATAAAGTTATCACTTCCCAAATTTTTGTGAGGAAATTTTTCGAAAATCCTGTGAGGAAAAAGTCCCGAATCGCGTGAAACCCCCGGCGTTTCGGAAAATTTTGCACCCCTGTAGCGGGGGGCAACCCCGACCTTCTTTTGGGCGTGAGCTTGCGGATGGGGGCGGCAAATAGTCAAATGGCCCATGGGCGGCAAATGTGTAAATCCGGCGCTGATCAAAATGTTCCTTAGGGCAGTGGCGGCTCGTGCAATCTGGCAACCGTGCACTTTTGCCATTTAAACGTATGCAAAAAGATCGATACTAGGTGAGGCGCTGCGCCTCACCAAGTAATCGATTATTTTACACAGTTTTAAATTGAGTAAATCCATTGTTGCCACATTGCACGAGCCGCCGCTGCCTTAGGGTTCGCAATGTTCAAACATTCTCGACAAGTTGACTCGACTAGCTTCCGCAAATGACGGTCGAAGGCGGATAAGCTACAGTTTCAGAGAGCGCGTATCTATGTATAGCTGATGTGAACGTCAATACAGGTCGCTGGGGATTCACATTAAGGCCTCTACCTTGCCGAAATCTGTGGATGAAATAGGGGAAAATGTTTTACTTACGTAAGTAGGTGACAAAGCCAATTTTTTCATGGGTAAAAGCCCGTGCTACACCGGAACAGACGCGAATGCGAACGGGTTCTTGTCTGGTGCGCGGTGTGGCCACCCTTGCGACCAATGAGCTATAACTTTACAGTGGCACATCAAGGAACGTTCCGCTGGTTCATTGTTGTCACCTAGGGCGCCGCCATCTTGCCGTAAAAATCGATTTTGAGGTTAAGTTTTGTAGGTTGTTTCCGGTCGTTTCGTAAACAAACTCGGGCATCGCCGGAAACGACCTACGAATCTGCCGTCCAAATTCCCGCTAAATTCCGAACGACCTACAAAATTTAACCTCAAACCTTGGAATCTGCCGTCCAAATTCCGCTTTTTCCCGGGATTCCTTCTACCCTATGTGGCACAAGGTGGACCAGCCCGCTGCCACTCTAAAGTTATAGCTCATTGCTTGCGACGCTATACTTACTTACGTACTTACCCATCCGCGCTTTTGTCCATTTGTAATAATCACAAGCAAAATAAGGATTAAAATCGGAACTAGGCCAACAATCATTTTAATTTGTAATAATGTTTATGTTGTGTTTTCCGAAAAACGCGAACATATTTTAGTCAGTGCTATTCGAAAATCGTCCAATTATTTTTTCCAATATTACCAATAACATCATTAATATTGATAACATTGATTCCTCAATAAAAGGAAAAAGAAGAGCGGCGCTTTATTTTAATGGGGCTGTCGCACACTAACTTCTGTAAGCGATTTAAGGGTCACCTCAGATGCAAAAACCTGCAACGGTAACGATGGTTGCACCAGAAACTCACGCAATTCACTTCGAAACTAATTAAATACATTTAAATATGCGTGAGCTTGATGGCGGGCGTATGCCACTAATAACGGGAGATTTCCATCTCAATTTCGTATTTCGTCACTTTCTCCATGCTAATTAACAAGGAAGATCACAGATTAATTAGACAATAGAGAAGTGATCTACATCCGATTAATGGTACCGTGCACCTGATGATACCGGTGTCAAAGGAAAATCGTCTCTTATTGGTCACTTCTTGCTGGAGTGACAGTGACAGTGACAGAAATCTTCCATTATTAATGTCATACGCCGCCATCACGCTCGCGCATTTAAATGCATTTAATGAGTATTTTAGTGAATTTCGTGAGTTTTTAGAGCTACCATCGTTACTTATGCAGGTTTTTGCATCTGAATCGACCCTTAAATCGTTTACAGCAAAAGTGTGCAACAGCCCCATTGTGATATTTATGGTTCTGAAATAGGTACCTATAAGAATTACTTAGAAAATCGAAAAAAAAAAAATCATTTTTTTTGGTTTGATGTTTTCAACGGTCTTCACAATGCTTAGACTTATCAGCCAGAAAAAAATGCATGCATCAGCCAATATCTACCCATTACGTCTATAGTAGTCCCCTATCAATTAACCAGAGACAAATATTTGTCTCTGCAATTAACGAGACTCCTTGGATCTCTTGTAAAATGACCAAACGTTCGCAAACGTGTTCGCCTCCGGTGTGGCCACTTGCATTGAAATGCATGGAGGTGATTTTGTTCTTTTTGTTTTTTGTTTTGTTGTTTTGTTTTGTTTTGTTTTTTGTTTTGTTTTGTTTTTTTTTTTATAGCAGGGTTCGCGTTCGCGTTGGCGTTCGCTCTGGGGGGTGATCACGGAGGATCGTTTCGTTTCGTTTTCGTTATCGTTATCGTTTACGTGTAACCTTATGGGTGGCTCAACTGATCGAATCGTTTTGAGCCTCTCGTAACGATTGAAACGGTCGAAAGGAAGCGATGAGTTGGAGGCTGTCGTTTACTCGATCGTTTGAAGTAGGAAGAGGTGAGGAGGGGGATCACCTGCGCGATCGAGTTGCGCAGAAGCAAGCCCATTTGATTTAATGCAAACGATAATGATAACGATAACGAAACGAAACGATCCTCCGTGATCACCCCCCTGGTGTGGCACGGTACGAACTTAACAGACAAATACCTACCTAAAGTTTTTTCTCTCGTTGACATGACGGTGTTTACTACTAATGAATCGATTTTCCTTATGGAGTAAATTTCAGCGTTGCCGATCCATAATGTAAATATGTAGTTGCTCATCTCTATCAACAAATTCAACTTTTGATGACAGAATTTTCAATACTACACCTAAACGTACCGAGAAAAATACAATGAGTAGTAAGTACCTAAAAAAGACCGAAAAAAATACAACGGTAAAATCTTAAATATTTTCACCCAATCCCACCTGTTTAAGGATATTTTTCTTTATTTTTTGTCCAACTTTTTTTCCCCTTCATTTTTCTCTCTCGTCCTAAGCTATTTTTGTCCTTAAATTTTCGTATTTTTAAATAAATGGCAGTGTTTACTAATGGATCAATTGTGCTTTTTTTTCCTGTTTTAAAAACTGTCCCGTCAATTACTGCGTCCCAAAACTAAAATATTTTATTAAGGTCCCTTTCTTTTGAGGAAAAGTTTGAAGATTTTAAATTTGAAAAAAATAATAAACCGATGAAACTTTTTTTTCCTTTCCTCTAAATTTTTGCTTATTCTTGCTTGAGAATTTCTTAAAACTTCCTCGAGGAATCTCAAGGGGGTTTGATTCACGAGGCGTGTTTCTAAATTACAAATTGAATCTGGGGGTTGGGGGGTGATTACGGAGGATCGCAATCGTTATGATCGTTATCGAGTAGAACAGTTGAAGAAAAGAAATAAGAAGATAGCCTACCACATCGGCGAGTAACAGCTGCACTCGAAAACGATAACGATAAAGATAACGATACGATAACGATCCTCCGTAATCACCCCCCTGCAATGGTGGACTTATTATACGCTCTTCAAGTGCAAGTCGAATCAAGTAGATCTCGTGTAAAGCCTCTGATTTTCACTCGTCTAAGTGGGTTTAATGTGAACTAACGATTAAACGAGGAATCTGTTTACAGCAGAGCAAGCCTTAAAATTCATAGTCTCGCTAATGGGAGGGAAAAAATCTTTGGTGCCGGGGGGAAAAAAAAAAAAACAAAAAAAAACAAAAAACAAAGCTTATTCATTATTGTTTACATCACGCGACATAGTATGATAGTTCCCGAGAATCATATTTGCTGTCATCAGAACTTGTGTGGATATGTTTTGATGCAATATGGGTCGATTTTTTTTGGTGCATCACCCCTTACGTCAGAGGTGAGCATCCTGACAATGGACCGATAAACGTGCTTTTCACCATGACATTAACCGTTCAAAACAGATGCGTCGCGCAGACGTGTGGTGCGAAGCCCAACGAAAATTAAGTACTCACGGAAATTTTGCGCAGTCTATGACAGAACGTTTGTGACATCAGTTGATAGCTACAGAGTGGTAATTTGTGGGGAAAAACAAAGAAAAAAAATCATATTTTTATGAAGGACGTAAAAAGCTATCGGTAAAAAAGTGAGAGTAATTAGTAAAATAAAGCGATCAATTCTCGATGTGAAGTGACTAATGATGCTCATGAGAGACAGTTCTCTTAGTTTGTTCATAATTATGCCCCGCCTTCTATTTGCGATACAAACGCTCGAGGAAAGATTTGAAGTTGGAAGGAAGGAAGACCAAGAAAATTTAATCGCAATGGATTCGGATCTACCACTCGAGGACGATTCAGATAAACGTAAGGATACATTTTATTTTTCTTCCAGCACTCAATGTTTTCTTATAGCACCCTTATTTTTTGCAAGCGCGTATACCTACTTGATTATAACATGGTTAACGTTAGAAGGAAGGTTTTGACAACCGTTGGGTTTGGTTTGAGCGTTTGGGTCAGGTATGCAGTACCGCGGGGTGGGGGGGGGGCGTTCGTGCACCGGGCAAAGTCAGGGTGAAAAGCCAAAAAAAAAAAAAAAAAAAAAAAAGATACACTTTTCCACTTTTTGCTTTCGCACTCTGCTTTTCGGCTCTTCCCATTTTTTTAACACAAACACTTCACTGGGTACAAATTCAACCGCCACTATTCAACAAACTTGAACAACTGAACGGACGAATGCAGAAAACTGAGCACACACACCTGCTTAATTGACTGGGGACTTTCACCCCTTTCTTCCAACAGACAAAAGGTGGGAAAACCCAGGTCAAAATATACAATAAAATACAAAAAGCGCAGTGGGGATGTTGCAAGGACGGGGGATTTTGAATTTAATGAATGATTCTTAAGCAAAATTTCGTGAGAAGAACGATGGTGAGCTTCAAAGTTCCAAAAATCGTCGAGAAAGTCACGAAAAAGTGCTCCAAAGTTTCGCGATGAAATTAACGATTTTCATTGGTCGAGTGTCGGTGACGTCACAGTTCGGATCGTCGCCGCAGCAGTGCTGTTCTCCTATTCAATCGTGTGTATCAGCGCTAAGTAAACAGGCAAAATAAAATTGTTTTTCCCCCAACTTTTCATTCTTATTCCTCTTCTTTTTTAATTTCAAGCCAATTTTAGACGTGGTAGTTCTTTGTTTTGTGCCCGATTGCTCTCATTTCCTCCAATTTCAATGTAGAATGTCAACAAAGCACCGACTCCCATAAGCGTGGATCAGGAGAAGACAGAGTAGACTTTAGGTGAAGCATTTGAAGATAGTGAATTTATTACGAGAGCTTGTAGTTCGTGTTGTGTTATATTAAGCTTTTCCGGATACGTGGATTCCATTAATAGAGAAGAATGTAGGAGATACGGAGTTTTAAACACTAAAAACTCCAATCGAAAAACTGTCTTTGATATCGGCCGATGTAAAGTGTTTGAGGTTAAGTTTGTTTATGAATGGAGACTCGCAATACCATCTAATTCCATACCTGGCCACAGGGGTTTGAGGTTATGTAACTAGGTTGTCTACTTTTACATTGGCTCTTATGGGAGGTAGTGGATTTTTTGCAGTTTTCGTCATTTTTCGGTCATTTGGAGGCCGAATTGACGCAAATGGCCCTCTTAGTGAATTACTCCCCTTAATGTTCTTAACATTTTTCAAAAAAAAAATTTTTTTTTGAAAAATGTTCAGGACATCAAGGGGTATTTTACTAAGAGGGTCATTTAACTGAATTCGGCCTCCAAATGACCAAAAAAATGTCGAAAACTGCAAAAAATCCACTACCTCCCATAAGAGCCAATGTAAAAGTAGACAACCTAGTTACATAACCTCAAACCCCTGTGGCCAGGTATGGAATTAGATGGTATTGAGACTCGCTACTTACTTATTGCAGTTGAATATCGATGTTCCATTGTTCCCGTGTGTGTTAATCAGAATAATTTTGCCCTAAATCGTTGTAATTTTATTCATTTTGTGTTCTTTTTACTTCATACCGTGAACGTGACGACTCCAAGAGTTCTTCTTTTAGTATGTACTTTGTACATCTACTTACATCATCGCAGGCATCTTCCTTAATGTCAGTTAGGGGCACTATTAACTCAGTTCTATGCACTCAATGCGTTGTATTTAGATTATCAAATCTGTGCTTATCGAGATTTGATTATTGCTAAAAATATTGCGTTGGGCTATTTGATTCTGTATCTCCGCAAAGTTTTTGTTCAGTGGTACATGCAGTTATTTTGGGCTAATGTTCGCGTGTTAACATTTAGTGCGTATTCTTCTGATATCATATTTAGTGACGGTGAGTTACTGCAATTTTTTGCCTATTATTTTCCCTATTGTAATAATTGTATACTAGTCTTTCTCAAAAGTGTCTCATTGCTATAGCTTGTCCATCGTATGTAGAGATGAATGTAAAGCCTGGTAAGCCACCAAGCAAACAGCAGTCACCAACGATTAGTTGTGAGTGTGTGCTTGTGTGTGTGAGAGTGTGTGTGTGTAAGAGAGAGAGAGAGTGAGTGTGAGTGTGTGAGTGTGTGTATGAAACGGTTAGTTGCTGCTGGCTCAAGACTAATCAGCGTTTAACATTTGTCTCGACATATGATGGACGAGCTAAACTGATTAGTGGTAATACCTACCGAAGTACATTGTGATCTGTCAAAAGCACCATTTATCCCTTGGTTTTGCTCCGTAACATGAAAGATTTCCAGTCTTTAACTTGAGTTGTTGGTAGTTCAAACGTCGATTTTCAAACATACTGACTTTTCCTGAGTTTTTTTTTAGTCACCCGTAATCCCATACGAAACGAAATAAATGCACCGCTGAGCAGATGTTATGGGGATTGTTACGGTATTATTACCTAGCTTAGTTTGTGCGGATGAGTATGAACTTGTCAAATCCAGGTAGAAAGATAGAGAGAGAGAGAGGGGGAGAGAGAGAGAGAGAGAGAGAGAGAGAGAGAGAGAGAGGGAGAGAGACAAGACCAGAACAAGTTATTCACACAATGAGAGGATCTGAGAAGCCTCCGCGACCCAAAATAAAATACTTATTTATTTATGCATTTGTATAGTTAATTGGTCTGCAAGTATATAAACTTTGCAAGTGTATCTTTCCTTTGAGTCTTAAGTTATCATGGCAGAAATTTCACTGACTATATGAGAGTTACTTCACAGACAAGACTTCTACTTAGACTTTTAATTTCCGCCAAACTCAAAATAAATGGTAACGAAGCCAATGTTTATGAATTAAAAGTTACATAAATCAATACCTAATAGTAGTAGCGTAGCTGATAATTTCCTTAATTAGAATTTTCATTTATCAATTTAGTACTAATCATAGACTGGATTTTTTTTTTTTTTTTTAAATTTTGGGAAAAAAGTATTTATCATCTTAATTCTTAGCGTAAAGATGAAACTAACTTAGCTTAGGAGTTATACATCCATGAAAAATGATAAACTGCATTTTCTAATCAATAAAAAGTGTCAATGATGATAGTTATAGGAAAAAATTTAAAAAATTTTTACTCTCCGAGACTCGAGTTTTTAGCTTATCGTCGATAGGTAAATTTTCCGGTATAAGTGTTGACGAGGATGCCTTTTAGAGTCAATGCATAATTGATGAAAAAAATTTTACTACACTTAATGACACATTTTAATGCAAAATTTGAAAGCTTTTAAAATAGGTTTATCAAAAATTGCAAGCAAAAGAAGTTCTTATTTTCCTCTTTTTCCCCCTTTTTAAAAATTATCCCTTATTTTTGAGCATTTGATTTTTAAGCTTAGAATATAGAATCGTTGAAGATTATGAATCTACATGATTTTGTTGAAAGTATTTATAGACGTAGAATATTGTAAAAAAAAATAATTACCTTTGCAGACAGAAAAATAACTATAGTAGTAAGTATCATTCATGAATTTGATTTGGAGAAATCAGACCTTTCTTATCCTTTACCAGTATGCTAAGAGGAATGTCTATAGTAACAATGATGCTGAGTGGTAAAACTTGTTTTACTTCTTCATTAGGATGTCTTTACCCAACTTTATGAGAATTTCCCAAAGTATTTATCATGGGATTTTCTCATGAAGAAGTGGACAAACTCAGAGCAACTGAAAAATATACTATGAAGAGTTCTTATTTAATGAAGTTAAGTAAATACTTCTCACTACTATGTAGGTAAAAATTGAGAAAATAGTATGATGGCGCAGAGATTTCCCTGAACTTTTGTTGCGAATGTTGGCCTTCATGACCCAGACAATCATGATATATACAAAATAATTGCCTCTTATGATGCATAATTAATAATATCCTAAAGAGCACCTTTTCATGACATTTCAATACATGGTCCATTCAAAAGGAAACCGGACTGGCGTCACTGCTGGCAAACCAATGATTGTATCAGCATTATCTTGAGCTCGTTATAAAGTTAAAAACGTTACAAATTCGCTGGTTTTCACAAAATTAAAAAATCTTTATTAGTTTTTGAGTTACGGCGGTTTAAAGAGAAGATGTCAGTTGCGGCTTGCGATCGCAACACGCAACTGACATCGTCTCTTCTAAACCACCGTAACTCAGAAACTAATAAAAATATTTTAATTTTGTGAAAATCAGCGAATTTTTCACGATTTTAACTTTAAAATGATCTCAAGATCATATCGATACAATTATCGGTTCGCCCGCAGTGACGCCAGTAAGGTCCCTTCTTGAATAGACTGATCACAACAGCAGAACACGGAACACCGTGTATTTACCATGTAAGCAAACGCCACAGACCGGAGCTCCGGGTCGCGCTGCTCGTCGATCCGAACTGTGACGTAGCAGCAGGGTTCCCGCCGTTAGGGCGCCGTTTCAAACCTTATCAATTTTCCGCGATTTCAAACCAATTTTTCTCCGCGATCCCGCGACTTAAAAAAAAAGAAAAAACATGGGGTCCTTAATTTTTTCATCTAGTTTCAGAAAATGAATTAAAAAAAAAGTGTGCAACATGCCCAGACCAATAGACAAACATGTGGCAGGAAACCCCAAAGAAAAAGAGGCAAATAGGACAATGCGCGGGAAACCCCAGGTAAAAAGATTCGTTTTCACCCGATTTCCGGATGTTCGGATAATAGGGGGATCGGATAATCGAGGTTCGGATAATCGAGGGACTACTGTAACCAAATTTATGCATTTTCCGTCAAAAAGCGGTTGAATTGTAATCCCCCCCCCCCTTACACCCGAAAACGTCGGCACGGCTCCTATCTAAAGTGCACTTGCATCAATTTTAATTTTTAAAGGTTAGGGTTGGGGCCCCAGTTAAACTTAAGGGCTGATAGACATTGAGGCAAACCAATGGAGAGGTTGGTCGTATTGTCCTTTGCAGATAGACTTTACTATGCAGAAACACATAAAACGCGCCCCTCCCCTCCCCTCCCCCTCTCTAAATTCTCAATGGGATCGATGTCGCTAAGGAATTCGGAAAATCTGTTCTTAAATACCCTTTCATAAGACATCAAATCCCCTTCGCTGATATTGATTTTCTACTGAGACGTTTCTAACCCGAGAAAAAATTTTGGAGCTTAATCTGTAGCCGATCCACCCCCCCCCCCCCCCCCCCCCCCGCGGATGCCTCCAGAAGCCTCAAATTTTAGTTTTTTTTCGACAGAGAAAATAGCCCGAAATTGCTTCCACCGACGCGACGCTCCAAATTCCAAAATTTCTCAGGCGTGCCCCCCCCCCCCCCCCCCCCCCCCCAGAGAAATTTTCCAGATTCACCACTGAGCTTAACCCTTTCAATACCACGCCGATATTTGCTTTTCTGTGAATAGATCTGCCTTACAATATGAGCGTTCTTTTATTCATTACTAACATATTGCCCGTCGGGCTACCGACGGGTACTGCGGTTTTTTTTTTTGTTTTACTCGTTTTTTGTTGTTTCTTTTTTCTTGTGGTGTTTTCAATGGTTTTGTTTTTTTTTTTTTTTTTTTTCGTTTTTATTAATCCTCCTTTTGCTCTTTTCTTTTCTGCTTTGTTCCCAATTTTTTTTTTTTTTTTTTTTTTTTGATCCTGTCAGTGGTGTAGCGTGCAATTTAGCAACGTTGCAGCTCTTCTATTCAATGGACACCGCGCTTTGCTTATGGGAACTGGCTCCCAGTCAAATTTTTTTAAATTGAAATATGTGCCGTGAAAGTGTCTCCTGAGAAAAAGCTCTCACGGGCGGAAAAAAAATAATGACAGGATTTCGAGATATTCGGGTCTAAAGTTGGGGACTATTTGCCCGATGCTTCGTATTCTCGTACGTAGCAGGCCGCTTAACTACTACGCAAACTGGAAACCTTCTCGGCCGAATCGCCCGACTCAGCGCGCATTGATAGAACTACTTCCTTTTGCAGTCCCTCCCAACTGCTTATTTGTTTACCCCACACCCACTGCTCTGCCCCAACGGCCATGCTTCATCTTGACCACTCCCTCAACTGATTACTTACCTACATCAACATTTTCTTTTTCTCTGCGAACTATCTGCTCTCTCCCTCTCTCTCTCTCATTGTAAATGTAGTCCGGATGATAATAGTTCATTGTTGTTTCTCTCGCAATATTTGACATCTAGTTTTTGCGTCCTTTTTTTTGTTTATTTGTTTATTTCTCTTTTATTATTCATTGATTTATTTATTTTGATTGAGGGGGGAAGCATGACCGTCGAGGCAGAGCAGTGGGTGTGGGGTAAACAAATAAGCAGTTGGGAGGGACTGCAAAAGGAAGTAGTTCTATCAATGCGCGCTGAGTCGGGCGATTCGGCCGAGAAGGTTCTTAGTTGGCGTAGCAGTTAAGCGGCCTGCTACGTACGAAAATACGAAGTACCGGGCAAATAGTCCCCAACTTTAGACCTGAATACCTCGAGATCCTGTCATTATTTTTTTTCCGCCCGTGAGAGCTTTTTCTCAGGAGACACTTTTACGCCACATATTTCAATTTAAAAAAAATTGACTGGGAGCCAGTTCCCATAAGCAAAGCGCGGTGTCCTTTGTGAAAAAGTTCGGAGTCTACAGAGTGGCGCAAAAGTCCGTTCCCCCCCTTTTATTTTCTTTTTTATTGTCAAAGGTAGATTTTCAAAGATCGATATCTCGAATTCGAAAAATGCTATTGATTTTTGGTTTGCGCCAAAATTCTTTTTTTTTTACGCCTGTTTTATCGACGTCTCGGGGCTGTAAAATCATTTTTTGAATACATTTATGCCACAGCAGTATTTTTTCAGGAAAGTACTTGCTTTTTAGAGTATTTAGACTACTGATTTTTTAAATTCTGACTTTTTACATAGGAGTAATGATGTTTTGAAAATGGGTCCAAATCGAACTTTGATCTTCAATAAATTTAAAACGAAAAACGATATTGACCTCCGGTTTGCGCCAAAAGTCTTAGAATTTGATGTTCTTTTGAATTAGCTATCAAAAGATAGGGGTACCCTTTTTGAAAATACAACATACCAAATGAAAACAATAACATTTTGGTGATTCCAACCTCCAAATGCATCGTTTAATCTGTAATATCTTGTTGATTTTGGCAAATTCACGGGTGAAACCAGGCAAAATTAAGCATTTTCGACAGTGGCGGCGCGTGACTTTCGAACCTGGGGGTGCAAATGCTGATCCACGATTGGGGAGTCCGCGGAGAATCTAATCATCAGCAGTGGGCTTGGGGGGGGGGGGGGGGGGGGGGCTCCTCCCATGGATAAGTTTAGATAGAAAATCGGCTCTCTGAGACACACTTTAACGATGATCCACATTGCAAAGTAATCAATGTGTCTTCCTAAACAAATAAAAATGAAAAAATAAATGAATATATAAATGAATAAATAAATAAATAAATAAAATAAAATAAAATAAATAAATAAAAAAATAATAAAAAAGCGCCGCAAGGCGTATTTCAGAAAACTGAAATCGCTAAGAAAAAAATAATTTTGATAAGCATCTCGTTGTAGGTAGGGGGTGTAAATGGATCAGCAACTGATAAAAAGAAATGGTGAAAATGACGGTGTATTAACTGACGCCGAACTGAAGAGGCAGCGTGGAAACAAAAGAAAATGTGAAGAGATTAGCTGATTATGAGCCGCGAGCGCGCAAGTCCGCTCACCGCTGTGCTGCGCTGGCGCTGTCAACAGCAAGCCGTCCGTCTCGCTGGTTCGTTAGAGGTCGGAAACAATCAGGATGTCTCGGGGACCGATCGCAAATCTTTTCGTTTGCGATCGCCACGGCTATTCGGCCATAACCCGTCTCCTACCCGCTCGCCCCCCTCCTCATCCCTCGCCCTAATCTGGCGGTGCAAAGGAAGATTTGCACCTCCGAGACGGTGGCGGTCTCGTGGAGCTAAAAGGAACTAGATTTTGATGCGCGGCGGCAGACGGACGGACTGATTTTCTATCCCTCACGTCGCTACCCGCAAGAAATCGTTATTTACTATTTATTTGATCAAGTCATTGCTTCTTCTGCTTTCGCCGTGGGGGTGCAATGCGCCTCTGCACCCCCAGTACGAACCGCCACTGATTTTCGAGGACGTAGAACTTATAATCGCAAAAAGGTCGCATTAATTTTTTGATTTAGTAGTCTAAATTTCCGTTCAAAAATCCGCTTTTGGGGAAAATGCATTGAATCAGAGTCTGTTTGGAGCCAGAGGCCCTCGGACGGCAATCGATACGGTATATCACTCTACTAAAACAGTCTATTGGTTGTTCGGTGAACACTTCTCCATTCGATCTTTTACAATCGTTTAATTGGACAGAGTAGAACGTTCCCAAATTGCACGCTATGTCACTGATTTTTTGTGTACGCAACACATTTTACTTACTTCTTTTATTACTTCTCCGTTAGTAGAGGAGAAGGAAATTGTTTTAAGTGAGGAGTAATTTGTGTTGGACTAACATTTTACTCATGATCGT
The DNA here is from genome assembly GCA_011764245.1 of Trialeurodes vaporariorum. Lineage (NCBI taxonomy): Eukaryota > Metazoa > Arthropoda > Insecta > Hemiptera > Aleyrodidae > Trialeurodes > Trialeurodes vaporariorum. Next base: position 60,756,346 of record VMOF01000024.1, on the reverse strand, counting down.
ACGTAGTCAAAGATAACCGTAATTTCTAAAAGTTGCACAGGAATACTTATTGACATTTTTGTTTCCGTATTTGGCAGAATAATGATGTAGGTAGTTTAGCTTTTTTTTTGGCCGAAGTTAAGTATCGAGTTTATGTTTCATTCCGTTGATGTAATTTTGATTGCAGTTTGTCGCGTGCATTTTACCAACATTTTATTTCGTACCGTTATACTTGCGTAGAAGGTCGAATCATGGGCGAAGCCAGCAATTTGGCAGCTGTGGATTCTACCCATTTGAATGTATGAGAAACAATAGATTAGATATTGAGCCATGTCCTCCTCAACAATCGATTTTTTCTCATACATTCCAATTGGAAGCATCCATAGTTGCCAAATTGCTGGCTCCGCCCATGGGTCGAATTTTTGGATGTTTATAGTGCACTCCTTGGCATAGGCGGAAATAGGGGGGGAGGGGGCTGGAGGGGGCTAAGCCCCCCCCAGAGGTCTGCCAAGCCCCCCCCCGAAAATTTTGGAAACAAAAAAAAAAGTTTTCCCACAACAAAAAAAAAAATATATTACAGTATATGATGTTTATCATTTAAATTTTTTGATTGCCTAATTGTTTCGCACCCCAGCTAATAGCTATATGAGTACAATTTATTTCATATCTTAACTTAGGTGTGTATGATGTAGGTACTTACAGTCTACAAAAGAATGTCAGATGCCGCCTTATATTTTGGTTCAAGTAGACTACCTGCGATACCTATCACAGTAAAAAGCATCGCATGTGGCCTACTTAAGTCAAAATCCAGGACGTTATCTGACATTATTTAATTCGTCGACTGTAACTGTAAGTACATCATACGCCTAAGTAAGTTGGGGGGGGGGGGGGGGCCTGGCATACCCCTCTTGGAGGGGGGCGGTCTTGAGGTGTCTCTAAGATCCCTTGGAACTCAGCCCCCCCCCCCCCCCCCCCCAGAAAACTTCCTAGTTCCGCCTATGCTCCTTGGATACGAACATATACATATACCTAAGCTTAAAAGGGACAAAGTGCAGCATTGGCAGAATGCAAGTGACGCTGCGGCGACTGATTGATCTTCCCACGCGCCATAATTACACGTTTAAAGAAAATGAAAGGTTAAAAATTGTATGTTTTGCATTGATTCCTATGAGCAACTCTAAAACAGCTGATGATACATGATACATGTATAAATAAATCGGAAGGCATTCGAACTGGTAACAATATCATTGCTAAGATGTGAGTAATGATTGACGTTGCCAAGCAACATGCATTTCCAATTTATCGTATACATCAGAACCCGAGCTAAGGAGAGAATCCATTAATCTGCGAAGGATACATAAAAAAGAATCCCTACCATCGCAGAATATTCCCTGCGTTAGTAAGTGAAATATTTTTTGCGCACGGCGCACTCCTAAAAGAATCCAGGAATATACCTCTTAAAGAAACTTTAAATTCCCAGAAGTTGGCAAAAACCCCTAAAAAATGAAACTACCCCTCAAGAGGGGATGTTATTCAAACCCATAGGCGGACCGTGACCAAAAAAATTGGGGGGGGGGGAGCTAAAAAGTGATGACCTTTTTTTTTTTTTTTGCTTTTCAAGTCTCAAATGATGACTTTTTCCCGATTTTTAGCCCCTCCACCCAAAAAAAAGGGGGGGACTACAGCTCTCCCTAGCCCCTGATATGGTCCGCCTATGTTCAAAAACCCCTTGGAAAAAAAACCTCCACCCGCATCGTCTAGGAGAAACAATACTCGAAAAACCAGAACTTTCGGCCTTCGCACTATCTAGGCTCCGAAGCCACTCCGCGAGAATCGAACAGCCCCAGTATAAAGGGTAGTTCAAAATTTGAAGCGCTGCACGTGGATTCGTTCTGCTACGCCTACTGAAGAGTTCTGCACAAACTCAATTTCAACGCGGCTGTCGCCGATTTTTTTCGAGAAGCCCACTGACCTGATTTCGGGAATGAACCCCCCACGAGGGGTAGTTTTAACGATGGGACAGGTTCGGATGTGCAAAGATCGATTCGTGCATATCAGAGTGACTCCGGGGGGCGTTATTTAGTAGTCAGCAAAGTCGTAGATTCCTAGATAAGATTCGTCCGATGAGAAAACCCACCCTAACAGGGGGTAGAAAAAGAATCGGGGGCGAAGAGCGAAGTCGCACGATCACCCCCGACCGGAGCACGATCATCAAACAAAATTTCACCACCCCAAGTGATCCCGTGCCCGAAATAATCGGTAAAACCGATGCTTCCAAAAAACCACCCTTAGCGGGGGATGATATTCGAGCCGCGCGAATTCGAGTGGAAAACTCCACGCGCGGAGTCCGAGGCTACACCCTCGTGCGAAGTCTCGATCACCATGGTCACCGTCTCCGACCACCGATTCCGCGATCCAAAACAACCCATCTCGGAAGGTAAATCGCGCGTGAGGGGTTGCTTTTAAGATCGGGTCGGTCCGGATGAGCGCGATCGTTTTCGAGGACCGGAAAAGCATATCATCGTGACTCCGGTTGTCGTATTAAGTTGTCAGCGAAGCCGTAGAATCCGAGGTAAGATTCCGCCCTGTAAGAAAACCCACCCCAACAGGGGGTAGAATGTGAATCGGGGGGATGAGCGAAGTCTCACGGACACCCCCGACCGGAGCACGATCCTCACGGAAAATTTCGCCGCCCAAAGTGATCCGGTGCCCGAAATAATCGGCAAAATCGCTTCTTTCAAAAAACCACCCTGGAAGGGGGATGATATTCGCGGCGCGCGAATTCGAGTGAAAAAGTCCACGCGCGGAGCCCGGGACTACCCTCGTGCGAAGTCTCGATCACCTGGACAACGTCTTCGACCCCCCTTTCCGCGATCCAAAACAACCCATCTCGAAGGGTAGATCCCCATGAGGGGTGCTTTTAGGGTTGGGTCGATCCGGATGAGCTGGATCGCTTTCGAAAACCGAGCAGTATCGGGGGCCGGAAATTTTGACGTCTCAGATACCATAGGGCCAAAAATGGGGTAAAACACCGCGATAAAATCTACCCTCGGGAAGGGATGAAAAAAAAAGCTGGGAAAAGAAGCACGATGTGCACACCGTTTGGTGGCGCAGGACCCGTTCGCGAAATTTCGAGGTCCCGCGTGCCTCCGTTCTCGAGATCATAGTAAAACGCGATTTTCGGCGATTCTCAGCGGTCGCCTTTTATTATATAAACCTACATTTTGTGTTTTTTTTTTTTTTTTGGCAAGTAAGTTTTACTTTCTCGTTAATCTTGTGATTACTACGGTGCCAATATTTCACGTTTTGTGCCGATTTGTCCGAATTCTGAAAAAGGAACGTGCCTGGCAAGTACTTACTTTGCCGAGTGCCGTCGTCGGCCATTTTTGCTGCTCGTATGGTGCATATATGCTTGCACGGAAAAAAACTACGGTGAAAATAACCATACAGATACCTGATTTCGGCACCTGCTAGATGTTACGGTAATGTTAACCAGAAGCATACTATGTTTTGACTAGGTATTAGGTGATCTTACCTGATTGCATGTCGAATTTACTCAAAGTATCGGTAAATGTACCATACTTCTGGTCAAGTTTACCATAACATCTAGCAGGTGCCAAAATCAGGTATCCGTATGGTTATTTTCACTAATCTTTTTTTTCCCGTGTGGTTGATTCACCCGTTCGACCGCCATCTTAGACTTTCCTTAAAACGCTCTTTAAGGGTTTATATGTGAGTGAATTTTAAGACTATTTGATGCTCTACATGAGATTTTTACTCGATTTTACTCCTTAGTCAACCTTCTATAACGTTGATGTAGAGCAAAATTATGCAACAGATCCGCATTTGAGCCTCGGTGCGAGTTTTCAGCTCTCCTTATAGTCGACCTAGGCCTGTGCGATGCCCAGTTTTGAACATCGATGTTCGACGTCCAAAAAATATAGAAATTGTATCGATGCATCGAAACAAATTTTAACAAGTCAAAGATGAAAAACCACTGAAAATCATGATACCTACTATTTTATACTTTTAGTATGGTTTAAGAGGAAAAAATGACATGTAGGTCTGTTTTTAGGATAGAAACATCGATAAATAACGAGTTTCGATCAGTGGCGTAGCGTGCAATGTGGCAACGTTGTAATGTATCCATTTAAACCCATATAAAAGGTCGAATGCGAAGGTGTTCACCGAACACCCAACAGTTCGATCTTTTACATGAGTTTAAATGGACATACTCTACAACTTTTCCATATTGCACGCTACGCCACTGGTTTCGATGCATCGATTTGACATAAACATCATTAGCATCTAATCTATTCGATGGCAGGGAAACATCAAAACTTTGATCGATGCATCGAACATCGCACAGGCCTATAGACCTTTAGAAGTTTTTGCCTAGATCGTTTTCATACGATGATCACCCGAAACGACTTAAGGGGGCAATGAAGTTTAAACCGAAAGTAAGCTTTCGTTAGAGCTTAAAGGAAGGGGATCACAGAGACTTGAGCTTTGGAGAGTTTGCAGCTTAAAATAGTGCATTCCATCAGGCTCGATTTATTCAGTTTTGCAGACAACGTCTGCAGGAGCGCGAAAAATTAAATAAGAGGGGCATCACCAAACAGCCCACGCACATAGAATGATGATGCGGCAAAAGCCCAAAAAACTCATCAGTGACGGCTCGTGCAGTTCGGGAACTATGTATTTCCTCCATTTGATTCTAAAAAAAATCGATTCGTTAGTGAAGCAGCGTTTCACTAGCATTCGATTGTTCTGCTAGATTCAAGTATAGATGGAAAAAATTGTATCCAAATTCCACTAGCCGCCGCTGAAACTCATGTCGTTATAAAATTGAAGTTTAATCCGTAGAATTTGCTGCTGAAAGTGCGTATGCTGATCACGGTAGTATCACCCTTTTAAGGTACTTACAATACCTTTGATATCACGCAAGTATGAGGACGAAAATTTGGGGTCGTTTGTCATTTGTTTATTTTGATACTTTAAATTTTCAAAGTTGTCACAGTGACTTACTTTCAAATTGATTTTAAACCCAAGGGGGAAAATTCAAGAATGAATGCAGGATGATCCCAAATGAAAAAGGTATGTACTATAAGTAGTTTTTTTTTAAACATTAAACATTTTTATTTTGTGAATCATAGTATTTCATACGTTTTTTACAATTTGATGTTGATTTTGGGTAAACCCCCTAAAGGAATTTCCCGTTTTTTTCGTTAGACTGAAAAAAAAAAAAAAAAAGATCTCACAAAAGGTCAGACAGTGATAGTATCATGAAAAAGCCCCTTTTCCTGTAAAAAAAAAAAAACTTTTAATGATCTTGCCGCTTTCAGTCATTTTGATTTATCTAATTATTTCTTCCTCTCTACATGGCAATTTTATTGTTGGTTAGAAAGTAAACAAACGACTCTTCCTCGTAGTACCTACCTATATACATTTTGTGTCATTCTGTGTGTTTTTTTTTTCCCGGGAAATTTCTTTTTCGTTTTGTTTGTGTTTGAGATCCGCCATATCTAGAGGTAGGGCCAGAGCCAGAGGTCCACCCCTCTCGAATTTTTTTGGACCTTGATCTTTTTCAAAACACCGGCTCTCATAGGCGGAACTAGGATTTTTTCTGGGGGGGGGGGGGCTGAGCAGTGGCATCATTGCAGACAATAAACTGATGGCTCCCCTTTTTTTTTTTTCTTCTCGTGTGTTCGATTCCTGATAAAGCTCCTTGATTGCCCCTTTACACCAACAATCCAGGCAGGAAAAACACATTCTGCAGTGTACAACTTTTTTTCTCCTCAAATCCTTAATGACAGCTGAAATTTTGGGATGTGCCCAATTACACGGTCAAATGGTTGTAATCGTTTTTGTTACAAACATTCTTTTTGGGGGGAGGCTTGGTGGAAATAGCCCCCCCCCCCCCCCCTTCCCCCCTATTTCCGCCTATGCCAGCCAGAGCTGCCGTTTTGCGTATAATCAGTGCTATTTTTCTATTCACCGATGATTCCACCCGGGTTTAGAAAAAATTACACATTCACTTCAGAGTATGACTGTACTGCACGAAAATACTCTGATCTGTAATCTTTCCTTAATCGGTGGAAAATCCGTTACTTAATTAAATATCCGCAAGTTTTTTAAAGTCATCGACGACTCAAACCCATTGAGAAAAAATTACAGATGCGAGTATTTTAGTTTATTACAGTAAACACTGAAACCCAACTCTGTAATCTTTTTTCAACCGGTGGAATCATCGGTGAATAGAAAAATAGCATTGATTATACGCAAAACGGCAGCCCTGATGCCAGCTCTCTACAGTTACGCCACTGGTTTCCAGGATTTCAAGGCAAAACTAACGCACTCCATTTTTTTTCTTTTTTTTTCGTAGAAACATTTTTGACGAAGAGAGGATGGTTCTGGGGCCACAGACAGACCGGTTTGTGTGAAATGAAATTGAAACGGAAAGCGAAGAAAAGAAAAGCTATCCGACGAGAAGGATGGACAAAGTGTGGCAACTTTTGTAAAGGTGAAGGCAATAGATTAGGGATGACTTTGATCGGCTACTGTCCCAGGATTCGGCCGTTTATGAACAAGTGCGCTTGTTATACCATTAACGATTTACCATGGAGACTCCGGTTCAGACTGTGGCGTTTGATACGAAAGAGCAAAGGCAACATAGAGAACCTTCCCCAACTCGGTCAGGCCGGTCCGTATACGATGGAGGTGTTGAGAATGTGGAAGCAGCAAGTCTACGATCCAGAACATCAGCCCGGTGCCAAGCGGAAGTTTTGGAAGTTTTAATATTTTACAGATTGTGAACTAAGAATGCGGGAAGTTCATGTCCAGAGCTACAGGAGGATGGACAGTGTTCACAATTATAGTCCGTTTCATTTAAATAGAAGCTTGTGCTCGACTCTTTCCCTTACGAGTTTTACCCTCACTCTCTTACCTGCGATGACTCGAGACCCGTCCCGTCGGTCGGGGATTCCGCTCCGTCACAATAGACTGTCCTTTGCATAGCTGACTGTCCATTGTGATGGACGGAATCCCCGACCGATTGGGCAGGTCTCGAGTCATTGCAGGTACGAGAGTGAGGGTAAAACTCGTAGGGGAAAGAGTCGAGCTCAAGCTTCTATTTAAATGAAACGGACTATAGTTTCAAACTTATATTGAGAGCCAGTCGCGGCCATAGGTGGAACTAGGAATTTTTAAGGGGGGGGGGGGGCTGAGCAGGCAAAAAACTGATGACCTTTTGTTTATTTGTTTATTTTTAATTTTTTTTTGGAATTTTTTTTTTATGCTTCTCATGCGTTTGATCCCGATAGCTCTGACCATCCAGCTCCTTGATGACCCTATTTTTCTTACAATGGGGCTCTTGCAAACTTTTGCTGTGAGCAAATAAATAGTGCAATCTGATGTAAAAACTAGCGAAAATAAATTACGAAAACCACACTAAGGAAGTCTAAAATTTAGTCAGAGACAAATAGAGACCGTGAACTCCCTATTCTTCCCGTGGTTGCGTGCGGTGTCCACTTTTCGTGAACAACTTTTGTCGGGACTCATCGGCCTCAACAATCAACCTTCGCATAATGTTGGATGGTGAAGCTCAACAAAAGGCTGTGATTGATCCGCGGTCCCGGAAACGGAAACAGGTTTTGCTCGGCGAATGCAAAATACGTGCTCATCAGTCAACATTATGCGAAGGTTGATTGTTGTTTCGATGAGTTCCGACCAAAATTGAACCACGAAAAGTGGACACCGCGCGCAAGAATAGTGCAAGGTCTCTATTTGTCTCTGAATTTAGTAATAAACTCACAAAACTGCTAGAAAGGCAAGATTGTAATGGTACGGCTCAACGCAGGTATCATGGGAGATTCCTGTCTAATTTGTCACTTTATTTCTCTACGGAATAATAGAAGCATGTCTCAATTTAGATAGGAATCTCCCATGATACCTACGTCTCTCCGCCGGATTAGGCCCGATTAATTCTGAGACTGAATTTCGTGAGTTTTGAGTGTACTCGTCGTCATTTTTACAGGTTTTTATGCAAGAATCAACTCTTCAATATCAATCCCCTGTAGCAAAAGTTTGCAAGAGCCTCATTCAGGCAAAGGAGGGAAAACACATTCTATATTTAACGATCCATTTTGTTTTTGCTCCTTGAATTCTCCATGAGAGCCGACATTTAGGGATGTGCCAAAAACGGTTAAACGTTTTTTGTTTCCAAAATTTTCGGGGGGGGGGGGATTCGCAGACCTCTGGGAGCCCTATTTTCGCCTATGGCCGTGGAACGTCGATTACGATGAAGGTATCGATGTCTCCTGCTCCTCTGGTGTCTACGAGCAAGTGTATACACATCATGTGTGCACTGCATGTGTACTCATGCATGATGCATGTGCGAATACAGAAATGTGTCTGTCTCTCTCTTTCCTTCCATGTGGATACGTGTTTTAGAAAAGTACGGAGTCGGAGATACAGGGGCTAAAGTCACGTGACGGTCCTTTCTGCTATCCTTTTCTAACGCATTTGTTCAAATGGAAGGAGAGAGAGAAAGACAAATTCCTGTGCCTGTGTAAAGAAATGCCTACACGTTGGTTTTGTGTGTCCTTTGAAAATATATGAGGAATTCTTACAAATTTTTACAATCGGTTCCAAAATTGAACAACAAAGTCGGCTGCGCGTTTTGTCACCGAAAATGAAATCATCGGATCATTTAAAAATGATCACCTGTCGCCTCTATTTGTAACTGCGGAGGCCTTCACTGTTTGGAAAGCCATCAGATATAAATGTATGTATAGAGGAAATTAAGTGTAGTCGAGTCGTTAAACTTACAAGCAAACGATTAAATTGATATCCACAGATTAAGTTTTTCTTAACTGGTCCTCTTTTTATGAACTTTTACAGCGATTAAATACAGGTGTTCAAAGTTCAAACACACTTCATGTAAAACACTGTACTTACGTGAAAGAAAGAAAGAAAAAAAATTATTGTATTTTTTGTAGCAAGGGGTTGCCAACTCACCCTCCGTAGTAGAAGAGGCTGCTGCAATTGCTGAATTGTGTATACTTAATTTTATAAAATAAAAGGCTTATTATTATTACTATGGTTCTGAATTATTACAGAAAAATGAAAAAAAAAACAACAAAAAAAAAAAAAAAACAACAAAAAAAAACAAAAACGGTTTTTTACAGCATAAACGATGCATTCACATTAATCAGTCAATATATCTACCCATTACATCAGTGGATTCTCTCGCTATTATCTGTGGTATAGCTTCGAACACAGTGGCGTACGTAGCGTGCAATTTGGCAACGTTGTATTTTGTCCATTTAAACCTATGTAAAAGATCGAATGCAAAGGTGTTCACCGAACACCCGACACTTCGATCTTTTTCATAAGTTTAAATGGACGAACTGCATCGTCGCCGAATTGCACGCTACGCCGCGCCACTGTTCGAATAGTATTCAAAAAGGGGGACACACCCAAGGTTATAGATTAAAGAGGTATGCTCATCTGACTTCGCGCCACAAATTCAGAGGCGCGCAGTTCAAAATCACTGCAGGCAAGATGGCCGACAAAAGCAGAAAACGTATATTCTTTGCAGAAAACATTGGGTTGTTTTCTGCCTTTCCTGCAGAGGGCAGCCCAACGTTTTCTGCAGAGAGTATACGTTTTCTACTTTTGTCGGCCATTTTCCTTGCAGTGATTTTGAACTGCGCGCCACTGAATTTGTGGCGCGAAGTCAGATGAGCATACCTATCTGGACACACCACAATGTGAATTACCTTTGTAAGTAGGTAGGTACTCTAAATATATATTTTGTAAAATCAATTAGCAATGTGAATAGCCAACAGTTGTTTAGACACCGTGACACAATAAAAAACGAAATTAACAGCAACATACAAATGTGGCGCTTTGATACTCATGTTTTAGGGCAAGAAATCTCTATTTTTCTTATTCATAGAGTTATCTTTACTTTCTTTTCTTGATAAATAATTATTATTATCACATTATTTTCTCGTTTATTGATTATGTTATATTGATACTTTTTATTTTTGAATTTGGTTAATCTGTAAGCTGTTCTGAAGATGCAGTACAGTAGTAAAATAAAGTACAAACTTGGAGTTGATTAGTGCGGATTCTGAGGACTTGGAAGGGAATGTGTAGGGAGGGGGAGGGGGCATGCAAGATGATATCAGTGGCGTAACTATAAGCAAAGCCCCCCCCCTTATTTTGTATTACTTTATTCTCACTCTAACGAAGTTAGAAATTGAGAAAGTATAGCGATGGCGCGCAGATGTCTGTCTGTATGTATCCCGGCGTAACTTTTGAACCAAAGGTCCATCAGCATCCTAATGGAGCTGTTGCAAACTTTTTCTACAGGCTTATTAATAGTTGTAATTGGGGTAATACCCAGTAAAAATGACGATAAGCGCACTAAAAATTCACGAAATCCACTCCTAAACTCACAAAGTGCTTTAAAACGCGAGACCGTAATGGCGGCCGGGGCCGTGGTTTTCATTTGGGTTCCCTATCTTCAATCAGCGCCATCTACACGAGGTGTTCTCGCAACACCACATAGGAAGAAGAAGAAGCATACAATTGCCATAAGAAAACCGCGTCCTCGGCCGCCATTACGGTCTCGTATTTAAAAGCATTTTGTGAGTTTAGGAGTGGATTTCGTGATTTTTTAGTGCGCTAATCGTTATTTGTACACTGTACAGGGTATTACCCCTTCATCAACTATATTAATAAGCCTGCAGCAAAAGTTTGCAACAGCTCCATTTTGCAGAGAAGTTGCTTTTATCATTCTCCAGAGGGGCTTTTTTTTGTTTGTTTGTTTGTTTGTTTGTTTGTTTGTTTGTTTGTTTGTTTGTTCCCAGATAGCATTCAATCTCCTGACAATGTCCGGACAAAATCCAACATCGTCGGGTATTGTCAGAATATTCTGTGGATATCCTCACAAAATCAGACTATTTCGGATATTGCCAGGATATCCTCAGAATATCTTGGGATGATTCGGTAAAATGTAGTCTTCGAATAATTTACAGATATGTATTTTTTTTTTTTTTTTTTTTTTTTTTTTTTTGGTGTGGCATCTCACACCATCATCAGCAGGTGGGTGAGGGGGGGGCGACTGTAATCAGAATGGAGAATCGTCTCCACGCGATAAGGCCGCAGCTCACCGTGAGTGCTGCTGTTGAGGTACTGGCCCAAAGATTACTTCCGCCAATATTCATTATGGTAATGTGTGTTCTGTGGTAACCCTGCAGGCAAACTCAGAATGAGAATATTCTCAGAATATTCCAGCCAGAATATTCCGCCGAGAATATTCTCAGAATATTCTTTACAGTAGGTAGGTATATTTACCCTCAAAGACAATTTTGTGGGGGGAAAAAATCTGAAAACACACTAGGATATCCTGGGGGATATTCGCCGATTATTCCGCAGAGAACGCTCTCAATGATTCTACTTCCAAGCGCTACCACTAGATAGCGCTCGCCTCCTTTCAATCTAATATCTTTTCCTTTTTGACTTTTCTAATTTCTCTTTCAATATTTTTCTTTAAATAAATTTTATTACAAGGTGCGTTTAATTGTTTCCTATAATGTCAAGAAATCGGGTTTCGATAATCTTCAGATTTGTAATGTAAATTTTCATTTGAACTTCAAATTCTCAAAGTTTGGAACTGAATTGATTTAAGTGCGTCCGCGCCTTCTTTCTCGTCATTCAATATTACTACGACTCTTGTCTCTTAGTCTGTTTTGAAATTCTCTGTGGCGAAGTTGACCTCCTGGAGGAAATAGAAGTTCCATTCTCGGACTTCAGAATCCATTGGGGATAGAACCATTGTGTAAACCACCATTGTGTCTTTGGTTTATGACTAATAGGGTAAAAATATTGCTTGAATTGCTCTCGGCGTCGATTGATGATATCCATAAAATATCATGAGAATTTGCAAATATCGTACGGATATCTGTAGGATATTCGACTATCCTACAGATATCCTCAGAATATTCTGAGGATATCTAACCGAATTTTTAAAATCTTCGTGAGATATCCGCTGGATATCCGCGGGTGTTAGGATATCCATAGGATATTCCACGGATATCAGAGGTGTGCCAAATGAATATCCGTGGGATATCCTATGGATATCGCCAAATATCCATAGGATATCCATAGGATATCTTAAATATTTGTTTGGATATTCTCAGGATATCCTATAGATGTCCGTCTGCTATCTGGGTTTGTTTGTTTGTTTGTTTGTTTTGTTTATCGGAAATTTTAATTTGTAAGCAAGTTACGGAAGCTAAGAGATTTCCATTAAAATCAATAGGAAAATGGGTAAACGTAGGAAACAAATGGAATATTTCAGATAGAATTTTGATGACAATTTTGTAAAGACATTATGCAACCATCCTACTGTAAAATTAACTCTTTAGGGGGGGGTCTGGGGATCTCTCCCCAGAATATTATAGGGGAGTCTGGGGGTATCCCTCGGAAAACTGAAGGGGGGTCTGAGGGTCTCCCCTAGAAAATATAAGGATGTCTGGAGTCCCCCCCCCGGATTAATTTTGATGCGAGAAAGTGTTTGTGGGCTATTCCCCACATTTTATATATAAATAAAGATGTGATCTCTCTCCTGGGTGCAGTCGTATTTCACAAAATCTTATACTTATAGGCCGATCATGCGTAAAAAATGGATTTTTCATTTACAAAGAGCGGAGTGATGACACTGGCGCAACCAGGATATCTTCCATCTCTCTCATTTCCCATTTGAATGTATGAGTAGGAAAAGGACAGAAGGAGGGAGTTTTATCCCCTTGTCCATCCTTGTCTAACATACGTTTCTTAATGGAGAAAAGAGAGAGATGAAGAAACTCTCGGTGCGCTACTGAGTGATGATGTAGGGATATAATATTGTAATTTGTAAACTATGTTCTGACGTCATGTACTACACATCCACTTCACTTCAACGTACGGCTCTCGTAGCTTGTGCTGACGTCACAGAAGTTCACGTTTTATTCTAAAAGGAAAACAGATAAAAAATCAAGTCGAAGACCAAACATACCATGTCTGTATCCTCATTGTGCTATAGCGGCTCTGCATAGAGGAGCTTTAGCAGCTAAGGGATTTTCTGTGTTGGGTAAAGGCAGTGGCGTCGCGTGCAATTCGGCAACAATGTATTCCATCCATTTAAACTCATGTAAAATATCGAATTCAGGGGGTTCACGGTGCACAAGGAAAATTCGATATATTTAATGAGTTTAAATGGGGCAGTTGCATTGTTGCCAGATGGCACGCGACGCCACTGGGTAGAGGGAACAGTGCAGCGGTGGCTCGTGCAATGTGGCAACAACGGCTTCGCTCCATTTAAACCTACTTAAAATAATCGATTTTCAGGGCATTCACCAAACCCCTGAGACATCGATACTTTTTCATAGGTTCAAATGGCAAAAAACGTGGTTTCCAAATAGCACAAGTCACCACTATAAAAGAGAGTATTGCGAAGCCAGCCAGTGGCGTAGTGAGCCATTTGGCAACGTTGTACTGTGTCAATTTAAACCCATACCGCATGTAAAAGGTAAAATGCGAAGGTGTTCACCGAACACCCGAACTGTCGATCTTTTTCATGGGTTTAATTGGATGAACTCCAACGTTGCCAAAAGGGACGCTACGCGACTGAAGCCAGTGTAGGGGGGCCGAACGGCGTACAATTCGGTAACCATGTTTTTTGCCATTCGAACCTATGTAAAAGTATCGACTTTTCGGGATCCAATAAATTCTAAGAAGATCGATTATTTTACGTAGGTTTAAATGAAGCGAAACCGTTGTTAACACATTGCACGAGACGCCATACGGATCGCAGCTAACAAAACTCTGCAAAAATATATCGTTTCCAGACGGGGGGAAAAAAAAAAAAAAAAAAAAAAAAAACTGTCGATACATCTAGAGTCCCTATATACTATGAGAGTTGCGACAAGACTCTCAAAATGAAGAAGCAGAAACGGATCAATGGAGCCCCCAAGAGGCAAATTGCAAATGGCGGATGGCCATTTGCCTCTGCGCTGTTGCCACTATTTTGCTATCTCTTATAGGTTAGGTTCAGATTCTCGACAATAACAGTCGTTATTGAAAGAGATAATGTTCTCGGTAGTAAAATTCAAGCAGAGAAAAAATTCACTAAAATTACCTTGGTCACTGTTACTTCAGATGTGTAATGAAAGCGAGTTCGCGAAAAGTAAACAAACCCTCCGCCATTTGCATTTGCCTCTTGGAGCTTTCTTGACAGCCTAAATCTGAAAGCCAATCAGAAATGGATTCAGCAATGGCGCAACTCTCATAGTATATAGGGACTCTAGATACATCAAGGGAGATCAAGGGATTTAACGTTTTGAAAGGCCCACCCGTGCATGAATACACAAATTACCACAGAATCAGAACGGAAACTCCCATAAGAGCCAATGGAAACAAGATTTGGAATTTACTGGCACAAAATGGCAACTGTGCTTACTCATTTCTCAAGATGGCGGACATGATTTTTCAGGCTATACAACCAATCACAACTCGGCCAGTTGCCGAAGATCTGCCGAAGATTGCCGAAGATGCTCACTTTCGAACATGGCGGCCCGAAGTAAAGAATGTTTCAAAATGAATTAGAGTTTCCGTTCTGATTAGAGTATTCTGTGAAATTACGACTGATGAGTATGATGACGTATACAGGGTGTTTCACATAACCTGCTCACTATGGTTTTCTTGAACGCATGACGATAAAAAAATCGAGAAAAATCGGTTTTATACTAATTCGGACCTGAAGTTTCATTTAAAAATACTGTCACAACCCAAAATTTGGTTTTTGGGGGGTTTTCAGGGGGGGCACCCCCCGAATCTCGAAAATTTCAAATAGCAACCCCCATCTTGTGATACCTCATTTGAAAGGGCGTAAAATTCTAAGCATTTTGGCTTAAACCGGAAGTCAATATCTTTTTTCGTGTTCGAGATATCGAAGGTCGAAGTTCGATTTTGGACCAATTTTCGAAAATTCGTAACTCCTACGAAAAGAGTCGTAAAACAAAAAACTACACATGCAAAATACTCTACTTGATGAGTACTTTCAAGAAAAAAATACGAATTTAGAATCAAACAAATTGTAAGCCAACTTTTAGGCACCTTAAAAATTTTGGCGGGAAAACCCCGATACATCAAAATTTTCAAATGGCAACCCCTATCTTTGAACGTCTCATGCGAAAAGGCGTAAAAAGTCGTGCATTTTGGCGCAATCAAAAGTTCAATATCGTTTTTCTTATTCGATATATCGAAAATCGAAGTTCGATTAGGACCGTTTTTCGACCCTGTAAAAAATGGATCCTATCGTGTGATACATCATTCGAAAGCGCCTAAAAAATCAAGAATTCTAGCGCAAACCAGAAGTCAATACCTTTTTTTGCGGTCGAGATATCGCAAGTCAAAATTTAAGGTGGGCCCTAAGCGGAGACTAAATTTTGACTTGCGATATCTCGACCGCAAAAAAAGGTATTGACTTCTGGTTTGCGCTAGAATTCTTGATTTTTTAGGCGCTTTCGAATGATGTATCACACGATAGGATCCATTTTTTACAGGGTCGAAAAACGGTCCTAATCGAACTTCGATTTTCGATATATCGAATAAGAAAAACGATATTGAACTTTTGATTGCGCCAAAATGCACGACTTTTTACGCCTTTTCGCATGAGACGTTCAAAGATAGGGGTTGCCATTTGAAAATTTTGATGTATCGGGGTTTTCCCGCCAAAATTTTTAAGGTGCCTAAAAGTTGGCTTACAATTTGTTTGATTCTAAATTCGTATTTTTTTTTTGAAAGTACTCATCAAGTAGAGTATTTTGCATGTGTAGTTTTTTGTTTTACGACTCTTTTCGTAGGAGTTACGAATTTTCGAAAATTGGTCCAAAATCGAACTTCGACCTTCGATATCTCGAACACGAAAAAAGATATTGACTTCCGGTTTAAGCCAAAATGCTTAGAATTTTACGCCCTTTCAAATGAGGTATCACAAGATGGGGGTTGCTATTTGAAATTTTCGAGATTCGGGGGGTGCCCCCCTGAAAACCCCCCAAAAACCAAATTTTGGGTTGTGACAGTATTTTTAAATGAAACTTCAGGTCCGAATTAGTATAAAACCGATTTTTCTCGATTTTTTTATCGTCATGTGTTCAAGAAAACCATAGTGAGCAGGTTATGTGAAACACCCTGTATGCTCCGGAAACAAACAGCCGCAATTTTGCGCTTGTTGCTTCTTCCCCCGAGCCGCGAATATACGTAGTTAAACATAGTTGAGTTTTCTCCTGCAGGAATGAGTTTCAGAATTTTTTTTTATGACGTCATCGTTATTTTCGAAAGATTTCACATCATATTCAACGCAATCCAAGTCCACGAAAAAATCTTTATTAAGAGATTTGCCTAATGATGTGTCAACTTAATTTAATAGAGCAGAGTTTTAAAGTGGTGACTGGTGATGTAGGTAGTAACTGAAATGCGTAAAATGGAGAGAAAATGGGTTCATCATCACAAAGAAATCAGTTAACACCACTCTTACTGAGAGTCGCGTGTGAAAATCTATGGTAGTGATTTCAATCGCCGCGCTGCACAGAGGACCAAATTATGGAATTTTCCAGACATAATTTTCCGATTATAAAAAAAAGATTGAAAAGTAAAAATAGTAAGATGAAGACAACTTAAAAATGTGTAGGTACAATGAAGCTGTTGCAAGCTTTTGCTACAGGCTTATTAATAGTTGAAAATGGGGTAATACCCTGTAAAAATAACGATTAGCGCACTAAAAAATCACGAAATCCACTCCTAAACTCACAAAATGCTTTTAAATGCGAGACTGTAATGGCGGCCGAGGCCGCGGTTTTCTTGTGGCAATTGTATGCTTCTTCTTCTTTTTGTGTGGTGTTGTGAGAACACCTCGTGTAGATGGCGCTGATTGAAGATAGGGAACCCCAATGAAAACCGCGGCCCCGGCCGCCATTACGGTCACGCATTTAAAAGCATTTTGTGAGTTTAGGAGTGGATTTCGTGATTTTTGAGTGCGCTAATCGTTATTTTTACTGGGTGTTACTCCTTTATCAACTATTAATAAGCCTGTAGCAAAAGTTTGCAACAGCTCCGTTGTTAGTTTCAGCACTTAACATGGGTCCATTAAAATTTGGTTTTTGCAAGAAAATATCAACTCTAAACTTTGTTTAAAGCAAGAGAACAGCAACTTTCCGGAAAAATCTATACCTTTGTCCAGTGTGCGTTGCGCGGCAACGGCACACGGTGACACGCACGTATATCGTATAGCGACGCTCTTAGTCGGAGGATAAAATAGGAGTCATAGCGTTTCCGTTTTAGCTTAGAAAAAAATTTAAAAAGGTCTGCTTCTAGAGCTCTGTGAAGTTCCACGTGCGATAAAAATACTGATGCAAACTTAACCCTTAACTGCAGATGAGCCCAGATCTGGAACAATTACTTTGAAGCCTTATCTAAAAGTAGGGGACTTGAGTTGTACTGTCGCTGCATGGTGGGTCACATGAGGAACAGATACTAAACGAGCAAGAATTGTCGATTTTGTCCTAGAGCGCGCAGCACAGGATAGAGAACGTGCAGAGTGGTTGAAAATAGCTTACTGAAAATCTGATAGAGATTTTCCGATTTTCATTGTTATGTTTGGGAGTAACGCAGGGGTACCATATGCAAAAAAAAAAAAAAAAAAAAAAAAAAAAAAAAAAAAAAAAAAAAAACAACTATTTTCACGGAGAAAAAACAATACCCTGTTTTGACAGCAATTGCGGTTGTTCCAACAGCAAATTACTTCACGAAAATGACCTTACATTTCTTTGCTGTTGAAACAACCGCAAATTTTAGTTGAACTGATTTGCCGTTGGAACAACCGCAAAAAGCTGTTATCACAGGCATATTGCTACAGTCGTTATTGAGTCTAGAATTTCGATGTCCTACCGGGGAGAGGGGGCTACAACCCTCTCAACAACCTCCCTCCCTCCGGATCCGTCCCTGGCCATGCACAACGGCATTTTTGTGTTTTTGGCTGAAAATTGCGGCTGCACAGCCGTGTAATAATACAAAAAAATTATTGGCATTCTCTCTCTCTCCTTTTCTTTCTCTTTCTCTTCTTCCCTCTCACACTCTTATACGTTACTCTCCCTCCTTCTCTCTCCCAATTCATCAACCGTTGCGCAGTATTAGCGTTTCGACATTGCGAATACGTTATTGCACCCTCATATCTTTCTTCTTCCGTATTTTCATCACCCCCTCTTCTCCTTGTTCGCTCTGTCTCTTTCGCTCCATCTCCCATCCCTCGCAAGTAGGTACTGCAAGGCCGCTAGATGTACATGCCATCGCATCGTCGCGCAAGACCACGGCCGCGGCGTGGGGCAGAGTCACAAAGATGTGAACATATGTCACGAAGCGTCGTTTGTATATAAGGCAACCAAGTTTGAAATGTTGTTCTCTACTTTTAGGTGGTTTTCAAAGTGTAATAGCTGCTAAAATTATCAAAATGATAATTTATTTTTTGCAGTACCATGTGGGAGGAATTTAGATTAATCACTTTGCTTCATTCAACTTTACAAAAAAATAGTTTTGAGCTTTACAGAGCTTTCCAAAAATGAGAGATTCTCGCAACGGCAGCGTGTTACAGCAGCAACCCTTCAGCCGTAACAGCCGCAATAATGCTTCTATTTTAAAAGTTTGAACTGTCGCAACAACAGCAATTGCTGTTGGAGCAACGACAATTCCAAGTTACACCAACGGTGTGGCCATTTTGGCAGCAATTTTTTTTTCCGTGTTGAAACTTACTAACTTATTTTTTACTACTTTAATTTTTTTTTTTTTTTGTCTGAAAACTTTATTTTCAGTTGCATGGATACCTAAATGCGGATAAGGCCATATTTGGAACAATTAATATTCAGGCTCTTTACCATTGAAATATAATGGAAAAAAATTTTTCACTATTTTTCCCTGTCTAAAGGATCAAAATTGTACTGAAAAAAAAATTATTTTATTGAAAAAAAAAAAAAAAATCATGCAGTAAAGGGTTAATGACAACAAAAAATTGCGTAGGCAGTCTGATATATTTTTTATTTTTTTTTTATTTTTTTATTTATTTTATTTATTTTTATAGAGATACTTACAAGCAGTGGAGTCATATACGTCGATGATTCGACGCAACCCGCATTCCACGTAAAAAAACAACACACTACTCTTTCTTTTCTTTTTCTTCGTTCTTTCAAAGTGCGGGTTGCATCGAATCGCCGATTCTGGACTAACATGCCACTATACTTGTGCCTTCTCTTCGCCCCTTTATAAAGCTTTTCTAAGTATATCTTTATACCGAGTCTTTTCAATGAGCCAGTTTCATCATTTTTTTTTTTTTTTTTTTTTTTTTTTTTTTTTTTTTTTTTTTTAATTTATTTTCAGAAAACGTGGGCAAAATTAGGGATCCCGTATTTTTTTCGTTTTTCTCTGAGGACGCGGAGATATTGCGGTTTGAGAAGTCAAAATTTTGTTAAGATTTGAAACGGTCACTTTTGGCGCAAAACGATCGCGAAAAAAACCGCGAGTACCGCGGCCGTGTGTTTGCATCCCTGACTGCTTCACAAAAAGCGCTCCTGTGTTTGAATGCTTTTTCTGACCTATGATGAATAACCCAAGGCAATGAATAGAAGATTCGTAATTCACCATCCCTAAAACATTGGCGGATACAGGGGAGGGGGATGAAGGGGGCGATCACCCCCCCCCCCCGTTCGGCCAAAAATGGGGGTGAAGAGGGGGGAGGAAGGGGGAAAGAAAGAGAGAAAAAGAGAAAAGGGGGTCTCCAGGGGGCAAAAATCCCAAATTCGCTCCCCCCCGTTCCCGAGGGCTGGATCCGCCAATTCCCTAAAAAAAATTAACCCTTTCCGTACCAAGCCCGAACATATTCGTTTACTATGGTGTGTTTTACACGGTTTGTTTCAATCAGTTATGTTGATAATAATAGGAGAACTGAACGTTGCGCGAGCATAGCGCCTTCAATGGGTCTGTTGCACACTTCGGCTACAGCGTTTTAAAGTATCAATTCCTATGTAAAAAGCCGAGAAAATAACAATGGCAGCATCATAAAACACTAAAATTCAGTATTAAACTCACGAGTAGCGAAAAACACTAGACACTATTCACCCCTGTACCTTTCCACCACGTGCACGATATTCTGCGAAATTAGCGCGGCACAATCAAATAATCGCACGGCCGACTGTCATCACAGCTGACTTCATAAACAAATAAACAGTAAACACTGACGGCGTCTGCTCGAATTCTTACGTTTCATTATCCCCAATTCCTCACAAAAGGTTGTGAAAGGTACGGAAACCGATGTTTGTGTCGAAAACTTATCAAAATGAAACAATAACACACAGTAGTTCCAAGGATAATTCCAACTTCGATCATCATGCTTGAAACTCCTGTGTGTTATTGTTTCATTTTGATAAGTTTTCGACATAAATATCGGTTTCCGTACCTTTCACAACCTTTTGTGAGGAATTGAGGATATTGAAACGTAAGAATTCGAGCAGACACCGTCAGTGTTTACTGTTTATTTGTTTATGGAGTCAGCTGTGATGACAGTCGGCCGTGATTATTTGATTGTGCCGCGCTAATTTCGCGGAATATCGTGCAAGTGGTGGAAAGGTACAGGGGTGAATAGTGTCTAGTGTTTTTTGCAACTCGTGAGTTTAATACTGAATTTTAGTGTTTTATGATGCTGCCATTGTTATTTTCTCGAATGGAGTTGATCCGCATCCTCTTACCCACAGAGTCGGAGGGGCAATGAAAATAGGCCCCTCGGATAGCCCACCTATTTATGAATGAGAATGGCCCAAACCGTATCCTTTCACCTCAAACAGAAAAAAATTGGCCTTTTTCTTGAAATACCCTGCATAGTGTGTTCAAAAGACTCAACAACAACCGGGGGGGGGGGGGGGTAAACAAAATCTTTCAACTTTCATTATTTTAAATTAATCTCTCTCTTTTCATTCTTTTTTACTATTCCAGCCTCTTTATATTTCTTGTTTTTTTTTTTCTTATTTTTTTTCTTCTTGTTTTTCTTCTTGTATTTTTTTTTCTTCCATTTGTAACCAGTCAGATAATTTTAAATGTATGTTTAAATAGCTATACCGATAGCCGTGCATGTGCAGCTGGCAAATATTCATATTTCTTAATCATGTAAATATAAAATAAATAATAAAGCTGCAAAAAAAAAAAAAAAAAAAAAAAGCGAGGCCGTGCCCAGGAATTTTTTCTTGGGGGAGGCTGCAGGACTTTCTCCTTTTTTCCTTTCTTCTCCTCTCATCATCCCATTTTTCATTTTTGTGACTTGTCCGCGGGGGGGGGGGGATGTAGCCCTACTAGCCCCCCCCTGGCTGCGACCGTGGTTCTAAACTTCAAAGTGTGAGCTTTTTATTTGTTTTTTTTTTACTAAAATTCAAAAGGATGTTCTATATTTTGCAATAGCAAAATTGGACAGATACAATTTTGAAATTCAATTGAACTTGATAATCGACCTTGAGAGCACGCTGAGTAAACGTCTTTAGAACTACCTTGATGTCTCCCGTTTTCTTTTTTTTTTAGAGACACACTTAGTTCGAAGATCATGGTTTAGAAGGAGCATGGACAAAAGAATTTGTCGAACAAGCTGGTCGGTCCGCAGAAAGAGGAGACGGGAAGTTAGGAGAAAAGGAATAGAACTGTGCCAAACGGAGATGTGTAACAAATTACACGGACCATCAACTTACTACGCTTACTGCCATACGTTTAAGTTATTCAGACGCAGTAAGTGTGGCTGTTACACCATCGATCAACTGCCGCTGCTGCTCCACATGAAAATGAAGTGGCTTAACTGGAAAAATGGTGATGCCGTTACCTCCTCCCTTGGCGATAAAACAGCTTCGCCTCACACGCGAGCAATACTGAACGCTTACAACCAATACAAGAGGATGGGCGGATTAAATGATCCAAATCACCACGGGACTGCCGGATACAAGGATCCAAATCCGCATTTTCATAGCCGAAAAAATTCATGAGCCAAACGTTGACCCACATCAATACAGAGTATCTGGCAATTCACATCCTCCGGATTCTTTGATGTATCCAGAGACAATACATAATAGAGACCACGCACTATCTATCTTGCCCATGTTAGCGCGCGGTGGCAACTTTTTTTTCCGGAGTCTCAACAGAACACCGCAAACATGGTCCATACGTTGACTGATGAGAAACGTCGTTGAGATTTTTGCCTAGTGAAACCGAAGCACCGAAATTGCATCAGTCAATGTATGGTCCATGTTGGCTAGTGCATGGTCTCTATTATATATTGTCTCTGGATGTACCCGTGATTTTTGATGAATGGCCTTGCTGCAAAAGTTAGAACATTTCCGAAGATTAAGACTTCTCAAGGTTGCGGCATTTCGGAGAAAAAGACAACCAACTTCAGTTCCAAGACTTCAAAGACTTAACTTCCAGACCAAATCCAGACCTATTTCAGTTCCAACGTTTACGATTAAAATTATCTGACTATTCCAGGTCTCCCAGATATTTCCTGTTGCTATAGCCACTACACTTCAATAGACAGTGCTAACTTTACAACTGGAGAGACAAATCTGAACACACACACTCACACCCTACCCGCTTGAAGAACCGAGTAATCAGAGCCCAAAGGGTTAAAGTGACTGTGTCAGCCTCTCGTCACAACCTCCCCCTTAAGTCCATACATAATGCAGCTCCATTCAGAGATAAAAAAAAAAAAAAAAAAAAAATATAGTTTCCAAATCGGCTGAAGATGGAGCAAAAAAGTTGCCACGTTTTGAGCTATAATTTTTGGTTTCACAAAGGGGTGTGCAAATCCGCATGTTTTGAATCCAAATTTTTAGATTCGAAAATGTCGAAACTTTTAGGTTTTTTTACTTTCACCTGTAAGACCAGCAATTTTGATTCAGCCGATCGCCACACTGCGAGGAGCAGCTTGCGGGTCATCTAACCGCTGCTTTGAAGGAGTTTTGTGCAGTATTTTGCATGCGCGGAAACACATCAAGGCCGGCAAAGAGAGAAAAGACCAAAACTGACGCAGTTAAGTCCTCAATTTGTGATTACTTCGAACCATCGACAAAATGAAAAAGCTCTGATCCAAGAGCCCAGAAAATTTATTTTACCCTCTCACATAAATTTGATTCTTTTCAAATTGAAGAACACATCATCGTTAAGTGATATATTTGAAGACAGTCATTCTTCAGTAAAATGATCATTTTCTGTAACTAAATTGAAATTTGTAATCATAATCATAAAGAAATAATTGTGAAGAAAAAAAATTGTTTGTTGCAGTTTAAAACAACTTCAATTTTTCATATTTTTACTGCCAGGAGGGTTCAGAAAAATTTAACTTTAAGATTCGGATTCAAAATGAAATAATTGGATTCACACACCCTTAGGTTCTTTGGTTTTTTGTCAAAGCAGATTCAACAAAATGTTAATCCTTCTGTTGTCATGCACAAGTTATGAATCCTCCGGCGCCTCTAATTGGCTGATATACAACTTACGACGCACAACTATGAACAAACAGGCAGCGAAGAAAGATATAAACAAAAACTTTTTCCATACATACTTACAGTAAGTACCTACCTACATGCTTTTCATAACTTTCTTTTCGTATAGATGATAGAAAGTTGTAGTATATGCCATTCTTCATTATTTCCGCAAACTTTGTGAGAGATTGCAACCTCCCCCCCAGGAGGATGAGCAGATTTTATGACCAGAGATAAGCAAACAGAGTAGTACTTAAGCCCCACGAATACCAGTACTTGGGTTTTGTAACTTTTTTGAATCGTGTTTCAATGGTAATCAGAGTGGATTTTTAACGAATCAAGGATTATGACTGTTTAAGTGTTTAATTTAATTATTCTAGACATGGGGTCATACTAAGCCCACTCTGATTACCATTAAAATACGATTCAACAAATTTACAAATCCCGAGTTCTGGTATGTACTCATGGGACTTGCGTACTTCCCGTTTGCCCAACTCTGCCTATGACACCCCCCCTCCCCAACTCGGACATTTCAGATGGCAACTTGAAAATAAAATACAATGATCCAATTCTTATACATGATATTGTGAAATAATTATTGTAAAAAAGTATAGGCATAAAAAGAAAATTAAATGCATTATTTCAAAGAACAACCATTATTTCAAGAAATGCTTCGAGTTAAAAACGAGAGTTTGTACAATATACATACTGTTGGCTGAATTGGTAAAAAGCTAATATCACATTATGACAATCTTAGCAAAATTAATATCAATAGAAACAAATAAAAGCACAATGCTGGACTATAATACTTTGGAATGAGAAAAAACAAACAAAAAAATTAATACTATGGTACTGATTGCAGAGCATCCATAAAAAGTTATTAGTAAAAGATTGATATGACTTTGTGATAGGGAATATGTTCCAATTCTTTTGCATGAGCACGTCGATAGTCCCACAAAAAGTTGTCGATAAGGATGGAATTCAAACGAGATGGTTTCTTTCCAGTTTCTTTAGATCTTACTTTTTTGGCGATCCTTTCTACAGCTTCAATCGAGCAGCCTCTGATTTCAATTTCTTCATTACATTTGCTCTCAAGAATTTTATCTATCAACAAAGGACATATTCAGATAAAGCAGCGGTTCCCAACCGGTGGTCCGCAAAGACCTTTCCAATTTTTCCCATTTTTTTTTTTTTTGCCCGAAAGTGGAAACGTTGAATTTGTGACCATTATTTTTTTATGTAACAAAGAAAAAAAAAAAACGTTTGAACGTCATTTGAACGAGTCATAACCTAAATTTTCATAAGTTTATAAAATTCCTCCTTCAGGGTTTTTGTTTTCCGATTTTTTAAATTCAAAATTAATTTCAAAATTGAAAGTTTTCAATTATTGGTTTGGTTCAATAATTGAGGCAGCCCCTGCATTAACAGCCCATGCGCGTAAGTGCTGTTTTTGCGCCCAACAGCGCAATTGAAAATTATACTCAAGAAGTATCACCCCTGTGAATTTGGCGACGTGACGATGATTCTACGCGGAGATATCGGGTCGATGGGTGCAAAAACAGCACATATGAGTATATGCACTATATTTATAACTGTGTGTAACTGTGTAATGTTCCCATTTGAATGCATGAGAAACAATCGATTAGTAAAAGAGCCATGGTCTCCTCAAGAGTCGATTGTTTCTCATGCGTTCAAATGGGAAGAATTCATGGTTGCCAAATTGCTGGCTATGCCCATGCATTTTGAGAGGTCATTTTCATTTACATTTAATTGCGAGCCAAATATTTATTTTTAGTTTTTACTTTTTTGTTTTAGTTTGCGTTGTTACTTTACTTTAAGTTTTTATGTTTCAATAAATTATGGCAAAAAAATTATTATTCTTTCATTTAACTGTCAAATCCTATTAAATTTGCGTTCATTTAATTGTTGGGTGCAAAAACCGCACATAACTCACTTTTTTAAAGGAGGGGTATCGATAAGGGCCGTTTTTGGCCCCCCCCTGGATTTCGTAACTAAGTCGATTTTTCGCAAGTCGAAGGCATGTAGTTTCCGGAAATAACCTTGATTTGGCCATTTTCGCCCCCTAAATGTGTGACACAGTTGCCTAAACATGGGTCTGAAGGCTCATTTTGGCCAAAAATGCGTGTTTTTCGACGCTCTAGGGTCTATTTCATATCGAGCGCATTGGAGAAAGAAAAAAAGCTTTAAGTATGTTTTTTAGGAAGTCAAAAAACACATTTTAAGGTATAATTGATTATCTTTCTGACTTGCGCTCGTACTTAAAAAAAAAACTTTTTAGAATTTTGCGAGTTTAAGGTCACAGTATAAAACTGCTTGGAAAAACATCATAAAAAGAGTCGTTTGAGCGGAGAGCTCGAGAACTTCGGCCATGTTTGATGTATATGGTTTACCAACACTCGAACTCCGGCTCTTCTGTACTTTTTTCCTCTAAAAAATGCGGCGTTGCCAAACTTCAGTAGCAAAATCATCACGAAAAATGTGAGTTTTTCAATGTTCTTGGGTCTATTTCATATCGAGCGCATTGGAGAAAGAAAAAAAGCTTTAAGTATGTTTTTTAGGAAGTCAAAAGACTCATTTTAAGGTATATTTGATTATGTTTCTGATATGCGCTCGTACTTAAAAAAAAAAAATATTTTTAGAATTTTGCGAGTTTAAGGTTACTGTATAAAAATGTTTGGAAAGGCAGGATAAAAAGTTTTGTTTGAGCAAGGAGATCGAGAGCTTTGGCTATGCTTGACGTAGTTGGTTTACAAACTCGTGAATTATGGCGTAGGTCTACTTTTACACCGAAGAAAACATGGCGTTGCCAAACTTCAATGTCAAAATCATGACAAAAAAGGCGAGTTTGTGGGTCTATTTTATATCGACCATGTTGGACGAACGAGAAAAGCTTACTGAGTACTTCTTGGAGTACTGATTACATCCAAGTACTCCAAGAAGAATCGGATTTAATTTCCTGATAAGAATAATGAGGTTCAATTTTTACTTTGGACTGATCCTCTTTTTTGGACATAATTTTTTTGTTGACTTTTTATAAGCTTTTGGGCAAAATATTTAAAGGGACAGACAGTAATTGTGAAAGGTAACTAACCTTTTCGACACTTTAGTTATGGACCAAAATATTGGACAAACTGTCTTGAAACCTGAGAACCTATCCCACCCAAGCTGTGTTTTTGGCTCTTTGATTAAATAAGAGTTCATACCTTGACTAAATAAGAGGAAACTGCTCAAAACGTAGATAAATAAAAGCAAAAAACAAATCAGCATAAACTTAGGATTGAAACTAAAAATGAAAATGAGAAACTGTAAATAATAAGTACTAGTAGAAATTACCTTGTTTTAAAACTTTATATAGTTCAGTTGAATATTCCAACACTCCAAAATGCACCAAAACTTGCGGAACTCTAAAACATTTAAAAGCACTACTTTAGTGAAGGATTTACAGGACTCCAAAAAAATTTGTAACTATGTATCTTGCCAATGTTATTATTCAGCACCTTCAAAAAAAATGCACGCAAGAAGCTGCAACTTGTACCTACTATAACTTTCAAAAGAAAGTTCTCAAGTCAAAATTTTTACTCTTTTAAATACTCTTTTTACTCTTTTAAACTTGCGGAACTCTAAAACATTTAAAAGCACTACTTTAGTGAAGGATTTACAGGACTCCAAAAAAATTTGTAACTATGTATCTTGCCAATGTTATTATTCAGCACCTTCAAAAAAAATGCACGCAAGAAGCTGCAACTTGTACCTACTATAACTTTCAAAAGAAAGTTCTCAAGTCAAAATTTTTACTCTTTTAAATCTCGGCAACCTTTTAATAATTTTGCAGCTTTAAAGTGTTTAACCCTTCACTGCATGGGGTTCGTCTCAAGGAACAAATTGCTTAAACGCTCATATAAAATACAGGTTTTGAGATATGACTTCGGTGCATGGTGTGTCAACGCTGGAGAAGATATGTTTTGAACTCAAAAAAAAAAAATTGTCGGCTAAAAGAAAACATCATGCAGTGAAGGGGTTTGTAATTGGAATCATGTCAAGGAAAAATTTTCCCCGTGTCCAAATTAACCACAGTTTGATTATTTTTATGAAGTTTTCAGCATTGGCTTTTTGAAAAATCCAAGTAAAGTAAAAAAAAAAGAAATAATTCCGCCATTTCTTATGGTGTTATATCACGTGTAAAAAAACGAGTATATAATAAAAAAAAGAGAATTTTGACCAAAAAACCGTCAAATTATTTTGCTCACTATTTTCTCCATATACATATTTCATGTGTGATTTTTGAACGAGGAGCCCTTCCACAGGGCTTTTCAAAAAATTGTTTTCTTCGTACAATTTTTGAATGGTTGCAGCTCAAAAAAATTAAATTCATGCAATAAATTATAGAGACAAACAATAATTATTACTTTAATCAGAACATAGATTACTAGAGGGCTTCGCCCCCTAGCCGCCCCGCGGCCCACCCCCCAATAGAGTGGCGCTCCGCGCCACCCTCAAATTTGACTACGTGCCGTCTTCGTCGTTAAAGGTTGACCCGCGAGTTTAAATGCAGATAGATTCTCTTTTGAATCGTAATTTGAAGCAATATTAAAACCTGTAACGACGAAGACGGCGCGGGGCACCTCTCTGTTGAGGGGTGGACAGCGGAGCAGCCAGTGGACGAAGCCCTCTAGTTAAAAAAAAAAAAAAAAAAAAAAAAAAAAACACACAACTACAACAAAAACACAAAATGAACGGCTGCCAGGTTGAATGTGAAATCCTTAAAAATGTAGACAGGTTTAAAAGTTTTCTCCACCTTGCCCTACCTAACAACGCAGAGAAATAGGGGGTGGGTGCAGGATTGTCCGCAGCGTATTGACAGATTTATTGACGGGAGTAAAAAGAAGGTCTTCTGACGGGTGAGCCCTCTTTGTCTCATCTCAACCTTCCACACGCTCCGAATCCACTCCATTCGGACCCCCCATGGACGGATGAACCTTTTTCGTCTCGGTCACAATCTCCCAGACGCTCTGCGATTTACCCCACCCCCGCTGCGATTGCCGCGGTACGGAAATTCGAAATAACTCGATTACAAATCAAGGTATCAAAATTCTGAAAATTTCGGGCTCCTAATCACATTAAAATCTATTATCAAGCCAAGTTACAGCGTTGTAACATAAATAGCAACGTCCGTAGAGTTTGGAAACACATTTTTGAACATTTTTTTAAAAAGTCGACTCAAAACTGGACTCAAAACTGGATTCAAAACTCGACTCAAAACTCGACTCAAAACTCGACTCAAAACTCGACTCAAAACTCGACTCAAAACTCGAAAAAATAGGGCTTGTCAGTTTATACTATGTAAAGACATTAACTTAAATATATATACAACTACAAAGGTTGTCTCAACGGGGTACCGAAACAGTGGAGCGTCCCGTAGAAATGAGGAAAATTGACCGAACTTTGAGCCTCTGTAGAATGTTTACGATCAAGAACTTAATAAAAAAAACTGGCCCGAACTTAAATTTGCATATCATGAGCTTTCAAATGGTACCAAGTTTTGTGAAAAAATATTTTTTTTTTAGTATTTTTAATTAATTTTTAAAAAAAATCGTTTTTCCTTTACTTCAATGTATTTCTGAAAATCTTAGCACATACTGTGGTTGTGGTTGTCTACCGATCATCTTCAACAAGCAGACTTTACGTCCAGTCTAGATAGAGAATTTGAAGTATTTGTGCTGGAGTTTGCCACTTGTAAAACATTCATTTTTCATTCTGATAAAATCGCAAAAATTCCTAAAATGTGTCCCTACTTACCTCTACAATGCTCTATTTATACCTCTCTACAGCTCTTTGAGGTTTCGAATGGCTTTAAAATGATAAAAAAAAATGTGGGGGGGGGGGGTTGAACAACAGTTTGAACAAAATCGCAAAAGGTTCCAACATGAATTGGCGGAAGATAGTTATCACATGGCAGGCGCTGACATGTTTTCCAAAGGTAAAACTTTTGTTCTAAAGGTAAAGACGTTCATTCTAAAGTGAAAGAACAAAGCTGAAGATCATCTGCCAACTCTAATGTAACACCTCAACTCTAACAATTTTACGTGAAAAATTAAAATTTAGGATCTTCAAAATTGAAATTATTACCTGTAATCTGCGAACATGGTTATACAATTGATGTCAGGAAAATGGCCCATACCTTCATCCTTGTACCATAACCAGAGATCAGCGACAAGGATTTGAGCCCGTTTATAAAAGGAAACTGGGAGGAAAGAAAAAAAATAATTAAAAACCAAGGAAAATCTAGAATTGATTGACCCTAAGGACCAAAGTCTATAGAGTTCGTTTCAGAAGTGTAAGCACAGCTCATCAATAATCTTTGGCGAATTTTCAACTGTGCTTTGTACAGTTTGCAAATTGACACATTTTCATTTCAATCGAAATTAAAAAAAAAACCCCAATGGGGTTTTTGTTTTTCGATTGTGACATTTTTCCTATTTTTACACTTGCTTCTCGTTCATATGTTGTTCATTGTTTCTAATAGTATTTGAAACCAAGAAGACCATTTCATGAGTGAGGAAAAAAGTTTTATTTTACTATCACCTGTCAGCTGATACTCAAAAAACGAGAACCGAAACAGACCCGAAATATAAACGTGGTTCTGTTTGAGTTTTATTTCTGTTCTGGTTCCGTTTCTTTAATCCCGTTTTGATTCCCGCAAACTTACCGGTTCTTATCGGTTTCCATTCGCATCCCTGAGTGTAAGGGATACCTTCCTATATTTTACTCAAAATGACTGTTTTACGTCCTCATACTTTACCAGCTTATGTACAGTAGGGGAAAAAAAGAATGTCAGACTACTCCTTAAGGTAGGCCACCTGCAATGCTTAAATTCATTGAGACAAGTATGGCAGGTGGCCTACTTCAAGGAGACGTCTGATATTATTTTTGTCCCCGACAGTACATTATTGATAAAAATCAAGATTAAGAAAGATAAAGCAAACATACAAACAACATGATCGTCACCGAATCTGTGCAGCTAATAGGGCACTTGACTGATCCTGGGATTCGCGATATTCCGTGCTTATCCCGGTGATTTTTCCTGGAGAAAAACGGTGGAGCCCATAAAACAGCTTACAAGTGAATTTTTCGTGGAGAAAAAGCGACTTAAAGTTCGTGGATGAAATAAACGATGTTCATTGGCTAACGTAGATATTGCATCATTCAGCCCCCGTGCAGCCACGCCACACGCTCCGCACAGGGGATCGGCGCAACAGCCAACGTAAACAACCCAGCCGCCAATACGTTTCAATCCGTGTTAAGATTTCAGGGTTAAAAACCGGTTCCTGAGTTCTTCATGTTTACATACGAGTTGCGCGTTGCGCCAAAGATTTCTAAAATCCGGGTAGTACTCGAAGTCTTTGCGTTGCGCAGTAGACTAGTGCGCCTGAGGTCCGTCTGATGCAATAATTGAAGCCCCGCCATGGTTTCCCGCCACGGGCCGTCTCAAATGGTTTGAATTTTTCGTATTTTCAAACCAATTTTTCTCTGTGTTCCCGTTGAATTTGAGGAGAAAGAAAAAATATGGGTCTCCTTATTTTACCTTTACTTTGATATTCTGAATTAAAAAAAAATACGTCAAGTGCCCTATTCCAGAGAGGAGTAAACTAAACTGCAGTGTACTCCAAGTTAGGGCATTAAACTGCTAATTGTAAATTTCTTTAACTTTTTTCAAATGTAATTGGAATTCCTGCTGGATATTTATTATTACAAATTTAGAGGGAGACTTACCTTTACGTCCATTGTAGATAGCTTCATCTTGAAAGCAAGGAAATTCCGAGACCACCAAATCTAGCAACTTTTTGGCACTGTTCTTTGCTTCCGCGAGGCAATTTTTAAAGCTACCTGTGCAAAAATATGAAGAACAAACAGTCTTATAGTGAGTTTTTATAATGTTTCTGGCAATGAGCATAAAGGCAACCCAAGCCTCTGAAGGGTTTCAAATTAAGGAAAATTACCAAAAACGTAATCGTTACATTTGAATAATACTGAGACCCAAATTTTGACTCAAATTGTTCTTTAAAAACAGGTGAAATTTTAACAGGGTAATGGTGATTTTTCAAAGGAGCAAATTATTCAAACATCTAGAGCAAAAAAAGAGTTCCACAAATATTCATGCCTATCACTGCGATGGGGCATGTTAATTCATAAATGCCCAGAATCATTTAAAATTTTAAGGTTTTTTTCTCAAAAAACACGGTCTGAGAACTAAAAACAAGAAAAAATGAACAAAAAAAGAAATTTTGTGGTCCAGCTAGATGATGCATGCTAAAAACTCTCACAGTTGGTTCTTGAATAATATTGGTACGAAGAGACTGAAATTGGTTCGGAAATAACACAACAAAAGGGTTATTAGCAACCC
Source organism: Trialeurodes vaporariorum (assembly GCA_011764245.1). Classification (NCBI taxonomy): domain Eukaryota; kingdom Metazoa; phylum Arthropoda; class Insecta; order Hemiptera; family Aleyrodidae; genus Trialeurodes; species Trialeurodes vaporariorum. The sequence goes on along the minus strand of VMOF01000024.1, from coordinate 60,724,336 downwards.
ACTGGGCATTTAAATGAGTTAAATTTAATATTTTATGGAATATTTCACACACTGACATAAAAAAACAATAAGGTTGGTAGATTTCGAAAAAAGTATTACCCAAGTTTTTTAATCATTGAAATTAATCTTAATCTTAAAAGAATCGGCTCAAGCGAAAATTTCCAAAGTCCAAAATATTTTGATTGAGAGGACAAATATAAAAAAAAATGGCAAATTAAAAGATAAAAAATTAATGAACACTGGCAAGACAAGGAAAATAGGAGCAACAGCCGCAGAATAAGTCTGATCAGTACTCACACAGACAGAGAATCTTTTTGAGAGTGATGTATACTCACAAAGTCAAACATAAAAAAAAATGGACTACAGACGTTTTCGCATGAGCCTGTTCAAATAATACATTAACTAAACCTGATTTCTGATAGGAGATGAGAGCTTTTCTTCTTTTCAGCTCAACACCCTCTCCCCATATTTTTTAACAGATCTTCTTACGTAATGGCCAAATTAGTCAACGTTTTGAAAATCAAACTTTACAGCTCTGTTTTTTTTTAGTTCAAGCCACATAAACTTTCTTCTTCTTCCACAGAAATCAATGAGGGTTATCAATGCAGAGTTCCTGACTAAAAAGAAAATGGTTTATTTCTTTCCATAAATTTAATTTTGCTTACTCGCTAACTTCTGTTTTCCTAGGTTGTCATTTTCTTCACTCAAATGGGTCAGTTGTATGCATTTTTTTTTATTCATTTCCGTAAACTAGGGGAAAAATAAGGGGACACGTATTTCTTCTTTTATCATTTTGAATATTGGTTCTGCGGATAAAGCTCTGTAAAGATGCAAAAACCAGTATGCCTAGTGACGTCATGAGGCATATCTCCCATAAGAAATAATGTATTTTTGCTTGTTTGTAACTGTCCGCACAACTCCGGATCTATTGGTTGTAGGAACAAACTCATTACTGTTTCAGCTTGGCTTATATTATCATTTCATGAATACGAATTGCAGAAAATCAGACTCATGCAACTGACCCATTCCTCAACAATTTCATTCTTTTTGAAGTTCTGAGAGGGTTTGTCCCCCTAATCCAAACTTCCATCTCTCTACTGTCCTCATGAATGTTGTTGCTTTCAAACCATTTTGATTTATGAAAGAGAGAGAGAGGGAGAGCATTAACATGCATACCTTGATACTTATTCAATAATACTGTTCCAACTTCTTTCAAGCATTGTAATCTCTCATTAACAAGCAGCAAATCCCCAGAGCCCTCGTCACTTCTAAAAATATGCTCCAGCTGCTTAAGAGTAAGTTTTGAATAGACTTTTGGATCTCTCAAATCGATGCCTTCCTAAAAGTAGAAAGAAAAATTGATGAACGGAGGAACAATACAGACAGTTTTAAGACTTGCTGCTGATGCTGCGCTAAATTGACCGCTTGTAAACAACAAGTAGTTTCAGGGAAACAATGTTTTGAGATAAAGAATCTGTGATAGAAAACCATTTTGGCATAAAAATGTGGTTTGCAATACCAGTCCTTTAAAATATGTCTAATCTTAGCTATTGAGTTGAAGCAAGTTAATTTTCGGAATGGATTTTGGCAGAGGTGTAGCAAGGAATTTTTTGAGGGGTCAGAAAATAGCCAAGGGAAGGTCCGAAGATCAAAAGGTGGTCTTTTTTTGGCAAATATTGCAGCCATAAGACTCTCCTCCCCCGGCTACGCCTATGGATCTTGGTTTATTTATAAAAAAAGCAGCTGGCTTAGCAGTCAGTTCATATTATTTAGCCAAAAGAGTGGTGAGAAAGATTTTTGCAAGTTTGTGAAAAAGATAAAACCTCAGGTTAACAGGAGTGATTAGTTTAATATTCATTGATTAATACCTACGTTTAAATGATCTCAAAGTTTTTCTGAGTGCCTGGTCACGGCATAATTTATGCATGGATTGCAACCAAAAAGTAATTCAGCCAAATTATGAGCCAAAATTGAAATTGTTGAAAATAATTGAGTAAATTTCACATAGATATAAATTTTCGTTCATGAACATTTTATGAAGAGAATAAGAATCAAGTGTATACATCAATACTTCTCCAAATTGAGGCACATAATGCATAGTATCCTGTGTATTTTTTACTTCGCCAAGAAACTTCCCAATGTGCAGCTTTCGGATTCCAAAAGCAGAAGTTAAGTGTATCTACTGTAAAAATCCAGTCCACAGCATGAGGATCAGAAGAGTTAGGATGTACCTCACAGTCTGAGAAATTTCCTAAGGATATCTTTCCTTTCTCGTATGCGTCCAAAACCTGGGAACAGAAAAAATTAGATCAGTCAAAGCCTCGTTCAAGAAGAAAATTATAATGCTTCCTCTCTAGTACAGGAAGCAAAAAGGTAAAAAGATTGCGTAGGGTATGGGATTTATCAGAGCAGACATTCACAGATACCAAGGTGAAGAGTCAATAAATTCTTCAGATACACACAGAGGCATCATGTGTAATTTGGCAAAATCATATTTCTATAATGTGTGACATTTATACTGCCATTGTGCAAGTCGGCTGATTACTAAGGTGCCGTCTTGCGTAAGGTTCAGTTCAAGGAGCTGTAAAAAAAGCAGCTTTTTTCTTGGTAAAGATGATAGCATCTTCTAAATGCTATGCATCAGCTAATTCATTGAGTAAATTCATCATATGACAACTGAGGAGCTAGTTGGAAAAACGGCCTTAGCCGGCTAAGGCCGTTTTTCCGGAGAACAACTTTTCTGAGAGAACATAGGCTCAAAAATTTCTCCACAAAATTTCATGACCGTACGTCAAAAATTGAGTGAGATATGGGAGTCTATATGAGAAGAGGTTGCCACTTCTGCTGGCGACTATAATGACCATAATGGGGAAAATTGAAGATGGTGAAGAGGACTCGGGCAACAGTGAAAGCGAGAGTGAATACGAGGACGAATAATTTTATATTCTTTATTTTCTAATAAATTCGCCTCTTTTTTTGCAGTTTTTTGGGTTTTTTTTTTTTTTACATCTATCATGTTGTACATATGTTCCATACAGAAAGTCGTTCTCTGGAAAAACGGAGTTAATACTCAGCGTTTAGTGAGGACTTGTCTCTGTGCAACAGGTCGTTCTATGGAAAAACGACCTTAGTAGACCTTTCGTATTTATCCAATTTCTTCTTTCCTATACAGCCAAAGCATATTTCAGTTGTTCCAACTTCAACCTGAGAGTATGGATCAACTTTTTTGATCCAACCCAAGCCTGATTCTTCATCTATGTTAGATTGGCACTAAAATAAAAACTTTAACAGCCGTTTTCTCAGAACGTGATTTTGCTACTTAGGCCGTTTTTCCAGCTACCTCCTCAACTGTGACAAGATAAGATCTAAGTATTCAAATCAGACAAAAAGGTTTTCACAAAAAAATTTGGAACACTATTTCAAATTAGTTTTAATGGACTGAATATGATGTTATAGCTTGTCCCAGTTAAGATTGGATTTGACACTTCTATGGTTATTATGAATACATCAGCTCCTTACGGCTCCTAATCAATCAGGTTGCTCTATCTGAGGACAAGGTAGATTAAAGAAGGTATGTGCAACACTCGCTCTCGCCGCCCGCAGCCGCTTCAAGCGTTAGCACTTTTGCAAAAAAATGACGTCGTTTGGGTGAAATCTAGTGGCGCGCTGTTCAAAAGTGCGTTGGACAGAGGAATCATTCCTTACTGTAAAGGGACATTGTTGAACTTTTAACTCTTAATTTATCAACTCTGAAAACAGAAATCTAAAAATTGACAACTTCTACTATCTTTCGTTCGACACATCCCTAACTAACAAAATTAACACATACATTTCAAACCTCCTGCTTCATGAAATGTGACGTATACTGGGTGAAATCGTTCTGATTGGCTAACGAGTTTTGAAGCTGCTGCGAGCGGCGCGAGCGAGTGTTGCACATACCTTCTTTAATTTACCTTGATCTGAGGATGGAAGCTGATGTTTTCATTCAAAGCTACAGTTGTCAAGTCCAATCATTCTTGGGACAGCCTATACCAAATGGCACGTGGCACCACTGAATACACAGTGAAATATGAAATTAAAGATTGAGTTATTTCTCTCCTCTTATTCAGATTATTACTGAACAATCATTTGGGTAGGAGACAAGATGTAATGTCAAGAAAAGGTTTCCTCATTTTAAGAAGATTCCAGACAAAACTTTTCCAGATTTCCACCCAATGAATAGGGCCACCAGTCACTCTTAAGAAAAGTCATGTTTTTGGCATATTTAATTAAAAACAAAGAAAACACACAAATTACAACGTCAGTGTGTACTTAAATTTTTTAAGGATTTTTTGGGCCCATAACAAGCAAACTTAGTTTAGAATTACAGCCACAAATTTTGAAATTCATTTCGCCACAAGCTTAGTGAGTGAGAGTGATAATATATCGATCTGCCTCACTCGCACTCATTGAGGCTTGTGGGAATTTTTGTAATTCAGAATTTCCCAGCTTTATTTTTGAGTGTTTCAGCTTGAAACTTTCAGGGTAAGTACCTTCCTGGAGTATCATCGCAGGTGCTGACGTTCCTCAAATTTGTACTTTTAGCGTAAATTAATCAGCTTTAACGACAAACTGTTGACTTTTTGAGCAGCACGAAGTGGTGTCCACAGTTCAAACTAATCGACCCTGGAATCATCTTAAGGCTATCTTCTAAGGTATAGGTAGGTATACGTTATCTCACTGATAAGTAATCATCATTTGATGTCCTTTAGTCATGTTCTCTACTTAATTGTTAAACCACATGACAGTTGAAATCCATTCGGAACTATAAATGTTGGTGACAAAAAGTAAACTTACTAAATCTGCGAGAGCTTCCACTTTTTCATCATTAATTTTGACCATGGTTGCTGATTCCGCGATGAATTTACACGATTCATGAACAGAGATGGCCATCTTCATGAAACACCTGAGTACAAACTATTTTCCAAGATTGATGAGCAAAAACCACTTGAAGATTGAATTCTCCTGAAATACCAGGATATCAAGTTACCAACAGAGAGTAACTATGATGCTGTCGGCTTCTCACATCTCACTGTCACACTTGAAAATCTTATCTTGAGAGTCACACATGAAGCATGATAAGCTACATTGTTGTAGAAATCTGATTAAGTAGGTAATACCTACTCAAGCCGTGCTGACTCATTAATTAAATAGCAAAAGATTTATTTCTCTTGATAGAGAAGAGCTAATTGGAAACACTAGACATTAAATAAGTAAGAAAAATGTTGTACTCATGTTAGAACTTAGAATGAGAATGTGTAAAAGCCGGCAAGACTGCCAAATGTTGGTTGAAAGAGGTTATGTTATTGTGTGTTATTGTTATGAAGTTATGAGCAGCATATTGCATAATCTGCATTATTCAGGCGTTCTGGCGTTTCAAAATGGGGCATATCCTTACATAGTATAAAAATCTAAGGGACATTCTTTCACACATTCCACACATTCTTTCACACATTCTTTCGCACATTCTTTCAAAATAACTTCGGGGTTCTCTAAAATCTCAGATTTTGTCCATTTCTGTGTGTGCCAGGAAGTGCCGTGACTAATTGCTGACAGACGTGGCGACGCACTATGGTCCGGGAACCTGTATTTCTGGCCTAAAATGGGAAAAATGACATTCGGAAAACATGTTTCCGGTTGTTTGTATCGTAATCTACATCATCTGATGTATCTAGAACGCCCATAGTATAATTTTTTCAGTGGCGCTCGTCGGCGATTCCGTCGCACTATGGGACGAATGGGAAAAAACCGGGACATTTTGACGAAATTATAAAGTACGACTTTTCCATGTTTTTTGGGCTGAAATGGGTGCTCAACGATGTACTTGAATGGGAAAATGTAGCTATATATTTTTTTATAGTCGAAATCTGTGGCAAAATTACGTCAAAAACATGATTGGCGACAGAGAGGCAAAATTCCGGAATTAGCAAGTCGGACGAAATAATGCTCAAAAATGATTAAGAAAGTGGCCGAGCCCCGTTTGCTCTTTTCAGCAGTTATGATATGACTAGAAATAGCACTATACGTTAAAACCTTCCGTAAATAATGTTATTTAAGCTTTGAATCAAGGCTCCAAAGTCCGCTCCTAATGTACATCTGATACTTTAAATTCAGTGAAACATTTAAAAAAATGGCCAAAAAAGGCCAGCAAATGCTTTACACCATGTTATTCTACATATCCTCAGCTTCAAAACGAGACCAAGATCAGCTGCAAAAGACTGCATATTCAGATTTTATGAGCAAAAATGCACAGGAAGGTATTGGAAAATTTAACGCGGAGAGCCCGAGTTTAGGCAGGCAGTCAGCGTAGCGCATGATGCAGCCGGGCCGGGCCGAGCCGCGCCGCACCACGCGCTCGCCCATCTTGGCGCGAACCTTCCTGGCAACTTTTTGGCGCAATCCGAAGGTCGATATCGTTTTTTGTTTTCGATATATCGAAAGTCAAAGTTTGATATTGACCTATTTTCAAAAAATCATTACTCCACTTTTAGATACCGGAATTTAAAAAAATTAGGCGTCTAAAATACTCCCAAAAGCAAGCCCTTTTCAGAAAAAAATATAAATTTGACTCACATTTAGCCAAAAATAGGATTGAGCGCCCCCAAAAATTGTTAATGTTTTTGCCCCCCATGGGGGCCTATCAGAAAAATTCCTTGAGATGACCCCTATCGAGTGATACATCGATCAAAAGGGCATTAAAATTGGAGCATTTTGGCGCAAACCGGAGGTCGATGTCGTTTTCCACATTCGAGATATCGAATTTTGTAAATCTAACATTGACATGTGATATCTCGAATGTGGAAAACGATATCGACCTCCGGTTTGCACCAAAATGCTGTTTTAAATGCTCTTTTGATCGATGTATCACTCGATAGGGGTCGTCTCAAGGAATTTTTCTGATAGGCCCCCCTAGGGTGCAAAAACTTTAACAGTTTTTGGGGGGGGGGCTAAATCCTATTTTTGGCTAAATGTGTGTCAAATTTGTATTTATTTCTGAAAAGGGCTTGCTTTTGGGAGTATTTTAGACCCCTAGTTTTCTAAATTCCGGTATCAAAACGTGGAGTAATGATTTTTTGAAAATAGGTCCATATCGAACTTTGACCTTCGATATCGAAAACGAAAAACGATATTGACCTTTGGTTTGCGACAAAATGTTTCTTTTTTTATGCTCATTGAGATACTGAAATGAAAAAACAGGGCTGCCGTAAGAAAAGTTCGATTTTCCGGGGGGTGACCCCCTCCCCAGCCCCTCTCAGGTGGGCGCCGAAAAAAACAACCCCCCCCCCCCCCCAAATGGGTCCTTCTCGATATTATTGGACACGTGTTTGGCCGTTTTTCGAAATTCACAGCCGTTTTTGAAATAACCACAGTGGAAACTTTTTTTTTCAACACCCCGTAGAATTCATCCCTTTATTGTCTCGATGCAGGAAAAGGTTGTGATAACAGTACTTTCCAATATACATAGATACACTACATCACAAAAAAAAAAAAAAAAAAAAAAAAAAAAAAAAAACTAAAACAAAAAATCTCTCTCTGAAAATCTGTCTTAAAAAATTGTTTTTGTCTTTATCATTTTTTAACCTATTTAAACTTTTTTCAGCCCACTGTGCGAGTCAAACTGTCGTAAATTTCATGACGTTCATTAAAAGGTTTGGTTTGCTCACAAAAACCGATGTGGGGTAGTCACAACGTATAGAGACGCAATTGAAAAAAAAAAAAAAAAAAAAAAAAATATAATAAAAGGATTCTTTGAATTTGAAAAAATATTGGGCCTGAAAGGGTTGAAACTCAAAATTGTTTGGAAAGGATCCTAGGTTAAGTTTCTCAGACGCGAAAAAACACGAAGCAACAGTTTTCATTCATGTAAGGGCATGTTTTCACAAAAAATTCGTCAATGTCCCTTTTTTTGCCATTTCGTCCCATAGTGCGTCGCGCCGCAAAGGTGCGCACCTCGCAGGTAAGTAACTGAACGCGTCAACGTCGGTTATGTGTCATTTATTTTGAAAGTGTCACAGCAGCCGATTGAAGCATGTTAGAATAATTATTGGACATGTATCTTGAAGCTAAAAGCAAGGGCTTTCCATTTTACTTAGTCCCATTTATCAATTTTGATTTTTTACTCTTGATTTTAAGCTCCGAATGGACTACCTTCAGTAAGTAATTAATGAAATGATTACTTCTAAAAGTTCAAGTAAAGTTTCAAAAAAAGCTACACTACACTACACGCTCTACACGACGTCAAAATGTTCCTTAGATCTTCCTCTTTCCAGGCCTTATATTGCTTTTTGCCACATCTTGCCACATTTCAAATTTTTTCACTTTTAAGAGGTATGTCGTTTGTTTTTGAGCTCCAAATGGACTACCTTCACTATAGTAAATAAAACAATTACTTCTAAAAGTCCGAGTAAGTTTTAAAAAAACACTCACGCTCAAATAGCTCAAATTGTTCCTCAATCTTCTTCTTTCCAGGCCTTTTATTGCTTTTTGCCCTAATCGTGTCACATTTCAAAAAAATTTCACTTTTTCAGAGGTATGTCATGTTGATTTGAGCTCCAAATAGCCTACCTTCAGGGGTGAATAAAACAACCCTTTCTAAAAGTTAAAATTAATTTAAAAAAAAAAAAAACTACAGTACCAACACGCTCTAAATGGCGTCAAAATGCCAGTGGCGTAGATATGGGCCCGCTGACCCCGCCGGGGGGAGGGCGCAACGTTCCGTGGGGGCGCAAAATTTTGAGAAGAGGAAGAGGAAGAGCGAAAAGTATAAAAAAGGAAAGGGAAAACGGGAAAAAAGGAAAAAAAAAGGAGAACAGGAATGAAAAGAGAAGAGATTGAGAAAAATAGAAGCTATACTCCTTGAAGAATCGAACATTTCTTCATTATTGCTCCAAGCTTTCTTACGAGTCGATCTATCATGACAGTCGGACCTCAGTTACGGAGCCTCAAACGCGATATTTTGGGTGCAATTTTAAGGCATTTCGCGCTTGATCTTTGTTTACTCCAATAAGTGATATATTTTTTAAGTTTTATCATTGTGAATAAATAAACCAAATTTTCTACATTAATTTACAATAATTTTTCTAGAAAGGTATTTTTCCGACAAAGGCTCCAACTTGTGCGGATTTGAGAGGGGAGGGGGAGCTCCACGGAAGCGGTCGATTTTTCCTTAAAAAAGAGGGGCGCAGCATTCGAATTGGCGGGGGAGGGACCACACGCTCAGCTAGCTATACTACCGTCAGCTCGTAAGTCTGTTTTCCCATTTAAAATAACATTGGCGGTGCCCGGGAAGAGCAGAGGGGACGTTTTGATGAGCCCTGCGCTTAGTCAACGATTAAAAGCCCACCAAAATGGCAAGTCTGCTCGTTAGTCTGTTTCCCCCTTTAAAATAACATTGGCGGTGCCCGGGAAGAGCAGAGGGGACGTTTTGGTGAGCCTGCGCCTTGTCAACGATTAAAAGCCCACCAAAACGACAGGTCTGCTCGTTAGTCTGTTTTTCCACTCAAAATAACATTGGCGGTGCCCGGGACGAGCAGAGAGGACGTTTTGATGAGCCCTGCTCCTTGTCAACGGTTAAAAGCCCACCAAAACGACAGGTCTGCTCGTAAGTCTGTTTTCCCATTTAAAATAACATTGACGGTGCCCCGGAAGAACAGAGGGGACGTTTTGATGAGCCCTGCGCCCTGTCAACGATTTGAAGCCCACCAAAACGACTGGTCTGCTCGTAAGTCTGTTTTCCCATTTAAATAACAATGGCGGTGCCCGGGAAGAGCAGAGGAGACGTTTTGATGAGCCCTGCGCCTTGTAGCCGGTTAAAAGCCCACCAAAACGAATGATCTGTTCGTAAGCCTCTTTCCCTGTTTAAATTAACGTTGGCGGTGCCCCGGAAAAGCAGAGGGGGCGTTTTTTTGAGCCCTGCGCCTAGTCAACGATTAAAAGCCCACCAAAATGACAGGTCTGCTCGTAAGTCTGTTTTCCCATTTAAAAAAACATTGGCGGTGCCCCGGGGAAAAGGAGAGGGACGTTTTGATGAGCCCTGCGCCTTGTCAACGGTTCAAAGCCCACCCAAAAAGACAGGTCTGCTCGTAAGTCTGTTTTCCCATTTAAAATAACATTGGCGGTGCCCGGGAAGAGCAGAGGGGGCGTTTTGGTGGGCCCGCGCCTTGTCACCGGTTGAATGCCACCAAACGGTCTGCTCGAAGTCTATTTTCCCATTTAAAATAACGTTGGCGGTGCCCGGAAGAGCAGAGGGGGCGTTTTGATGAGCCCTGCGTCTTGTCAACGGGTTTAAAAACCCCCCAAACGACAGTTCTGCTCGTAAGTCTGTTTTCCCATTTAAAATAACATTGGCGGTGCCCGGGACGAGCAGAGGGGACGTTTGATGAGCCCTGCGCCTTGTCAACGGTTCAAAGCCCACCAAAATGACAGGTCTGCTCGTAAGTCTGTTTTCCCATTTAAAATAACGTTGGCGGTGCCTCGGAAGAGCAGAGGGGACGTTTTAATGAGCCCTGCGCCTTGTCAACGGTTCAAAGCCCACCAAAATGACAGGTCTGCTCGTAAGTCTGTTTTCCCATTTAAAAAACATTGGCGGTCCCGGGACGAGCAGAGGGGACGTTTGATGAGCCCTGCGCCTTGTCAACGGTTCAAAGCCCACCAAAACGACAGGTCTGCTCGTAAGTCTGTTTCCCCATTTAAAATAACATTGGCGGTGCCCCGGATGAGCAGAGGGGACGTTCTGATGAGCCCTGCGCTCTGTCGACGATTAGAAGCCCACCAAAATGACAGGTCTGCTCGTAAGTCTGTTTTCCCATTTAAAATAACATTGGCGGTGCCCGGGACGAGCAGAGAGGACGTTTTGATGAGCCCTGCGCCTTGTCAACGGTTCAAAGCCCACCAAAAGGACGGGTCTGCTCGTAAGTCTGTTTTCCCATTTAAAATAAGATTGGCCGTGCCCCGGAAGAGCAGAGGGGACGTTTTGATGAGCCCTGCGCCTTGTCAACGGTTTAAAGCCCACCAAAATGACAGGTCTGCTCGTAAGTCTGTTTTCCCATTTAAAATACATTGGCGGTGCTCGGGAAGAGCAGAGGGGACGTTTTGATGAGCCCTGCGCCTTGTCAACGGTTCAAAGCCCACCAAAAAGACAGGTCTGCTCGTAAGTCTGTTTTCCCCTTTAAAAAAACATTGGGCCCTGCCCCGGGAAAAGCAGAGGGGGCGTTTTGATGAGCCCGCGCCTTGTCACCGGATGAAAGCCCACCAAAACGACAGGTCTGCTCGTAAGTCTATTTTCCCATTTAAAATAACGTTGGCGGTGCCCGGGAAGAGCAGAGGGGACGTTTTGATGAGCCCTGCGCCCTGTCAGCGATTTGAAGCCCACCAAAATGACTGGTCTGCTCGTAAGTCTGTTTTTTTCCCATTTAAAATAGCATTGGCGGTGTCCTATAAGAGTAGAGGGGACGTTTTGATGAGCCCTGCGCCTTGTAGCCGGTTAAAAGCCCACCAAAACGACTGGTCTGCTCGTAAGTCTGTTTTCCCATTTAAATAACATTGGCGGTGCCCGGGAAAAGCAGAGGAGACGTTTTGATGAGCCCTGCGCCTTGTAGCCGGTTAAAAGCCCACCAAAACGACTGGTCTGTTCGTAAGCCTCTTTCCCTGTTTAAATTAACGTTGGCGGTTCCCCGGAAGAGCAGAGGGGACGTTTTGTTGAGCCCTGCGCCTAGTTAACGATGAAAAGCCCACCAAAATGACAGGTCTGCTCGTCAGTCTGTTTTCCCATTTAAAATAACATTGGCGGTGCCCGGGAAGAGCAGAGGGGACGTTTTGATGAGCCCTGCGCCTTGTCAACGGTTCAAAGCCCACCAAAACGACAGGTCTGCTCGTAAGTCTGTTTTCCTATTTAAAATAACATTGGCGGTGCCCGGGAAGAGCAGAGGAGACGTTTTGATGAGCCCTGCGCCTTGTAGCCGGTTAAAAGCCCACCAAAACGACTGGTCTGTTCGTAAGCCTCTTTCCCTGTTTAAATTAACGTTGGCGGTTCCCCGGAAGAGCAGAGGGGACGTTTTGTTGAGCCCTGCGCCTAGTTAACGATTAAAAGCCCACCAAAATGACAGGTCTGCTCGTCAGTCTGTTTTCCCATTTAAAATAACATTGGCGGTGCCCGGGAAGAGCAGAGGGGACGTTTTGATGAGCTCTGCGCCTTGTCACCGGTTGAAAGCCCACCAAAACGACAGGTCTGCTCGTAAGTCTATTTTCTCATTTAAAATAACGTTGGTGGTGCCCGGGAAGAGCAGAGGGGACGTTTTGGTGAGCCTGCGCCTTGTCAACGATTAAATGCCCACCAAGACGACAGGTCTGCTCGAAAGCCTGTTTTCCCGTTTAAAATAACATTGGCGGTGCCCGGGAAGAGCAGAGGGGACGTTTTGATGAGTTCTGAGCCCTGTCAACGATTAAAAGCCCACCAAAACGACAGGTCTGCTCGTAAGTCTGTTTTCCCATTTAAAATTACATTGGCGGTGCCCGGGAAGAGCAGAGGGGACGGTTTGATTAGCCTTGCGCCTAGTCAACGATTTAAAGAACAACAGAAAGACAGGTCTGCTCGCACTGGCGTAGTTAAAGGCCCCCCTGGCTCCGTCGGGCGGGGGAGCGCAACGCTGGGGTGGGGGGGGGGTGTTTTGAGAAGAGGGAAAAGGAAATGCGAAGTTTAGTTTTTGGTTTCGTGGGTATTTTTTAGTCACGTCAGTTTTAATTTTTCGTTTAAGTTTGTCCAGATTTTTTCGTTTGCTGCTGTCTCATTTAATTTTGGGAAATTTTTCCCGCCCCCTTTAAGGGTGAGTATCGTTTTCTCTAAATTTCTTTGAGGCAAAAAATCGTGCTCTCCATTTGAACCTACGTAAAATAATCGATCGTCAGCAGTGGCGTAGCGTTCAGTTTGACAACGTTTGATTTTTTTCCATTTAAACCCGAGTAAAAGGTCGAATGCGAAGATATGCTCACCGAACACCCAATAGTTCGATCTTCTTAAGCAGTTTAAAATTTAAATGGACAAACTGCAACGTTGCCAAATTGCACGCTGCGCCACTGATCTTCAGTGGATTTGGGGGGGGGGGATCTTTCCATAGATTCGAAAGACAAAGTACATGGTTGCCAGATAGTACGAGTCGCCATGCCACTGGCCGGTGTCAGTGGCGGCTCGTGCGATTTGGCAACAGTGTTTTTATCCTATTTAAATACATGGAAAACAATCGAAACTCGAGGAGGCTGCCAGCCTCCGCTTGAATCGATTTTTTACCTAAGTTTAAGTGGGGAAAATGCATGGTTGCCAAATCTCACGGGCCGCTACTGGCCGATGTTGACTATTGGAAAAGAAAAGAAAAGAAGAAAAAAAAAAAAAACATGCTGAACTCACGTAACTGCATGTTTAAAAAGCAACGGTATTCTATAAGCCAAGACAAGGACGGAAGCTGAGGACTCGGTCATTTGATGCAACACTCCTGAATTAAGTCTCTCGTTGGATTATTTAATAGTTGTTTGGAGGCTGGTTCTAAAACGACAAAATATACATGCGTAACGAGCATCATTATTTTTATGATCACTTCCTTCGCGATTGGCCATGCTCAGGACCAGGTGAAGAGATAGTGCGAGCCAGTATGTTAGGGCATGCTTGAGCTGGAAAGGAAAGTAAAAAACTATGTTGCCAGTTCTATTCAATGAGGCTCGGACATCATGAGATGACCACAGTATAGGTCGTTTTAGAGTATACTATAAGACCCGAGTATTCTCGACGACGCCATGTTCGCTTAGCAAAATCGACCGCGCGGTTAGAAGACAGTTTTGGCGCGTCATTCAAATAAGACGAGACACGCTTCCTTTGCTAGAAAAATATGTTAATTAACTCATTTTGCTGCTTAAAAAATACAATCACGATTAATTTTGCACCGAAAAAATTACTAATAAATACGACACAACTGAAGAAACGCGATTGCTCACTCAATGTTTACATTCCTGATATACTGATCGCCGCCATTTTCGATTAGCCTCGGCTCTCTCATAAGTAGTATTGATCGGGAATACTCGGGTCTTATAGTATACTCTAGGTCGTTTCATCAGAAGTGTAGGCGCACCGAATTTCTATGGGATTTATTTTTCAACATTATTTATCATGTTACAAAGTGAAAAGTATGAAATTGAATTCAAGCGTTGGCCATTCTTTGAGAAATGTTTAAAAATCATAAGTTTAAAACGGATACAAAATTTAGTTTTTATTTTGAAGGATTGAAATTTTTTTCAAAGATTAAGGTCTATGTCCAGGTGTACTTACCTACACTTCTGAAACGAGCTCTCAGAAGGAACTCCTCCCAGCCCTCCATGTTTAATGGCCTGGATAAATAAACACATGCAGAAAAAAATTCATGTTGAAACTGCACAAAATTTTACATTGCAAAAATTGAAGTTTATAAAATGCTAACTTAGTAAAAATATTGCTAATGTAGCATTATATTGCCAGTTTATTAAAAAAAAAAAAAAAAAAAAAAAAAAAAAAGAAAAAAAAAAAAAAAAAAATGGATTTTTTTGTTTTTGTTTTTTTGTTTTGTTCAAAATCAGCAATACGTTTTGACGAAGTAGCATTTCTTAAAATACAATTTTTGTAATGTAAAGCGTAGGTATTCCCAGTTTTTGATATTTTGTTGCAATTTTATTATTCCAATTTTTTTTTTTTTTTTTATTTTTTTTTGCGAACTAGGATAATAGTTCAGTATTGCTGTCATATTGTACTTCATTGGGGGTTTATTTCCTGAACACTTCTCACCGTTAGTACTCAAATTTAGTTTCTTGGTGTTTTGTTTAGTTTTGGTTTTTTTTTTTTTTTTTTTTTTTTTGCTCCGCGTTTTTACTAAGAATTGTAACTCAATGCAACGTCTCAAAATCTCACATTACCGTTTCGTTTACCATAAAGAAAAAGCAATAATTTAAATTTTCTTGACCCCCCTCCCTCTCATTTTGCTTGCAACTGGGAAAATCTCACACACAAACTTCATGAAGATTGGCTGGTTGACTCACTACTTTGGAAAGAAACTGTGATGGTAGGTTTTGAAACGTTTAATTGAGTCACGCGCCTCTCAGTAATGAAACTCCGACGACCAACCAAACGGAATGATGAGATTACGGTGCGTTGCTTTATTGGCATGTACTATGACCAGTGGCGTGGCGTGCGATTTGGCAACGTTTCTTTTCCCCATTTAAACTCATTAGAAAGGTCGAAATGCCCGGTCATCGTCGATGACTGAAGCGTTCGACTTTTTTGGTGAATTTAAATGGAGAAAATCCATTGTTGCCGAATTTCACGCTTCGCCACTGACTATGACTTTCAAAAGGAAGTATCCTGATAGAAATTTTCAATATTTCATTTCTCGACTAATTTGAGAGCTTTTATGGTTTTCAGGTATTTCAGAGTGTCGCAGTGGTGCCACCTGTGACATTGTGCCTCGAAAAATTCAGAACGATGGAAAATAAAAGAAAAATTCTCCAAGAACAATTTTAAAGAAATGACTTTCTTTTGAAAGTCATAGTACTGGGGGCTTGTGCGGTCTGGCAACATTCATTGAATTGAGAAGAATATTGTTCATTTTTTTTTTTTTTTTTTTTTTTTTAAATCGTTCCTTCTCTGAAAAATTGATCCGCAAGTCAATTAATTAATTAGTTACCAACGCGAACAAAAGTTTGCTTTGAAACCAATGCAGCGCCATGGCCATCTGGCAACGTCGCATTTGCTCCCCATTTAAACTCACGAAAGAGATCGAAACACAGTGTTTGTGTGTGAGCTCTGTGGAGTCCTGTGCAGTACTCGAATTTGACCTTTTTGTATGGTTTTAAATGCGGATGAAATGCAGCTTTGCCAGATTGCACCAGGGCTGCCGTTTTGCGTATGAGCAATGCTATTTTTCTATTCACCGATGATTCCACCGGTTGACAAAAGATTACACAGTTCAGTTCAGTGTATGACTGCAATGCACGAAAATACTCGTATCTGTAATCTTTCCTCAATTGGTGGAAACGCTGTTAATTAATTAAAATATCCGCAAGTTTTTAAAAGTCATCGACGACTCCAATGGTTGAGAAAAGATTACAGATGCGAGTATTTTAGTTCATTACGATCACACACTGAACTGAACTGTGTAATATTTTCTTAACCGGTGGAATCATCGGTGAATAGAAAAATAGCATTGATTATACGCAAAACGGCAGCCCTGGATTGCACGCTATGCTGCCGCACGGTGGATCGTGTCAATGGGGAGCAGCGGACATAGGTACACTGCACGCTTAAAACATTACAGAAAGACATCCGGCACATGTAACCTGACTGAAATTTGACGTAGATTTCATTTCTTTATTCATATTTAAGCTAAGAATTGAATAAATTAATTTTAGAGCCAGATAACCTCTTATTGTAAATGTGAAATCTTGCATAATTAATGACTTAAATTTTCATTAGTGACTATTTTTAAAATTAGAGTGATTAAATTCGTCATTTTACAGTAAATTGCCGTCCTCCCACCCAAAAAAACACCCCTGCCCCCTCCCCTTCCCCATAACTATTATCCTTTTCACAATATCCTTTGAAGGTACCTGAACTATTGATGATAGTCAAAAAGGAAAACAAATTATGAACTTACAATTTTTCATAATACATACAAAAGGAGGAGCAAAAATAGCTTCAACAAACTTTCGCGAGAAAATTTATTAGATACTAAGAAAGAAGAGGCAAAAAGAGCTTTGGAGAAAAGTTTTGATTTTTTTGTTTGTTTTCTCGCGTAATTAATGTCTAAGATGTGAAATTTAAATTTTGACGGGATTCCACCTGAAAATGGCAACACTGTAAGTCTATGTGTACTACATTAGTTGGTGCAGCTGAAGACAAGTAATTTAACTTTATAGATTTTAGTTGCCAGTTTTTCAACTTGAATCTCCAAATATTACAAACTCGTGAGTGGGAAATTTCATTACGCACTCTGAAATTTGGCAATATTACATCAGTTGACCCCCTCCCCCTCCATCGAAATAATTACATATTTCGAACAAATTGACTTGAAAAAAATAATCCAGCCTTTTGGAAAAAGTGCTCGTTGATTTTATCGGCTCTACCTGTAAATGGAGGAAGAACTTGGAGCATATGGCTGGATTTTGAGGTTTTTTGGCGCGCGCGAAATCACGAGTTCTATTGTACATTTCTAAGCCCCACGAGCGGCCGGGCAAAATCGGGCATTTACTGGCGGTTGATCTAGGATCCCTGGGGTATAAGGAACATTTTGATGGGTCTGTGAACTGGAAATTCTCCCGAAATCATGTTCAAAACTCCACTTATATCCGTAAATAGAGAAATTTTAGGCCATTTTTTAGAATCAACATTTCATGGTCAAAATTTGAGAAAAAAATACAATAACAGCATTTTTGTAACCTCAAACATCCCTTAAACATGAAGAAATAGCATTGATTTGAAATTGATGCGAGGTTTAGACGTGGAGCTACGGTAAATGTGCGAAATTCACTTCGAAATTTCACACACAAAATAATGAAGTGACAACTTTTGCATTAACCTGTTCCTGAGCCTCCAAAATCATTTCCTAGACCATTTCATGGCATTTTGCTAATGTAGGTACCCTAAATGAAAGAAAAATGCCCCAAAATATGCTATAGCAACACTCTGATTTTTGGCCCTAAGTCCGCTGCTTACCATGGGGACGATCCACAGTGTGCCGCCGCGCCGCGTTAGTGTCGGCAACTCCGATCAAGACGTCATATTTCACCCTTCGAGCAGTGGCGTCGCGTGCGGCGTGCCATCAGGCAACAATGCTACTCCTCCATTTAAACTCATGAAAATAAATCGAATTTTCCCGGTGCACTGTGCACCCCCTGAATTCGACCTGTTACATGAGTTTAAATGGATAGAATGCAGTGTTGCCAAACGCGACGCCACTGCCTTCGAGTCCTAACATATAAATTGATTCGAACAACATGTTCACCATTCACCATCGCTAACAAAAAAAAAAAAAAAAAATGAAGATGAAAAAATTGCCCAAAAACTTAAAAAAAAAAAAATATATATATATATAAAAAATTATCAATTATCACCAGACACTAATCTCGTATATGTTCGGGTTGGAAAAAAAGAATAATAATAATAATAATGTATAAATAAAATATAAAACAAGTAAACAAACGAAGGGAGAAAACTATAAATAAATAAGAAGATAAAAAATGGATTAAATAAAAAATAACAAAGAAACTTAAGAAAAAGAAAAACTACCAAAAAAAGTTAAAAAAAAACAAAGAAAACAAAGAAAAAAATCTTATTAAAATGTGTATCAAAGTTTTATATTACAGTTTAAAGAATCGAGTAAGGTACTGTATGTATGCTGCATGTATTTTTTTCCTTTTTTTTCGGATGTTTATTCTCTTGTATATCGGAAAATCTACAGCCACCTAAAGACACATTGAAAGAAACAGGGAAGTATGACATCCATGTCCCAATGAGATTACTATAGATTCGAGATTGTCAAATCTTGTCACCTCGGTCGGGATTCGAACCCGGGACCACTGGGTTAGTGGCCAATTCCGCTGACCCACCAGACCACGGAGGCCGACTGCATGTATTTCAAGTATAAGTGCATTGCTAGGAAATAATAACTCAATGAGAACTAAAGAGATTGGCAAAAGACTTGAAATTTGATAAGAAGATAAGTATTGTTTATAGCGAGATGTAGATTTGACAACGCGAGACACATGTCGTTGGGTTTGGGACTTCCTCAATCCAAATCAGTTTCTTCTCAATCCCCCCTATCACCCCCTATCAACAGCCCCCCCCCCCCACGTCATTCAGCGCGCTGAGTGGATAGTCGACGGACCTCAGCATTGCCACCGCCGCGAGTTTCAAACCTTATACCGCTAACTTATTGTGCACGGCAGCGGATCAGTTTTTTTTGTGCTTTGTTCAATTTTTTTTTTTTGTTTATTTGAGAGGCTTCTCCTTTTTTTCCCCTCAATTTTTCTTTGAATAATTTCCTAATACATTTGCGTTTTTGTGTCTCATCAAAGTAGGATCGAGATGAACATCGACAAATATGTAAGTGAGAGGAAGCTTAATTATTTTCATTAACTAAATTAATTAACGAATAGATAGACATACTTCCTATTTGTTGTCCACAATATTCACATAAGTTGCTGAAAATTTGTGTGAGGAGGAGGAATGAAAGGGGGGTCAGAGCAGGATGAGAAAAAAATTCTCGGATCCCTTCGTTTACAATATTAAAAAAAAATGTGGCATTTTGGTTTGTGTAAGTCATTAATTAAATTGGGTTTTTCATTGCGTGAATTCGCAATTGGGGGAGCAGGAAATACGAATTGGAAGGAAACCCCCGGAGTCGGCGAAAAATGTATGATACGCGGGATTTACAAAAAAACAAACAAAAAAAAAAAAAAAAAACAAAAAAAATAACAAAAAAAAAAAAAAAAAAAATCTTTTAAATATTGAAAAAGTTCATATAACGTTAGGAAGGCCAGACTTGCACCGTGAAAAATATGAATACCCAACGTGATTTAATCATTCGAATAAAAGTTCTAAGGACTTGAGGTATTCTTAAAAGTTAGCAAAATTTAAGAACCAGTGTTGCCAAGTTAAGGGAATAGCCAGCGTGCTAAGTTTTCGAGTTGGTTACTAGCTACGCTGTGGATAGGGATGGGAGAATGCGGAGGAGCCACCGCAATAACGAAGCGTGGCTAAATTCTCATCAAAATAGTCCACCTGTGGACGAATCTAGCCACTATTGGCAACTCTGTTAAGAACAAATATTTGAAAACTTTAAAAAAAGAAGAGAGAAATCCAGGGGTACCCAGGTCAAATTTTCGAAAATGTTGACTTTTTTTAACCTATTTTGTAGACGAGATTCTCCTGCTTAAGACCGTGTATTTATTTTTTTCTCAACTTAGTCTGAAATATTTTTAAACATTTTTTTGAAATTGGACAGTTCCTCCGATAATTTTATTCCTACGTTTTTTTTCGATGACTTTCGCATCTTGGAACAGTCATATCTCGAGATCTATACTAGGGACTTCAGGTTTTTTTTTTTTTTTTTTTTTTTTTTTTTTAAAAAAGCAGAATTTTATGCACTATGGGCTCGCACAGCCATTTTTTAGGTGTTCGTAATAATTGAGTGGCAAAGTCAGTTGAAACATAAATATTTATTGGCAATTTTTATTGAGTTTTTTAAAAGTTATAAAAAATAGTAGATCATTGTTATCTCTCTCTCTCTCTCTCTCTCTCTCTCTCTCTCTCTCTCTCTCTCTCTCTCTCTCTCTCTTTCTCTCTCTTCCTCTCTTTGAGCCCATAGAACAAACTTTCACCTTTAATTTTAGCCTATGTAGAAGTAAATTGAATGCCTACAACTTGAGATCTGATTGTTTCAGTAAAAGCATATTTCTAGAAATTATTTAACCATAGCAGGGGTAGGTATTCAACTAGCGCAACAAAACAAATTTTGGTATGGGTTTGAATGTGTACCTTGACACCTAAAGCATTTTGGGGGTGGTAGAATCAATTTGGGGGAAAATTATTTTGACCTGGGTACCCCCGTAATTGCGACGTGTCTATTTTACACAAGTTTCGAGATAAACGGCCCGGAACGAAAACCCCATGTTAACTTCCATAAGCCCAAAAAAATTTTGGACCCACGATTTGCAGCCAATCAGAGGCCAGCCCGCGTTTCCGATCCCTTATCTACGTTGACCGCGTAGACTTTCTATTCAATTGCGACTCTTGTTCACTTTTTGGATGTAAGCGTACTTTTCGTCAGAATGATGGCTGCGGCGCATAGAGAGGCGATTCAATGGGAGGGGCCAGATATGGAATCAGTGGCGGCTCGTGCAATTTGGCAACAATGTCTTCGCTCCATTTGAACCTATGTTTAACAATCGATTGCTGGTGAAGCGCTGCCTCACTTTCGAATCGATTGTTTTCACAGAATCAAATGGCGGAAAAACAGGGGTTGCCAAAAAAACAAGAGCCGCCACTGTGCACCCTGGACTCCCACAATGTTGCCAAATTGCACGCTACGCCACTGGTTTGAATGGGCAAAGAAAGAGAAAAATGCGGGATCCTGCAGGCTGATTCTGCCTATTTGGACGAGACGAGACGCGATAGGAAGAAACGATGAATCCCATTGGTTTAAATGGCGTCACGTGACACATTGGAAGTCATTGAGGAGCAAGAGCACCGATCTCCGAGTCATGATTTTGAAATGAATGACTCGGAGCTTGCACCGATCCCGCTCCAATGACTTCAAATCTGTCACGTGACGCCATTTAAACCAATGGGATTCATCGTTTCTTCCTATCGCGTCTCGTCTCGTCCAAATAGGGAGAATCAGCCTGCTGGGCCCTGGCTACGGCTCTGACAAGTGACAACGCGGACTGCATTTTTTGAACTAATAAAAATAAGCCAAGACCGATTTATGTTAAGATCAAAACCCCAAGTCCGGGCGAATCACGCCAAAACCGGAAGTTCGGGGTTTGTCCATCACGATTTCAGCAAAACCCGAAATATTTTTAAAAAATCGAATTTTGCCCGGTCAAATCGAGTAATACGCCGAGTCAAATCGCGATTTGCAGTGAATGGGGAAAAACTCTATTTCACCCGTGCAAACTGACAACGCTGGATACTTTTTAAAAAAAGTATAGCAGAAAAATATCGTAACAAAGGTATAGAGAAAACATGCACCAAGGAAGTGACTGTGTCCAAAAGTCCGTGCCCTTTTGTCAAGATTTATAAAACAAAAATTTTAAAAGAAAATTTGCGAATTTAATCAAGTCGGGGAATTAGGAAATATTTAAATTTGGAAAAAAGCTTAAATTTGCAAATATTAAATAGTATAGTTGAAACTTTAATCATTTTAAAATTTTTAAAGATAAAAAAAAGTAAATGGATAACTTTTTTAAAAAAAAGAAAAAACTAAGTATAGGTATTATGTAGTTATTTATTTATAGCAGCACGACGCGGAACCATGGCACTTTGATTGGCTGCTTCACACTGGCATCGCGCGGTTTTGCACTCTGAAAAAAAAAAAAAAAATAATTCCTGAATTCTAGTAATATTACCAGAAGCAAAATGATATGTGAACCACAGAAAGTCTAGTGAATTCTGGTGTTAATACCAGAATATGGTTATAGAACTAGAATTTCCTCAAAACTTTCACTGGTAAATGGTAATGTACTATCTTTTTCGTTGGTTCACAAATCATCATGCTTTTGGTAATCTTTTTTTTTTGCGTTGCACTTTCTTTCGCGGTTGCAAAAGAAACAACTTCATTAAATGTAGTATAAGGTGTTGACCCAAAGGTGGCCCGGCTCTTAATAAGGTGGCCCACCCCCGATTATTTCAGTTAATTACACGAATTGACGATAAATTGCGTTAGCGCTGAGTAGCAGGATGCTATCGCTTCTCCCACTCCAAAAATGAAGAGCATCGGGGGATTCAGTCGACGTGGACAGTGAAACGTCCATTTTCGCAGGTCTTCAGCTAATTTCCATGGAAGTAAACACTCGTAAAAGCTAAGCCCTTAAATTGATTCGCCCTTTGACTTTCAATTCATCATAATCATTACTATTCTGGTGTAAATGGGGTCTAGATTCCTTTTTTGAACTATAAAATAGCATTTGAATACTTATTATTGAGATTAAAAGGGGGGTTTACCTTTAAGTGCATCAAAAATATGAGGGGTGGCCACCTTAGGTGCATGTTTTGCGCGATGTCAAAACCTAGTTTTTTTCAAACGCAAAAAAAAAACCTAAAAAACAAGCAAATTTTAAACAAATGAAATTAACATATGATAGCCAACTGTCTGAATAGTAAATTGACATATTTAGTTTTTTTATCTCTCATGACTTATACGTGCATATTGGCCCCAAGCATAGCATAGGTATGGCCACCTTTCGGCCCTTACTTATAAATATACTTACACGAATAAGCTGTACACATATATATCGCTCAGATTTCAGATGCTAATTTTCTCGTTCTAATACTCTGATCCGTTTCCACAGTTTCAGATTGTGTTACTATGGTGTTTGAACTGTGTAACCATTAGTATTTCGTCACCTCTACCAGGAGAAGGTATAATTTTAATGGATTTCTTAATGGCATCGTCTGCTAAGAACGTCCAAAGGATATCCTTCGGCCCCGACGATGGATTGCGGTACAGAGAGAACTACGAAAAGAAATACGGCCCCCGAGGGAAACATTAGTTGCCATGCTGGGACAAGGTGATGTTGATGTTGCATCCTCTGGTTATTTCACATTCGGAAAAAATAGAGATAAGGTAAACAATTTTTTTTTCACATCTCAAAATATTGCTGTTGCACACTTTTGCTGTAAGCAATTTAATAGACTGTTTAGTAGAGCAAATATCGTATCGATTGCCGTCCGAGGGCCTCTGGTTCAAACAAACTCTGGTTCAATGTAATTTCCCAATAAGCGAACTTTTGAACGGAAATTTAGGGTATTAAATCGAACAATTAATGCGACCTTTTTGCGATTATGAATTCTACGTCCTCGAAAATGCTTAATTATGCCTGGTTCCTTGACTAAAACTGCCGAAATCAATAAGATATTACAGATTAAATGTTTCATTTGTAGGTTAGAGTCGCCCGAAATCCCGCCAATTCCACAACAACAACAATAACATTTGGGTGATTCCAACCTCCAAACGCATCGTTTAATCTGTAATATCTTATTGATTTCGGCAGTTTTAGTCAAGGAACAGGCATAATTAAGCATTTTCGAGGACGTAGAATTCATAATCGCAAAAAGGTCGCATTAATTGTTCGATTTAATACCCTAAATTTCCGTTCAAAAGTTCGCTTATGGGGAAATTACATTAAACCAGAGTTTGTTTGGAACCAGAGGCCCTCAGACGGCAATCGATACGATATATCGCTCTACTAAAACAGTCTATAGTCGATTCTGGTACGTGTTAAAAACTTCCACAAATAACGATGGCAGCACTAAAAACTTCCTAAATCTACTCCTAAACTCATAAGAAACGCTTTTATTTGCGCGAGTGTAATGGTGGCTTGGAAAAGTACTAATATGGGAGATTCCTATCTTAATTTCGTCACTCTCTCTATGTTGACAAGGATGATTCACAGAGTAATTATAGTCATCAGATTAGTGATCCATATCCGATGAATGGTATCGTGACATCTAGTGGCACCGGTGTCAAATGAAAGTCGCCTCTTATTGGTCACTTCTTGATCGAGGTACATAGTATTGTTAGATAGAAATCTCCCATTATTACTGCCCTAAGCCACCATTACACCCGCGCAAATAAAAGCGTTTATTGAGTTTAGAAGTGGTTGTCGGAAGTTTTTTTTAGAGCCGCCACCATTATTTTTGGAGGTTTTTACACCAGTTGTGACTATTAAATCGCTTATAGCAAAAGTGCGCAACAGCCCCATTTCGAGCTTTAATATACTTACGTAGTTAGTTAGAATACACGGACTTTGGGTCCACTGATTTACGTCCACTTCGTTTACGTCGATTTTTTTTAAAATCCAAAGTCTTGTTTATGTGCACTTCAAACCATATGACCAAGTGTCAGTATATAAGTTTACAGTATTTGTGGCCAGGCTGTGTATACGTATGTAGACCGTGTGCATGACAAGTGCGAGTCGAATGTAAAACGAGCTATCACTATTAGCAGCACAAAGAAAAGGAATTGCGCCTTCAAAATATTGTCTAGGCAACAATCAGTACACACAAACCCTTCGCGCCAAGTTGATGGGAAGATACATGCAACTCGTGTTGCCTACGCGACACGTTGCTGGCGAGACTGCCCATAAGTTCTGTGGGTGTTACCTACAGAACAATGAATTTGAATTGAACATTGAATTTGGCCTTTTAGTTTTACTATTTATAATTTGTATTTATAATTTCGGATGGACAACAAGTACCCTACTTTCTTTCGAGTGATTTTAGAGCGACAGTGTTTGAGATCTGCTGATGGGGCTGGTCCACGGCTCTATACCGTGAACCGTCACTGTTCGTGTGAGCGATAACGGCTTGTTCAATTTAAAAGAATAATGAAACAAATAACCTAAATACATCCTGGTCAAAATTCTCATTGTTAAATTTGTTTGCTGTTTTTCATAAAATTTACCATTTTTCAAGACGTATTCTAAATGGACAACCTGCTTAGTCCTTGAACTTTTAAAAGTCACATAATGGCCAATGTGTTGCACACCTCGGCTACAGCGTTTTAAAGTATCAATTCCTATGTAAAAAGCCGAGAAAATAACAATGGCAGCACCAGAAAACACTAAAATTCAGTATTAAACTCACAAATTACGAAAAACACTAGACACTATTCACCCCTGTATCTTTCCACCACGTGCACGATATTTTGCGAAATTAGCGCGGCACATTCAAATAATCACGGCCGACTGTCATCACAGCTGACTTCATAAACAAATAAACAGTAAACACTGACGGTGCCTGTTTGAATTCTTACGTCCCAAATCCTCAATTTCTCACAAACGATTAAGAAAGGTACGGAAACCGATATTTGTGTCGAAAAATTATCAAAATGAAACAAACACACAGGAGTTCCGAGGATGGTGATTGAAGTTGGAATCATACTTGGAACTCCTGTGTGTTATTGTTTCATTTTGATAAAATTCGACACAAATATCGGTTTCCGTACCTTTCTTAATCGTTTGTGAGAAATTGAGGATATTGGGACGTAAGAATTCAAACAGGCACCGTCCTTGTTTACTGTTTATTTGTTATGAAGTCAGCTGTGATGACAGTCAGCCGTGATTATTTGAATGTGCCACGCTAATTTCGCGCAATATCGTGCACGTGGTGGAAAGATACAGGGGTGAATAGTGTTTGTGTTTTCGTAATTGTGAGTTTAATACTGAATTTTTGTGTTTTCTGGTGCTGCCATTGTTATTTTCTCGGCTTTTTTCATATGAATTAATACTTTAAAACGCTGTAGCCGAAGTGTGCAAAGATCCATTGCTCAAATCTTACCGATATTTGAAGGAATAAAAATTTTGACCAGGGTCCTTCTTTGAAAGTCATAGTACATGGCAAGAAATGTTTGGTAATAATAACTATTCGGTTTTCACCCACGATCGATTCCATGAAACACTCATCATGCAAGACTTTTTTCATTTT
>VMOF01000024.1:60485799-60697582 GCA_011764245.1 Trialeurodes vaporariorum | reverse complement strand
TTAAGTTTTACTCATTATTTCCTCTTTCACCTCTCTTTTTTCTAGCCTCTTCTGTTTCGTCTGTAGGGCTCTAGTTGGCGGAGGAGGACACTTCAACTTCAAAAGTGATAATAAAAAAAAGTATATATATACATAAAAAACCACCCTGTATACGTGTATATATACATATGTACGATGTATTATTGTTGTAAAATATATAAGCCGCAGTTTGCGGACTGCGCGCGCATCATTCGCAAGTGATTTGTGAGGGGCCTGAGGAATTTCGTAGTTATTACGACTTCGAACGGAGAAGGAGAAAAAGGAAAAAAAGGAAAAGAAGAAGAAGGAGACGGTGAAGAGGAAGAAGAAGAATTAGAAGGAAAAAGGTGTGTCGCGTGCCACCGTTCCTCAGCCGACCTCTGCGCAATTCCTCGACAAGAGACTTATCCTCGCGGTTGTCAAAAGTCCTACTTTTACGTCGTATGCGCAGTAGTGGGCGACTTTTTTCCATCAAATCTATCGGTCCTTTTTTTTCCCCCTAAAACTCTGAACTCTATAAAACTCCACCTATGAGTCATTAAAATTGATGCGCAACAAATTAGTAATCGGCAATCACGCAATATAATTCTTCTATACACCCCCTAAATTAAAGGTGGTAAAATAATTTTTCCATGAGGTCTGTTCATAATTTCCTTTTCGTTTCAAATTGCGAAACACTGCATCGATAAGTTACCAAAGTTTGCTTTACAAGTTAAAATGCTGCTAACATTACCAAACATTTCCTCGGTTGACATAAAGGTGTGATTCTAGTTATCTGTTTCTTCCTTTTCAATTTTTTTTTCATCTCTGTTCTTTTCTTTTTTTCTTTTCCTTTCTTTTTTTTCTTTTCTTTTCTTTTCTTTTCTTTTCTTTTCTTTTCTTTTCCTTTCTTTTCTTTTCTTTTCTTTTCTTTTCTTTTCTTTTCTTTTCTTTTCTCTCCTCTCCTCTTCTCTTCTCTTCTTTTCTTTTTCGGTTCGTTTCGTTCCGTTTCTTCTCCTCTCCTCTCCTCTCCTCTCCTCTCCTCTCCTCTCCTCTCCTCTCCTCTTTCGTTTCTTTTTTTCTCTTATTTTTTCTTTCTTTCTTTCTTTACTTTTTTTCTCCTTTTTTTCTTTCTTTCTTTACTTTTTTCAGAGAGTAAATATATGGCGCAAGCTGATGTTTACACCCGCGTGAAGTGATTGTCGGTTAAAAAACTGCGCCGACCGTGATACAACCCGGCAAACAGAGGGGATCGTGAATATTACAGAAGCCTATCATGCAAGGATTACATTTCATAGATTTTGTTATCAAACTTACGCATAGATATATACTTATTCACAAGTTTTTGTAATATTGCTGATCCCCTCTGTATGCCGAATTGATTGTACATCAATCCCCACGTAATACTTTCCTTAAGAAACTATGGCTTTATGCCACATCTGTACCTATATTGTAAAAGTAATCTTTGCTGCTATCTTGGCTATACACAAGAACGAAACGAAAAGCGTACTTTAAAAAAACAGACCCCAATTTTTCCAGTACATCATTCAACCTTAACAGGTAAAATACCCTCTATTTTTTTTTTTTTTCTGGGACTCGGGATGTTTATTGTTTAAATCATATTGAACTAGCAATTACGCGCTACCTTCAATTGACACTCTGCATTCCGATTGGCTGTCCCAAAACAAATAAACCTATGACAGCTTACAAGCCTTGCGTGGGACGTGATGCTATCGTATGAATCGTTCTTCGTACATGAGTCCAAGTCCAATACATGCATGCACGGGAGGCTGTAATTACATACGGAGCCTTGGTTTTACTTAATAATAACACGGTGGCTTCATCTCGCGCTAGGCGCTGGGATAGGCAAATTATCTTCAACAGGTTTGAAGAGAGAAAAAAAATAAACTTGTTGGGAGGTTTTTACGATTCACATGATATCTGTTTGTTCTTTTGCATCGACCTCCAATTGAAGCGATCTCCGGAAGAAAAAACTCATTAAATATCACGAATGCTCTTCACTGGAATTGACATTGTGGCCGGATTGACAAATTTCCGAAAGAGCACACGTGAAAATTATATGGGTCTTCATTCTGGAGGACATCTCAATTGTAAGTCACATATATTTTGACGTGATTTCTTACCGATTATTATTCGTCACATCTATCAGGTCTCGATGTTTGCGGATAAATGCGTATCATCGATCGCTCGAGTCGAAAAACAAGTTTTTACTAGAGTCTCTATGAAAAGTGTTTTATAATAGAAACTATTTTGAGTCATAAAATTGGGAGGGGGAGGCAGTGAATGTGAGGTGTTGTAATTTTGCGACGCTTACACTTCGACATTTATTAAAGACCATATGGTGTGAAAGGTCGAATTTGAGGGTATTCATCGATAGTTCGATATTTTAAATGGGTTTAAGTGGACAGAAAACAACGTTGCCAATTTGCAAAAGTAAGTGCGACGCATCGAAGAGGGGGAGAACGAGACGTAAAATTTTACTTTGTCTCGACATTCTATGCCTGAAAAAACTCGGAGACTAGCTTTTAACATTTGGGAATGTATTTACGGGTACTGGGCCAAATCACAGCAGGAATAATTGAAACAAGACTTTTTTTTCTCGTCTTTCTTCAGAAATACAAAATGACAGAATGAGAGGGAAAAAAAAATAAAAAAAAGGGTGCTCGAATACTCACGAAATGGTCAATGAACAAGTCATCAAATTTGCCGTGACAGACACAGAGTATGAATTTGAATTTCATATCACTCACCTGAAACAAGGAAAAGAAAAAATTAATTAAAATTTTGAAGCAGACGATTTTCAATTTAATAGCTGAATGACTAAACAGGGCACTTAAAGTCATTTCCAATATCTACGCTCCAATGGTCTCAAATACTTCAATATACTAACATCAGTTATCTAGCTTAGATCATCGATACCTAAAATCGGTGGTGAGGCGTGCCATTTGGCAACGTTTCTTTCCTCCCCTTTAAACACATTAGAAAGGTCGAAACACTGGTCAGTGGTGGATCCAGAAAATTTTTCTGAGGGGGGGGGGCACGCCTGTGAAATGTTGAAATTTGAAGCGTTGGTGGAAGCAATTTCCGGCTATTTTCCGTAGAAAAAAGGCAAAACTTGAGGCTTCTAGGGGGGGGGGGGGCGTGCCCGCCCCCGTGGATCCGCCACTGCATCTGGTCATCGCCAATCGAAGCATTCGATTTTTTCATTGAGTTTAAATGGGGAAAGTACATCGTTGTAAAAAATCAAGCCTCGCTCTGCCTAAAATGCACTTGGACCCAACGCAACGAGCTACGACTTAAAAAAAGGTTTTAAAATGGGTTCAAGTTTCGGAAAGTATAAAATGTACAGCTCCGATAAATATCAGCAAATACCATGCGAGACTAACCTTTGAGATCTCAACCGCTCGGTTCAGATCGATAGTCAATCTATTGATAGACATACAGTTTGTTACGGTATTTCTGTTGATCACTTTTTAAAAGTCTCTAAAGTCAAGGCCTCAAGATGTTCCAGAAGAAAATTGTGGGGGGGGGAAACCCTGAAAAATACCTAAATTCTCATAAATAATATTACCAGAAGCACAATGATAAGGCAACCAAAAGTTTCTAGACTTTCACCAGAAAATCTTGCGACTCCTCAAGAATCTGGTTATACTACCTCAAAATTATCCAAAACTACGTTACAAAACCAAATCAGAGCCAAATTCCAAAAAATTCCAAAAATTTTTTTTTTCTTTTTTTTTCAGAGTGGATTAAGAGTATGGACAGTAGCTAAAGCAGTGGCGAGGCGTGAAATTTGGCAACAAAGTATGTTCTCCATTTAAATTCACCATAAAAGTCGAACGCTTCAGTCGTCGGCGATGACCAGGCATTTCGACCTTTCTAATGTGTTTAAATGGGGAAAAGGGAAGTTGCCAAATCGCACGCTTCGCCACTGAGCTAAAGTAATTTCGCACGGTTTGATTAATTGCACCGATGGCTGGGAAAAGCTTTAGTGAATACCGAAGAATTCCTCTTTTTAACATAACGAGAGGTTCTACATTTTGCAAACAAAAAACGTCTTGATGCCGTGCAATGTGTATCCAGATTCCAGAGGTCCTGACGATCTGAATTTACGAGCGCTAAGTCGATAGGTCAAAGCGGTGCTCCTGAAGTCACCTTTAAGGAGCGTCCAGTGCACCGTGACACGGCGAGGCGATAAAATCTCTTACCGGAGGTCAAAAGTCATAAATTACCGGGTGCAGAAATTCTTAATGAATAGGAACAAATTCTCATGATTATGAAAACAATTGGCAACGGCGTTTAAGGGCAATTAGACCTTGAGCCACTCCTTGCAATGCTCTTCTTCACAATTTTCCCAGTAACAACAACAATAACGAGGCTTTGATGAGACGCGCGCGGCTGCGCAGAGACGCTATTTGGAGTAGTTGTTCAATTGGCGCCGTCAGAAACAATGTACCGGCGCTAAAGTAGTCCTAGAGGAGATTGCGGGGGTGAGTTTCAAAGTTTCTCGAATATGTAATATTGAATTATTTCATCAACGATTTTCAGACATTTTAGAAACAGTAATTGAGTTTTGGAAAGAGTACTGGAAGTACCATCGCGTACAGAAAGCACAGGTGGATACAGGAATTTGTCTTTCTCTCTCTCTCTCTCTCTCTCTCTCTCTCTCTCTCTCTCTCTCTCTCTCTCTCTCTCTCTCTCTCTTTCTCTCTCTCACTCTCTCTCTCTCACTCTCACTCTCTCTCTCTCTCTCTCTCTCTCTCTCTCTCTCTCTCTCTCTCTCTCTCTCTCTCTCTCTCTTTCTCTCTCTCACTCTCTCTCTCACTCTCTCTCTCCCTCACTCTCTCTCTCTCCCTCTCTCTCTTTCTCTCTCTTCTTCCATTAGAACCCATGTGTTAAAAAAGGATAGCAGAGGAGACCGTCACGTGACTTTAGTCCCTATCTCCGTTCTTTGCTAACGCACACGTTCAAATGGGAGGAGGAGGGCCGTGTTTTACGACATATTAATATCAAAATCCCGTTAAAATACCTCGAGAAATTCATTTCAATTTTACAAAATAAGTCTCTACATACGATTTTTGAAATTAGAATGAGATGGCAGTACATAGGGGTCACGTGAGAGCGAGAGAGACAAACTGGCTTTGTTTGGAACGCTCATCACCGGCATTCGCCATTTCTAAAACCCTCTATTGAACGTTCTGATGATTCAGAAAAATCACAAGAAAGAATTGTTGGATCAAAAATAATTCTTATTATTTTAAAAGGAATTTCTTTCAAAATAAATCACACAATTCACAAAAATAATTCTGGAATCAACAAAAGTAAATTCTGGTAACCGTAAAAGTAATTTCCTGCCGATGCCTGTACCAGAATTTACTTTAATCACCACACATAGAATTTATACGGAATAGTTAAATGTTCCATACTTTGGTGGTTACCAGAATTCCAGTGGCGCCTGCGGTAAATTTTTCTCAGTGTACCCCATTATTAATAAAACGTTCCGCAATTTCAACCAGAAATTTTTCTCCGTGTTCACACCCTTGCAAGAGCCCCATTCTGACAACACTGCACTTAGAAGGCGTTGCACTGGGCTCGGTTTATATGATAGCTATGCGTTTGCGTGCATTCTGGCTTAAGTCCTTATGTCAACTTATTTATTCCCAGCGAGTCACCATAAAACACGCGTTAAAGAAAAGACACTCACAAAACATTAACTCTCGGTGCAGTGCAACAATGAACGGACGCAAACACACGATGTGTTTACATTTGCACGAACACAGAACAATCACCATCGATATAATAACGCAAACGCACGCCCCACCCCGGCCCCGTGCCCCACCGCAAAAGATGTGATTTACTTGTTGTTGTTATTAGAAATGTCAATATTATGGCACGTCGCGTCGCGTGTCTCTATCCGTTGTTTCGTCGACACTCAACGCGACTAATTCGGACGAGGGATGCGGGCTGGTTTGCGGGTCTCACCGCGCAGACAACTGCGATTAGCACGTCAGGACGTCAACACGTCAAGTGTTTGAGGTCTTCATTAAATAGCTTTTGTATTTGTATCCACTCCCAACTTTGAGGATCTCTTGAGGAGCTTTGAGCGAATAGAAAAAAGGAATAGGTGGTAGAAGAGTTCTAAAACTCACCAGGAGAATTCATACCCAATAACCTAACAAGTGAGTGGTTCTGCAGACATTTGCGCTACCAAAACAAACATAAACTTTAAAAATTGTCTCTCAAAAATCGTTGCAAATTTTGTCAGTTCGCCTCAATTTTGAACGCTGACATCGAATTTGGTAGCTTTTGAAGCGAATTTTCATTAATTCCTCTTGAATCTAGCTTTCTGAGAACATAACCTTAAATTCATAAAAACACCTGCAAAACACTAAGTTTTTTGGAAAAAGTCACTTTTAAAGAGGAAAAGTGAACGGAAACAATAATTGGAGGGCATACTTTATAATTTTCAGAGCGTACGGTTGCAATTCCGCACTTGTAATGAAGCTTTTGAGACCTTTTTTTCTTGTTCAACTAATAGTAGCGCTCAAAGTCTTAGGTAGCGCAAATGTCTGCAGAACGTAAAATCCATAACCTAACCAGTGGCGGCTCGTGCGATTTGGCAACAGTGTTTTTATCCCATTTAAATACATGGAAAACAATCGAAACTCGAGGAGGCTGCCAGCCTCCGCTTGAATCGATTTTTTACCCATGTTTAAGTGGGAAAAATGCATGGTTGCCAAATTTTCACGGGCCGCTGCTATGGACCTAACCCAACAGCCATAACTCAATAACCTGCAATTTGTCACCAAAACATTGCGGCAAAAACTGCCAGAGCTCTACTCTCAGAACGGTCGTGGTAGTTTTTAATGAATGTCCGGATAGGCAGTATTCGTCATAGGCAGTTTCTTTGGACTTATGAAAAACTTTCTCCGACAGTGTGGAAAACCCACCATACTAATTCTTTAAAAGCAAAAGGAAAATATGTATATCTAAAACCAGTGTGGCGCCTCTTGCAATTTTGCAACAATGCTTTCCCTCCATTTAATTGTACTTATACTAAACAATCGGTTCGATAGTGAAAGCGCTCCGCTTCATCAACATTTAATTTTTTTACAAATAGAAACAAATAGAGGGAAAACATAGTTGCCAAATGGGTCTGTTGCAAACTTTTGCTACAGCAATAAATAGGAAATATACTAATGTAAAATCGCCTGAAAAGTCCATTGGTGGCATCGAAAAGTCATAAAATGCAATAATGAACTCACCAGCGGGCCGATCCTTGAAATTCACGACTTTTGGGTAGACTGGATAAGAATGGAAAACGGTGATTGGTGGAGACGAGTCACGTGGTTGCCCAGTCTAATCAAAATACAGAATGGATTAGATAATTTATCGGGCAGTCTTGGAGTACCCGATAACTTATCTAATCCATTCCGTATTTTGATTAGACTGGGCAACCACGAGACTCGTCACCACCAATCACGTTTTCCATTCTTATCCAGTCTACCCAAAAGTCGTGAATTTCAAGGATCGGCCCGCAGAGGCGTTTAATTAAATCCAAGATGGCGGAGAAATATCGAGCAATTTGAATGCATGCACCACGAACATACAAGGATGGCCAACTTTGACAACCTCACTGGAGGTAGAGGTTCTGTGTTTGTTTACGTTGTGATTGGTAATGATCGATATTGTGAGGTTGGCCATTCTTGGATGTTCGTGGTGCATGCATACAAATTGCTCGATATGTCTCCGCCATATTGGATTTCATTAAACGCCTCTTGTGAGTTTATTATCGCATTTTATGACTTTCTGATGCCACCAATGCACTTTTCAGGCGATTTTACAATAGGTTAAACTCTCTTAATCGTTGTAGCAAAAGTTTGCAACAGACCCATTGCACGATCCACCACTATGCACTGCCTGAAACGTAGACTAACAATGTGACAATCAACTAATAATGAAGCGATCGTGAATGAATATAACTCTCAAAATCAACAGCGTTTGAATGATTGGATGACGCACTTGAGTTCCGAAAACTTGTGAATATTAATAGAAAAACGGATTAGTATATGTATTATTATTTATCGTTAAAATTGGAATACCTGACCATGAATATTTCTGCTCGACATTTTATTAATAAAATGCGTCGGCTGTAAAAAATGCAGATTTATTCATTTATTTTTTATTTCTCATGTTATTTTAATAAATCTATAAACTCGTGAAGAGTGATTTCTGGAATATTTGTGCCATTATTTATAGTTGAAACTTTCCAGGCATTTTTTTTGAAGAGAGTTACGTAAGAGGGTAATTTTTGGTGTCGGGGTTTCCCTACCGAAATTCGGTTGGGTTTTTAAATTTGAGGCACTTTTAGAGCTACACAAATATTTAAAATCTCTTTCGAGAGGAATCTAGGCGAAACATGGAAAATAAAAGCCCAGAAAAATTCCATGTGTGCTCTTTACTGGAAATCTTCGTTAAAAGAGTGTTGAGATTTCCGGTTAAGAAAACACCTCATGAAAGATGGATCCCATTTCCCGGATATCATCTCAACTGACGCGGAAACTTTTAAACAGAGCAAGAGCTTAATGGGAGATAGGGAGGACGGGGGGGGGACAGACGGTCATCATAAGTGGAATCTATAATCGAATCTGTTTTTCTCTTTCCCGCCCATTTGAATACATGTGTTGGAAAAAGGGTAGAATAAGGTGCCATCGCGAGACTTTAGTCTTAATCTCTATCCTTTTCTAACGCACGCGGTTAAATGAGAGGAGAGAGAAAAGACAAATACGTGTGGACCCGCGCTTCGGCGGGTCGACATCACGTTAATGACGGCGAGTTACAAAGAGAAAGAATTCATCACTTTTATCTATTCAAAAAGTCTAGTCCTAAGTGCAAAAAAAATCTGTTTTATCTATACATATAGTTTACACCAAATTCTCTTCGCCTCTGTTTTGTATGCACATATAGCAGTAGCGCACTGAGAGTTTCTTCATCTCTCTCTTTTCTCCATTAAGAAACGTATGTTAGACAAGGATGGACAAGGGGATAAAAAACCCCCCCCCTTTTGTCCTTTTTCCCACTCATACATTCAAATGGGAAATGAGAGAGATGGAAGATACTCTGGTTGCGCCAGTGACATATAGTCCCGTGTCTGCCCGTTTGCCGTCTGACGTCTTTTAGTCTCGCCAGACGATTAAATTTGATCCCTGAGCCGAAGTCTTCTTGATAGGTACTATGAATTTCAAAAGAAAGTAGCCTGGTTGAAATTTTCATCATTTTAAAACTCGGCAACTTTTAAACAATTTTGCAGCTTTCAAGTGCTTAAGAACTAACCAGAATGAACTCTTTAAAGTACGTCATAAAAAATCGAAAATTCTATTGAAAACAACAGAACAAATAACCAATAAGAATTTCAAACAGGGAACTTTCTTTTGAAAATCATAGTACACGCTTTTGAGGCCACAATTTCTGGAAGGAGGGTCTATAAAATACCTTGTGTGCTACAAATGATCGATGGTACCCGAGCCACTGCACTGCTGGATACTCTGTGACTCACAAATGTGACTATATATGCGTACATAGAGTAAATTCGACGCTCAATGCAAAATAAGCATCGCATTGAAGCGAAGAACCCAACTCTAGAGTTCCCTTCCGTGAAAACACCTATGAATTTCTCCACGAAAATATTTTGTGAGGTAGCGAAATTCGACAAAGGGATTCCTTACGACGATTTTGAGATCGTAATTACAAACTTTGAATTACACGGAAATACAGTCCGATTCTCATTTTATTCTACATATACAGAAACCAATCATCAGATTCTACCGTGAAATAGTTTCATTTCCAAAGCCCCGAAAGAGTCTGCATCAGCGATGTGTAATTATAATCGATGGAGTTGTTATTATGCGTGCTTAAGTAATTAATTTTGCTTCCTTTTCGGCCCCCCATCGAACGCGTAACCTTGACCATTGCCTCACCACGACCGATCATCGGGTCGGGTCGCGCAGGCGCGGAGCCGCACCGCACGCAGCGTCCAGTGTGTGATGCGTGTTTGTTTTGATTTTGAATCGTTGTTTACCACACTTTTCTCGATCGATAATCCAATCGCGATTCTAAATCGATTCTCGCTCGCCGCCGGCAAATTTCGATGAGCTGATATTGCGACGTTGCCAGAACCTAAAAAAAAAATCAAGATTAAAATTATCTGGGGACTTTAACTCTTTCATGCACGCATTTTGGGATTTGAGTTATTTTGAAATTTTTTTTAGACTGTTCAAAAGAAGTCAATTTTCTAAGAACTTTGATGGGTCACACATTTTTTGAAAAATGTTCATTTAAATTCCATCGAATCCCCTTTGATGGGTCACACAACTTTTTGAAAAATTATCATTTAAATTCCATCAGTGGCGTCGCGTGCCATCTGGCAACAATGCAACTGCCCCATTTAAACTCATTAAATATATCGAATTTTTCTTGTGCACTGTGCACCCCCTGAATTCGATCTTTTACATGAGTTTAAAGGGATAAAATACATTGTTGCCAAATTGCACGCGACGCCACTGAATTCCATCGAATCCCATGTTAAATAAAATGGTACACACGTGTACCACTTCCGATGAAAGGATTAAAACAAGCAATACATGCATATCACAAGTAGCTTCTGTTACCGTCAGCGAGGTACATCAATAGAAAGGCTGATGCATGTTATAAGTCCCATCCAGTAGCGGATCCAGAAAAATTTTCTGGGGGGGGGGGCACGCCTGTAAAATTTTGAAATTTGAAGCATCGGTGG
This sequence comes from Trialeurodes vaporariorum, assembly GCA_011764245.1. NCBI lineage: Eukaryota > Metazoa > Arthropoda > Insecta > Hemiptera > Aleyrodidae > Trialeurodes > Trialeurodes vaporariorum. The sequence goes on along the minus strand of VMOF01000024.1, from coordinate 60,686,772 downwards.
AAGCAATTTCGGGCTATTTTCTATTGAAAAAAAGGCAAACTTTGAGGCTTCTGAGGGGGGAGGAGACGTGCCCCCGTGCCCCCCGTGGATCCGCCACGGGTCCTATCCAAAAGTGTGACAGAATAGAGGATCTGATTTTGGCTTGTTTCCTCTTTTTTTTTTTGCTTAAATCAAAAATTGTAATTAAATCAGCGGAAATTTGTTTTAAACGAAAGTGCAAGTGTTTAAGAATGGCTGTACACACAATTTTCAATACAACTATAATAGGTGAGAAAATTTTGGTTGTTTCTGTCGATGGTTAGTTTCCTTATCGTGCAAATCCTTCCAAGTTTATATGAACATTAGACTGTATAACTAAGGAAATAATTTTTTCAAGTTTGAACTTCAAAACAACGACCTATTCGTATTCGTCTATATCTATTTTTGAAGAAACAGTTACATCGATTTCTGTGTCCAGGTAGCCACTATGAAACGTTTGCTCTTTCGTTTAAAACCACTTTTAAAAGGATTTTTCACAACTTTTTTTTTTTTAAAAAAATTTGAAGGTTAAAAAATAAGAGCAAAACAAACCGAGCTTAAGTGAAAATGTCCATCGGAGATGTCCATTATAATTATTTGGAAATATGAGTAATATTTGCTCTTGAATTGATTCCCCAAAAACCCCGAATTTTAACAGAATTAATTTAGCAAGCAGGAGCTTTGACCGCGCCACTGAATACACAAGTAATCTAGTTGTAGAGCCGGCACACTTCAAACCGATTCACACGTTTAACTGGTTTTTTCTGTGGTAATCAAGTTAAACTGACAACACCGCAGTATTCAAAAGAACTTTACTGGCGCACCACCAATGAGTATATTTGTTCTCCGTTGATTTTTTCCACTCCGACAAACATCAGCGGCGCGGCGGCTCGTGCAATGTGGCAACAATGGATTTCCTCCATTTAAAACTGTGTAAAATAATCGATTACTTGGTGAGGCGCAGCGCCTCACCTAGTATCGATCTTTTTGCACACGTTTAAATGGCGAAAAGGCACGGTTGCCAGATTGCACGAGCCGCCACTGACAAACATCAATCCAACTTGGCAACACTGTATTGATTTTAACTAATCATTTCCTAAAAGGTGGTCGGTCGTCACTCATTTTAGAACCGCGAGGCTAAATTGCTTGGACCGATAAATGAAGGGTAAATTAGACCAAAAAAAAATCGTGATAGAAACATGATAAATGTTTGCTGCTATTCCACCGTACATAAAACCAAACCGAATCCAAAATCTAAACACGGTTAAAAGATGCTCATCAGAGTAATTGCTTCTAATTCGATGGTTATCCGTTAATACAGATCGTTTTAGCAGTGATCAAATTACATTCCCGAATATAATCGATAATGATCCAAAATCGAATTCGGCTGTATAAGTGTATACCAATCATGAATCATGGCAACTAAACTCAAATGAGCACCAGAAATCATAAATTAGGTTCTTGAGAAACAGTTAATAATTATTATGACATCTCAACTCTATGGGTCGAAGTTTGACTGTTGCGAGATGATTAATTTTGTGAACATTTATGTTGGTAAGATTTTGAAAGGAACGACAACAAGTAATGAATCGAATAAGGCAAGATTTTTTGAAAAATTTTCAAGTGTTGATGACAGGCGACAGATGCTGTAAACAAAGACTTTTGGTTTTAAATCACCCTTTGACTGAAAATCAAAGCTCCCAATCTCGTTTGCGTTTAAATTCATCGTGTGTCATGGAAAATAAATTCTGGAAATTTTCAAGGATTTCCAAGCCCGTGCATGTTAAATGTTCATAAGAGATTCCCATCCAGTGGCGGCTCGTGCAATCTGGCAACCGTGCACTTTTGCCATTTAAACGTATGCAAAAAGATCGATACTAGGTGAGGCGCTGCGCCTCATCAAGTAATCGATTATTTTACACAGTTTTAAATGGAGGAAATCCATTGTTGCCACATTGCACGAGCCGCCGCCGTTCCCATCATATGGCTGTCTCTGCGCTTTGAGCAGGACTGCCGTTTTGCGTATAATCAATACTATTTTTCTATTCACCGATGATTCAACCGGTTGAGAAAAGATTATACAGTTCAGTTCAGTGTATGACTGTAATGCACGAAAATACTCTGATCTATAATCTTTCCTTAATCGGTGGAAACTCTGTTGATTAATTAAAATATCCGCAAGTTTTTTAAAGACATCGACAACTCCACCGGTTGAGAAAAGATTACAGCTATGCGAGTATTTTAGTTCATTACAGTATTACACTGAACTGAACTGTGTAATCTTTTCTCATCCGGTGGAATCATCGGTGGATTGAAGAATAGCATTGATTATACGCAAAACGGCAGCCCTGGCTTTGAGGTACTCTGTAAAAAAAAAGTTCACTCAACGAAAGATTGAATACGAAAACTAGGGCAGATATGACACTAGCGTTAGAGTGAGTCCAATAAAATTACAGGGATTTAATTATATTATTGGTTTCACTCTAACACTAGAGTTAAATTTGGCCAAGTTCCCGTATTCAGCTCTTCATATTGTTATTAGGGACTCTATGAAAGAGAATGAACCTAAATTGGCTAAATTCTAAAAGTCTTCCTCATTTCTTTGTCCACTTAATCACACGCGTTAGAAAAGGATGGAAAGAGTCAAGGTTATAGATTAAAGAGGTATGCTCATCTGACTTCGCGCCACAGATTCAGTGGCGCGCAGTTCAAAATCACTGCAGGCAAGATGGCCGACAAAAGCAGAAAACGTATACTCTTTGCAGTATGCGTTTTCTGCTTTTGTCGGCCATCTTGCCTTCAGTGATTTTGAAATGCGCGCCACCTAATTTGTGGCGCGAAGTCTAATGAGCATACCTCTTTAATCTATAACCTTGGGAAAGAGTACTCTCAAGTGACTTCAGCCCAATGAGCTATAACTTTAGAGTGGCAGCGGGCTGGTCCACAATGTGCCACGTAGGGTAGAAGGAATCCCGGGAAAAAGCGGAATTTGGACGGCAGATTCCAAGGTTTGAGGTTAAATTTTGTAGGTCGTTCGGAATTTGGCGGGAATTTGGACGGCAGATTCCAAGGTTTGAGGTTAAATTTTGAAGGCCGCTTCCGGCGATGCCCGAGTTTGTGCACGAAACGACCGGAAACAACCTACAAAACTTAACTTCAAAATCGATTTTTACGGCAAGATGGCGGCGCCCTAGGTGACAACAATGAACCAGCGGAACGTTCCTTGATGTGCCACTCTAAAGTTGTAGCTCATTGCTTCAGCCTCTGTATCAGTCCTTTTCTAACACATCTGATCAAACGAGCAAAGAGAAAGAAAGATGAATTCCTGGCTGCGGCCATGCTTGCATCAGTGTGCGACCGCGCGGTCAATTTGAATCTCCCGCTCTTCACTATCCGTATCACTATCACAGTCAGCAACTAATCAATAACTCTACAACTTTGAGGTTATCAATGAGCGACCTCGATGAACGTAGCGCAGTCGCGGCTGAGGCGATGAACTGAAACGAAACGAGAAGCCAAGGGAAGGGTCGAAATTGATTGATCGACGGATCGAAAAGTAAAACGCGCTTGCAAAATAGAAGGAAACTTGATTAAACTCGATTTTTTTTTTTTATTTATTTTGCCATGGATGGAAGCGTAGTATTGACTGGTGGGAGGGAGGGGAGTTCCAAGGATTGGGAACAGTGTTGCAAGACTTCAGGGAAACAACAGTAGGTTATGGGTGATTTCACGATAACGGGAATGGGTCTGTTGCAAACTTTTGCTACAACGATTAAGAGAGAATAATCTAATGTAAAATCACCTGGAAAGTCCATTGGAGGCATCAAAAAGTCATAAAATGCAATAATAAACTCACAAGAGGCGTTTAATGAAATCCAAGATGGCGGAGAAATATCGAGCAATTTGTATGCATGCACCACGAACATCCAAGGATAGCCAACCTCACAATATCGATCACAACCAATCACAAACACATAACCTCTACCTTCAGTGAAGTTGTCAAAGTTGGCCATCCTTGGATGTTCGTGGTGCATGCATACAAATTGCTTGATATTTCTCCGCCATCTTGGATTTCATTAAACGCCTCTTGTGAGTTTCTTATTGCATTTTATGACTTTCTGATGCCACCAATGGACTTTTCAGGCGATTTCACATTACATTAAACACTCTTAATCGTTGTAGCAAAAGTTTGCAACAGACCCATTGTACGTCGTCTGGCTGGCTTGGGGCTTTAGACCATACGAAAAGGATAATAAGTTAAACAGCATCGAAACTTACTGTCTGAGGGAGGAAAAATTAACAGAGGAAAATATTATCACTGCCGTGAAATATATCACACTTCTTCAGGTGGAATTTGTACACTTTGTTACTGTCCCCAAAACTGAATTTTGAATAGATTTAAAGGGCAATGTTTTTTTACAAAATACAAGAAAATACCTTTTCTGCGCCAATTTTTAGCTTTCGTAAAGTTGAATAGTTACTTAAACGGCAAAAGTGGACTTTGAATGAGTTTCGGAGCGGAGGAAAATACAATCAGAACGGGTGTAGTAGATCCAAAGTTTTAGGGCAAACGTCCGGAGACCTCTACAGATATTTGTGATCCCTAAAATCCGACAACGCTGAATTTGGGAATGGTATTCGGGTGGTTATGGACTTGCGATTCTTTTCGAACCGAACTGAACATTTATCGGTTGTGTGTTTCCTTTCGTTGGGGGGCACTTGACTTCTTCTCGTAGTTCTCGGGCAGTTAGCAGTTGAGCAGGGGCACGACCTTGCCCACTCGAAGAACGGGGCCAACGAAGGTCGCTCGCTCGGGCTCGCTCGTGCGATGAAGCGCGAGCTCGCGAACGGACGAAGCAACGCGACCGATCAGCGGCCAGTGCGCGACGTTTCGCGACCAGGTCCATGTCCGTCCAGCTCAGCGTGGCGCTGATTGTGAGTTAGAAATCAGGTGGTTTTCCTCTCTATTCAATCATGAGTGATGTTCCTGATTTCACAACGCCATAAAAAACTGACCACTGACTCTAGTGACCAGTGACCAGTGACCAGTCTTCTCTCGACCTATCCATGGATCATATTCTGAACTCGCTTCGCAAAAATGGTTCTGGACAGCGGAGGCGAAGGCGAAAGCTCTTCGATGCGATACGCACAGTTGACAGGATCTTAGATTTTTCTGGACATCATAACCCGTCACTGACGGATCTAGCAATCTGGCAACAGTGAATTCTTCCCATTTGATTGCACGAGAAATAATCGATTATACTCTGTTCGGGATAAGAAGTCCGATGTGAAGTCAAATAAAAACGCACTACATTGCAACGCAGCGGTTTCTCGGCTGTCCATTCTTCTCCGCAACGTCCGTTCAGGAGGACTTGCCTTTCAGACCCTTTTATTGAAAAAGACAATACCGTGAACTGACCAATTTATATAGTCTTTTGAACGCCCACTTGAAAATTAAACTTTTGCGGCATTCGCGAATTTTGAATAACTGACTTTAAATTTAAAGTCTGCTCGATGTGCACAGTAAAATGATACCTAACGGCGGTTCAATAAGTAATTTTTCAAAGATTTTGGCTTTCTGAAATCACTCAATCAGGAATGCCGAAATCTTTGAAAAATTACTTATTGAACCGCCGTTGGGTATCATTTTACTGTGCACTTCGAGCAGACTTTCAATTTAAAATCAGTTATTCAAAATTCGCGAATGCCGCAAAAGTTTAATTTTCGAGTGGGCGTTCAAAAGACTATATAAATTGGTCAGTTCACGGTATTGTCTTTTTCAATAAAAGGGTCTGAAAGGCAAGTCCTCCTGAACGGACGTAGCGGGGAAGAATGGACAGCCGAGAAACCGCTGCGTTGCAATGTAGTGCGTTTTTACCTGACTTCCCATCAGCAGTGGCGTAGCGTGTATGGGGCTTTTGGGGCTTAAGCCCCCCCACTGTTTTGGGAGAAGCAAAAAAAAAAAAAAAAAAAAAAAAAACGGAAACAAAATTGGAACATCTGCAACAATCCTGCGAAATTTCCTCACTTCTTCGTTGTCATAGTTACAGATTTTTTTATTCCCAATTTGAATTCTAACCTATACATTGCATTGTTTTGAATTATTTTTAAAAAAAAAAAAAAATCTCAAGCCCCCCCACTTTTTGACCCCACGCTCCGCCACTGCCCATCAGACTTCTTATCCCGAACAGAGTATAGTCACGGGGCTATAACCTCGATTAAGAATCGGTTGTTCATTAAAGATTTAAATCGCTGGGTCCACCTAAGTATAAGCAGTGGCGAAGCGCGCTATCTGGCAACGTGCGGAATTTTGTTCATTTGAACGCATAGAAAAGGTCGAATTTGGTGGTCATCGCTGATCCCTAGATAATTTGATATCCATCGTAAGTTCAAATAAACCAAATGAAGCGTTGGTCAGATCGACGCTTCGTCGCTGAGCATACCTAAGCAGTGTCTCCAGATTTTCCTGCGAATTGCCAAATACGTTAAGTCAAATGGATAGACAAAATATGACAACTATGATTATGAGATATAGTCGTGGTTTTATAGAGTGAAACCAGTAAAGTTAACAATTGAAATGCTAATGGGTCGGTTGCAAACTTTTGCTACACCGATAAAGATTGTTTCATCGTACATGTAAAATTGCCCGAAAAGTCTATTGGTGGCATCAGAAAGTCATGAAATGCGGTAATAAACTCACAAGAGACATGTAATGAAATCCAAGATGGCGGTAAAATATCGCGTGCAATCTGTATGCATGCACCTTTAATATCCAAGGATTGCCAACGTTGACAACCTCACAGCTTCAGAGGTTATGTGTTTATTTACGTTGTGATTGGGTGCGATCGAGATTGTGAGGTTGGCTATCCTTGGATGTTCGTGGTGCATTCATACAGGTTGCTCAATATTTTACCGCCATCTTGGAATTCATTAAATGTCTCTTGTGAGTTTTATACTGCATTTTATGACTTTCTGGTGCCACCAATGGACTTTTCACGCGATTTTACATGAGATTGAACACTCTATAGCGCTGTAGCAAAAGTTTGCAACAGACCCATTACACAGAAATCAAAATAGTCCACCAGAATTTTCCGACGTTAAACGTGAAACACCCTGTAGTTAGCCCCAGCTCAAGGTTTTCACACAAAACGATCGGTTTTTAAGCCACCTAGCCCAATATTCCTACTTTCACTTAAACAATAAACTCCCTTTATATTAGTAAATAAAAACAAACAAAAAGCTGTTGGCCGTATGGTCTCGAGGCGGCAGTTACTAATTAGGCCATTAAACGGGGAAAAAATTAAGCGTATAAACGAAAAACTCGATAAGTTTAAAATTTCTTGACTGAATCTTTTAAAATTGTTGGCAGTCTAACCTAAAAAAGTGATGAATGTTTCTGCAAAGTTTCGTGAAAATCGAGTGCTCCTTACTGTCACTTTTTGTGTAGAAACTAAGCGAACGCCGAGCATCACATACATACATACGCGGCAAAACATTTATGGCATCCCCTTCCCCTCTTCGGTGGATTCTACACAGAATTCGGTCAAACTTTTGACCCTCCTCTTCCATGAATTTTAAATGCTTCCTCAACTTGGATAGTATACAGAAAAAAAAAAAGAAAAAAAAAAAAAAATCAGGAAGTGGAAGAGAAAGGGGCGAGATCTCGGGAGAAGACCAGTTCGGACTTGACACTGAAATCATTTCAGGACACAGTATGATGTCCATCCACAGTGAATGTTAGTAAGTCATTTTGTACATATTGAGGATGTGTGTCTCCTTTGGAAAGGACACTACGCCCAATTACCACCCGCGGAAGAATGACCTTCAAGCTTGCTAAAGAGCAAACGAGAAAGGAAAAAAGATTGGTGATTCACTGTCCGCCGTACTTGAAGCAAATTATAAAATGACACGCAAATTCTGTCAAGAAAAGGAAGGAAATTCGCTGATCGGGTGATCTGACTTTATATCTTACAAGGGAAGGCTCAGAAGTCGCCGCCTCCGATTTTGAAAACAATTGCACGAAAATGTAGCTAAAGTAAAACTATTAGACCCGTGTTTCTCACTTTTTGCCAATGGGCCTTCCTAAAGCGTCAGGAATTGTTTGAAAGTTGCCGAAATTCACGTAAAAAACCCGAGCGGAGAGCGTTCCGAATATTTACCTGAATTTCGGCAGATTTCAAAAAATTCCTGACGCTTTAGGAAGGCCCAGTGGCAAAAAGTGAGAAACACGGATCTAATAGTTTTACTTAAGCTACATTTTCGTGCAATTGTTTTCAAAATCGGAGGCAGCGACTTCTGAGCCCCCTCTTGTTAGTTTATTTTTTATTAATTGTCCAAGTGGCTATGTTGAGACTTGATAGTCATGGAATAGCGTGAGAATTGAGGGTCAATGAGCACGAGCGGTCCCTTGTCCGTAATATGAAGGTATGCTGGAAATGTTTTATTTTCAGCTTGCGACGAACGCTTGAAAAAGTCAAGAGAAAATAATACACACTTTATAAAGACTCCGTATAAACTATCTTGCCCATGAAGCAAATAGCGGTTGGACCGAAGCAAACCTTTGGTCGAGCAACAGTTAGGCACGTGCGATGACCAGTTTTGTGCATCGAAGATCGATATCCATAAAACATCGAAATTTTATCGATACATCGAAAACAATTTTTAACAAGTTAAAACCGAGGAAATCAGTGCGGTAATCATGATACTTTCTGATGCTTTTCAGATGGTTTAAGAGAAGAAAATGACTCTTAGGTCTCTTTTTATCAGAATATCAATAAATAACGAGTTTCGATGCGTCGATTGACAACAATATTAGCATCGAATCCATTCGATAGCAGGAAAACATCGAACCTTCGATCGATGCATCGACCATCGCACACTCGTAGCAACAGTTCTTCTTGCTATTGCTCTACCAAAGTTGTGCTGTGGGTATACATACAACCCTAACTTACTTCGGTAAAGCTATACGGCACTGTAGTTCCGTGAAGCTATTCCATCTGCATATAAAAGAAGGCTGCTTTGGCTCTACTCGAATTTTTTTTTTTTTTTTTTTTTTTTTTTTTTTTTTTTTTTTTTTTTTTTTTTTTTTTTTTTAGCGAAATACCAGAAATCTCACCTGTTCTTTCCTCCTCTTTACTGACACCTGCGCGTAGAGCTGCGCAAGTCGTCAAAGATCAAATCGGAAGGAAACCGCAAGCAGGATTCCAACGCCTTCTTCATTAGTCGATTCGCGGAAGTGCATTATATTTTTAATCTTCGCAAATGCGCGAAGTTTATTGACTCCCAACTTCAACTATATTCCTCCCATGGATTTGCAATTTGCATACGTCTCACAGATATACTCGGAGCCTGTCTCACTTCTAATTTCTCGAACAAAACTGTGGTTCAATACCGCCTCCACCTCCCCCTCCCCCTCCCCCTCCCCCTCTCCAAACCCTCCCCATTCCTCTCCGTATTAAACTCTGTAAAACTGGAAGTGCGAGGGAGACCCACTGCTCCGGTTCCGAACAATAATTGCGTAACTTGAGAGCTACCTCGGGAACTCTGTGGCAATGGACCGGAAAGAGGGAACCGCGGACCGCCGCACAGTGGAGCGAGTCAATGGGAGGAGTTGGACACGGAATATGGGAATATCTGACTGAAAATGGGAATTTGAATGAGACGGAGCACTACGCTAAAATACATGGGGGAAGATTTGAGCCACACTGAATATTTGCGGATTCAACAAAATAACATGTAAAACAACGCAGTCAACACCTTTTGATGTCGCATATGAGCGAAGTGAGGAGGAGGTGCTCATCATTCAACACCATGCGACATCAGAAGGGTGTTGACTGTTGTTTAGTTGAATCCGCGAGAATGGAGCTCTTGCAAGGTTTTGCTGTAAGCAAATTGAGTATCAATTCCAATGTAAAATGCTGCGAAAATAACTATACGAGACCATTAAAAAAAGTCTAAAACTCACTCCTCGCAGAGAAAATTTAACTTGAAATTTCGAGGGACCACGCTTGCATGTCAACACCAACCTCGGATCCGGACCCCAAACAAAAGAACAGGACATGGAATTAAGTGCCGTCTTCCTCGTTTGCTACGCAAAGTAGAACTTTTCTGTAGTTATCACCGTGCTCCTAGTGACAAAATGTGTGTAAACGGACCTTCAATTCCTTCAAATTTACTTTTTGAAAGCAAATTCATTAATCTCATTGTTCAAATTCGTAGGTTATGTTCTTGTGTTTGAGGTCCGAATTCGAAGTTGGTGCATAAACTGAAGGGTGGTCACCCTAAACTTCAAGTTAAGTTTTCTCTGCGAAGAGTGAGTTTTATACTTTTTTAATGGTCTTGTCGTTATTTTCGCAGCATTTTATATTGGAATTGATACTCAGTGGCGGCTCGTGCAATTCGGCAACCGTGCTCTCTTACCATTTAAACGTATGCAAAAAGGTCGATATAGGTTGGTGAGGCGCTACGCCTCACCAAGTAATCGATTATTTTACACAGTTTTAAATGGAGGAAATCCATTGTTGCCACATTGCACGAGCCGCTGGTGTTGATACTCCATTTGCCTACAGCAAAACCGTGCAAGAGCTCCATTCAGAGTACCTCTGGTACAGCCAGTTAGTGCTCCGTCTCTATGTGTCTCTGGTTTTTACAGTAAAAAAAACAACTATAAAGGTTGGTTCTTGTTGGAAATTTTACAATAAAACAGATGAAATAACCCACTTTGGTGCGTATTAGTCAGTGGCGGCTCGTGCAATCTGGCAACCGTGCACTTTTACCATTTAAACGTATGCAAAAAGATCGATACTAGGTGAGGCGTAGCGCCTCACCTAGTATCGATTATTTTACACAGTTTTAAATGGAGGAAATCCATTGTTGCCGCTGCTGGTATTAATAAAGATAAAAGCATTTAAAGTCGCAACGTCATGTCCAGCCTCTCCCGTTGACTCGATCCACTGTGCACCGTTTTAGTTCCGACCGTTCTCGCCATACTCCTCCTGGATGCTGCGCGCAGTAAAACTATATAAAGGATTATTGATTAATCATGAGAGAAATTAAATCATGCGCGCGAATCTGTTTGATCATAGGATAGGATAAGATGTGCGATTTTCTCGAGAGACTCCAAGTTGTCCACTCTAGAAACTTGATTTTAGATATCACTTTGCATAATGATACCGTGCACAACAAGGATGCCAGATTGCCTTAAAAAGTTCGATTTATACAGGGCGGCTGTAATGAAAGTTCCCACTTGTAGAAGTTAGTGTCGTTGCCACTCGAGAAATTGAAAGAGCTTCTTCTATTTACAGTATATGATTTCAACGCAAGCCTCAAGATTCAAGTTCTTCATTACCACCTCATTTGCAAGTATCCACCTGCGAATTTAAAAGCGCGAATAAACTGATTGAGCCAATGAGCTTCTTTGTTGTCGATACATCGGACTCGACCTATCGACTTCAAGGCGCAGCTCATTGGCTCGATCAGTTTATTCGCGCTTTTAAATTCGCAGGTGGAGACAGCCCTTAATTCAAGTAAACCTCAAGGCAGGTTTGTGTTGACATTTTCCCTGAAATGGTAAAAAAAAGCCCATTCAATTTCTTGGGCGGCAACCTTCAAAACTTCTGATTGAGGACTGATTGTGAGTTCATAGTCATCCTGTATACTCCGTTACTCTCTAACCAATGAGCTGATCATTGACGGTTCGTGCAATGTGGTTGCAATGGAGTACCTCTACTTTAAAACCATGTAAAACTATCGATTCTTGGGTGAATGACCTACCTATAGTATCGATCTTTTTGCATCGGTTTAAATGACAAAATCATCACATGGTCGCTAGATTTCATCGTTCCCTCTCTCATATTCTCTCTCAATCTCTCCCTCCCTCTCTCTCTCCCCCCCCCTCTCTCTCTCTCTCTCTCTCTCTCTCTCTCTCTCTCTCTCTCTCTCTCTCTCTCTCTCTCTTCCACACTCTATGTAGTCGACTGCATGCCTCGACATCAAAATAAAACGATTAATATAAGTTAAAATCGGTACATTGCAAGTGCACGGGTCATAACGCCTCCCCCCCCCCCCCACCACACAACGACGAACTTGGACTACTGACTGGAGCCTCAATATACAAGTCGAGGACCGATGTTTTGACAGCCATAATCGACGAGCGGCCGAAAATGGAAATTGGGAATTCGATTACGGAGAGGACGGACTTAGGCCTGCGCGAGACCTGCTAACCCGAGCTGAGCATCCCCTACGGCGCGCATAATTCGGGGAAGGCCCTCTCGGATATCGCATCGCATCGATCCGACACTCCTTGCTCCAATGCTCCTCCGACCATCAACACGATCATTGTATCGATAGATCGATCATCCACGTTCATGTCGATGTCGTCACACGAAAATGCAAAGATTAATGAGTTAATCGTTACTTCGCCCCCCCCCCCCCCGACACCCTCGGGTTCACCGTGCCATCAACGGCGCGGCGCAACATGCATTCTGCATGCAGCCAGGCGCCGCGCCCCGTCGCAATCTGATGCCTTGACTTGACAGGCCCGGCCATTTCGTTTCGGTGAGGATACAGGATACCTGTGGTGGATGATTGTCTGGCTGGCGGGCGGAATTAGTGACGCCAAAAAATTTTTCAATAATTATTATTATACGAGCTGTTTCGGACCACTAACAGGAGATCCGTTTTTTCCGCCTCGTTTTGCGGTTTCTTGAACTTTGACGAGTAAGAATTTCGGCTTTCCTTCCCCGCCATTTCGCACGCCGAATCGTTTTGAGATTTGTGATGATGCACCCGTTATTAGGATCCCACGCCTCTTTTTTTTTCATGATATTACTTCCGCGTTTGAGCAACACGCGCCATGAAAAATAACAGCTAATTACAATTTAACTGGTTTCGCGATGAAATCGCTGCGTGAAATGCCCGCATTTCTTCCTCTCCAGTGGCGGCTCGTGAAATTTGGCAACAGTGAACTCCTCCCATTTAATCAATGCAAAATAATCGATTCTCCCGGAGGCTGTCAGCCTCCGCAAGAATCGATTCTTTTACCTAAGTTTAAATGTAAAACTTGCATGGTTGCCAAATCGCACGAGCCGCCACTGTTCCTCTCTCCACATGCCTCCGTTTTTTTGATTGATTTTTTACTGGTTAAACCCTTTCATTATCACGTCCAGTGGCGGACGCAGAATTTTTCCTAGTAGGGGCTTGCACTGATGAGCGTTTGACTGACAATTCTTCCCCTCCACCCCTAAAAATCGGAGGTTTGGGGGGGAGGGGGAAAGGTTAGCTTTTCCGCCGCCCCCCTCTTGCGTACGCCACTGACCACGCCCGAGTTAACTCTTTCACGGGAAGTGGTACACATGTGCACTATTTTATGTAACATGGGGTTCAATGGAATTTAAATGGAAGTTTTGCAAAAAATTGTGTGACCCATCAAAATTCTTAAAAAATTGTCCTCTAAAACGGTCCAAAAAAATAAAAAAAAGTCAAAAACCAAAATACGTGCATGAAACGAAATTAAAGGAATTTAAATGGACATTTCGCAAAAAATTGTGTGACCCCATCAAAATTCTTCAAAAATTGTCCTCTAAAACGGTCCAAAAAAATAAAAAAAAGTCAAAAACCAAAATACGTGCATGAAACGAAATTAAAGGAATTTAAATGGACATTTCGCAAAAAATTGTGTGACCCCATCAAAATTCTTCAAAAATTGTCCTCTAAAACGGTCCAAAAAAATAAAAAAAAGTCAAAAACCAAAATACGTGCATGAAACAAAATTAAAGGAATTTAAATGGACATTTCGCAAAAAATTGTGTGACCCCATCAAAATTCTTCAAAAATTGTCCTCTAAAACGGTCCGAAAAAATCAAAAATCAAGATAAGTTAATATTAGCCCCTGATACGGTCCTCCTATGTTGGAGATGCGATTTAGGGCCAAAACTTCATTGTTTCAAATTGAAATTCCGCGTGGTGACGTCGCAACGCACACAATTTTTAGCAAATTTACAAGAGTGTATATCCTAAACCGGAACACTTAGGAAAACAACAAAGGCACGAGTGTTCTTTAGTTCACGTACTTTAATTCATTTCCTTAAAAAAAAAAAAAAAAAAAAAAAAAAAAAAAAAAAAAAAAACATGCCGAATACCGATTACGTCAGCTAGGCAACGCAAAAATCAGCACACAAACACCAAGCAATCTATCATAATAATATCATAGAGGTGACCTTTAGAAAGAAGAGCAGTTAATGCGCGATATATTGCTCTGAAGTGACTCATATAGTATAACGTTGGCGGTTGGATGCGTCGCAGCTCCGTCTTTCTCTATCTCTTTCTCTCGCCCATAAGAATGAAACGAAATTCCTGGCATTGTTGCGCCAATTACTGGGTTTAATGTACAGTTACCGTGGCGCGCGGATCACGGATGACGACGCGCGGATCAAGCACATTCAACCAAATAAAAAGCCCCTTCCAACCCCCGCCACACCACCCGCTAAGCCTAGACCCTTGGGGGGAAAACGGAAGTGAATAGGCGAGGATCGCGATCGATGAATTGAGGACATTGACAGAAAAATGATCCGTTAAATATTAGGTTTGCTCGTTACTTGGAATTGCTATTGTGATGCGGTAGGAATTTGTGAGGAAGATCAGACCTCACGTTTTTATCGGTGTCGTGTGATGCGTGCGCGTGAGCGTGGTTCATGAAGGAGGAGAGCAAAGACTATACGCATTACGCAGCTTCATCGCGGTGATGCGTTTCGCTCCGCATTCCTCTGTTGTTTCGCGCACACGACGAGCAAGGAACGGGATTGGAGGAACGGAGGAAGGAACTGGTGATGTGTGTGGAATAGAGTGAAGGTCCTTCAATTCAGTGCATTTTTTTTTTTTTTTTTTTTTTTTTTTTTTTTTTTTTTTTTTTTATTATGGATGTGCGCAGTGTCACGCGATCATTGACGAGATATCACGCTATTATTGGCGAGCTAATTTTCCTGAACCGTGTATCGGATTAAAATCCAGTGGCCGCAGAAATCCGGATGTGAGCTTTGACGGAGGAAAATATCGGCAAAGAATTTTAATCGAAAAAATCGGATGGCAAGTCGGGCGCCAGTCGGTGTAAAACATGTGGTATACGTTGGTGCTGCCTCAAGTCCGTAACATGGTCGTAGCTGAGCAGTTTTATGGGAAGGCCATCCATCACAGTTACATCCCGTATATGAAGTTGGCTTTTCCTCAAAACCATATTTTTCCTCCATTTTTCTTCTTTTTCTTCTCCTTTCCTACCCCAGGTTTTCTTCTTTTGTGATTTTCTAGGAGCCGATAGTTATAGATACTATGCCTTTCCAAAGAAAGTATGCTCTGGTAGAAATTTTCATTATTCAATTTCTCGACCAATTTTAAAGAATGTTGGTGTTTTCAGGTATTTCAGAGTCTAACAATTTTGCCACTTATGCGACATTATGCCTTAATAAATTTTAAACTATGGAAAATAAAAGAAAAATTCACCAAGAACAATTCCGATGAGAGGCGACTTTCTTTTGAAAGGCATAGTGCCATCTAAAAACTCTTTGGAAAATAATTGGCAAAATTATCAAGGATGGTTTCGGTGAGAGGACTTTCTTTTGTAGGTCATACATGTATAGTACACGGCTGCTAATGTTTGAGGAATCGCGGTTGAGTTAAAGCGGAAATCCTGCAAAAAAAATAGCGATTTTAAGGCACTTCCATTAAAAGATATTGATCACGCGTAGGAACAATAAAAATTGTATACTTTTAAGCGTACTCCGTAATTCAAGTGGGAAAATGGGCAGTTGGATATTCCTCGGCATGGGAAACCTTCTTTTAATGTTCCTGACAGTTTTCAAGAACCTTAAAAAAGGGGTTTTCACATGGAAAAAAATTGTCGTTTTGGCGTGAAAAGCCCAAAAGAAGCCTCAAAAACTCCCAGAAACTCTCCCTTTTAAGCAGCTACAGACATGTGGAACCCAATGGCTATAACTTTAGAGAGGCAGCGGATTGGTCCACCTTAAGGTACACAGGGTAGAAGGAACCCCGGGGAAAAAAAGCGGAATATGGGGGGCAGTTTAAAGGGTTTTGAGGTTAAGTTTTGTAGGTCGCCTCCAAGTCTTTTCCGGCGATGCCCGAGTTTGTTCACGGAACGCCCGGGAAACTACCTAAAAAATTTAACCTCAAAACGATTTTTTCGGCAAGATGGCGGCGCCCTAGGGCAGAAACAATGAACCCGCGGAACGTTCCTTGATGTGCCACTCTAAAGCTATAGCTCATTGGTGGAACCCTTGTTATCAAAACATCAAACCTGCCCTCGGTATTGAAAGAAGAAGGTATTCACAGGACAATCGTTTCAGCTTAAAAATGACAATGAAAGTCCGAAAACTGCAAAAAACTCACCATCTCCCCTTTCCGCGCGGCTCCCAAAATGTCGAACCCTTGTGATCATAACCTCAAAACCCGCCGCCCCGGGATAGGAAAAAAAAATATATTCATTCATGGGGCAAGTTGCTCAGTTGACTTTGGATTGAGAAAGAAGAATTCTAAAGATTTAAAAAACTTGGCTTTTAAGTTTTATTGAGATCTTGAACTCGATCAATTCTGATGAGCCAACGAAGTATCGATCCGTATTGTTGCGATGTAAAAGAAGAAGGATTTAAATCGTTACCAAGCGAGGATAAGGACTTGGGAATGGGGATAGTGGAAATCAAAAAACTGGAGGGAGAAGGGTGGAAGAAAGAGCAGATTTATAAATCGCTCAAGATAAATTACTTTGTTGCCCTATTTCACGCTGAATCATGTGCGTCCGCTCGAAAAGTTTGAACCCATAAATGCAGATTACAAAGTAGTCCGCAAAACTGCGAATTCCACAGGGGGAAAAAAACTGTTTTTAAGTTAAACGTGATGTTTTTATTTCTAAACATGTTTTTGGTGCTGTCGCGTAGCAAAGCACCTTATGCGATCGTCGCTGTCCGTACGGGTGTATGTGACGCTCGACGCTCTCAGTTTGTGCACGCGAAAAGTGGGAGTAAATATCAATCGATTTTCACGAAACTTTGCAGAAACGTTTGTCACTACCTTAGGATGAACTGCCAAAAAATTGGAAAAATTTGGTCCAGAAATTTGAAAGTTATTGAGGTTTTAGTTTTTACGTTTCATCAGTTTGTAGAGTTCAGTCCTTCGGTGAGTTTGCCGTGCAACGCGATCTCGGCGTTGCACGGCTTCCCCGCTCCGACTGTCCATCCCCACTCCTCGACTCACTGACTCACCGACCATCCTTCCCCCTTCCTCACTCCTCGCTTTGCTCACTCTCCAACTCTCCGTTCTTTTTCCCAAACTTCTAGCGGGCTGATTGAGGTGGGCCCATCAAATCCGCGCACCCCTCACCATTCCAACATGTGAAACCGAATCAATCAGTATCTAAATTTGATGGTTTCTCGCAACCAGTAATTCGGTTCCATTGCAGAGAATTTCTGGCGTGATACTATTTGAAAAATTTTCCGAACTCGAACATCACTATACCATAATTAATTAATTTGATTAGAGGATTAAAAAATTAATAAAAATGGGAATTAAATTCCAAAACTAGACAAATAGATTAATAATAAAATGAAAGTAAAAACCAAAAGTTCATAACAAGATGATAGGAAAAGAAATTGGAAAAGCGAACAAAGAAACAAAGAAACAAACAAACAAACAAACGAAGAAGCAAAACTAAAAACAAAATTTAGAAAAAACTTTCCCATCAGATGCTGTCGCGCCGAAAATTGAAAAACAAAACAAACAAAGAAAACCCATAAAAATCAAACAAACAAACAAACTATAAATAATAAACATATACAATCATAACAAAAAAACGCAAACAAAGAAAGAAGCAAACAAACAAACAAAACAAGACAAAAAAAACAAACAAAACAAGACGGCAAACAATCAAAAACTTTTGAAAAAACTTTGTCATCAGGTGCTGTCGCTCCTAAAATTGATTAAAAAAACAAAAAAAAAAAAAAAAAAAAACCAAACAAAGATAAATAAATCGGATCAGGTGCTGTCGGATTATTTCAAAAGCTAGCAAATAAAAGGAAAGAGGAAAAAGTTTAAAAAAGATAAATAAATTAGATCAGGTGCTGTTGGTTGTTTTGAAAGTTCAAGATGCAAGTCAGAGTTGAGCGACAGTCTGGGGCCCAAAAAACCCTTACCATTCCTTTTCTACATCATTTCCACATGTCAAACGTAATATTTTTTATTGGCCCCCAGACTGTCGCTCATCTCTGACTTGCATCTTGAACTTTCAAAAAAAACCCAAACAGCACCTGATCTAATTTATTATTTTTTTAAACTTTTTCCTTTTTCCCTTTTATTTGCTAGCTTTTGAAATAACCCGACAGCACCTGATCCGATTTTTTTATCTTTGTTGGTTTTTTTTTTTTTTTTTTTTGTTTTTTTTTATCAATTTTAGGAGCGACAGCACCTGATGAGAAATTTTTTTCACAATTTTTTTTTTGTTTTTTGTTTTTTTTTTTATTTTCTATTTGTTTGTTTTTTTTTTTTTGCTTTGTTTTTTTTTTTGCTTTGTTTGTTTGTTTGCCTCTTCATTTTTTTTAATTTTTATGCTTGTATTTTTTTTTATTTATTTTGTCGGTTTTTTTGTTTGTTTTTTATGGGTTTTTCTTTGTTTGTTTTGTGCGTTTGTTTTTTAGTTTTTTGGGTTTTTTTTTTGGTTTCGGGTTTTTTTATTATTATTTTTTTTTTTATTTATAGTTTGTTTGTTTGTTTTTTTGTTGTTTTTTAGGGGTTTTTCTTTGTTTTTTTTGTTTTCAATTTTCGGCGCGACAGCATCTGATGGGAAAGTTTTTCTCAATTTTTTTTTATTTTTTTGCGCTTCTTCGTTTTTTTGTTTTTATTTGTTTGTTTGTTTGTTCGCTTTTCCAATTTTTTTTTCCTATCATCTTGTTATGAACTTTAGGTTTTTACTTTCATTTATTAATCTATTTGTCTAGTTTTTGGAATTTTAAATTCCCTTTTTTTTGATTTTTTTAAACCTCTAATCAAATTAATTAATTGTGGTATAGTGATGTTCGAGTCCGGCAAATTTTTCAAATAGTATCACGCCAGAAGATTCCTGCAATGGAAACCCAATTACTGGTAGCGAGAAACCATCAAATTTAGATACTGATGATTCGGTTTCACATGTTGGAATGGTGAGGGATGCGCGGATTTGATGGGCCCACCTCAATCAGCCCGCTAGAAGTTTGGGAAAAAGAACGGAGAGGGGGAGAGTGAGCAAAGCGAGGAGTGAGGAAGGGGGAAGGATGGGGGTGAGTCAGTGAGTCGAGGAGTGGGGATGGACAGTCGGGAGTGGGGAAGCCGTGCAACGCCGAGATCGCGTTGCACGGCAAACTCACCGAAGGACTGAACTCGACGAACTGATGAAACGTAAAAAAATAAAACCTCAATAACTTTCAAATTTCTGGACCAAATCTTTCCAAATTTTTTGGGAGTTCATCCTAAGGTAGTGACAAACGTTTCTGCAAAGTTTCGTGAAAATCGATTGATATTTACTACCACTTTTCGCGTGCACAAACTGAGAGCGTCGAGCGTCACATACCCCGTACGGACAGCGACGATAGCATAAGGTGCTTTGCTACGCGACAGCACCTAAAAACAAAAAACAAAAAAAAAAAAAAATTTTAAAAAAAACTTCTCATCGGGTGCTGTCGCTCCGAAAACTGAAGAAAAAAAAAAAAAAAAAAACAACAAAAAAAAAAAAACCAAACAAAGATAAATAAATGGGATCAGATGCTGTCGGATGATTTAAAGGCTAGCAAAAAAAAGGGAAAGAGGAAAAAGTTTAAAAAGATAAATAAATTAGATTAGGTGCTGTCGGTTTGTTTTGAAAGTTCAAGATGCAAGTCAAAAAGGGCGACAGTCTGGGGGGACCAATAAACTTTACGTTTGACACGTGGAAGATAATGTAGAAACGGAAAGGTAAGGTTTGGCCCCCCCAGACTGTCGCTCATCTTTGACTTGCATCTTGAACTTTCAAAACAAACCGACAGCACAAAATCTAATTTTTTTATTTTTTTAAACTTTTTCCTTTTTCCCTTTTATTTGCTAGCTTTTGAAATCATCCGACAGCATCTGATCCGATTTATTTATCTTTTTTTGGGTTTTTTTTGTTTGTTTTTTTTGTTTTTTTTTCTTCAGTTTTCGGAGCGACGCCCTGATGAGAAAGTTTTTTCACAATTTTTTTTTTTTTTTTTTTTTTTTGTTTTGTTTTTTAATCTTTTTTTTTTTTTTTAACGCTAAGCCACGAGTTTAAATTTTTTGGTTTTCATAAGAAATATTTTGAAAAAAAAAAATGTTTTTCAATTTTTTTGGTATATACTTTGGTTTCTACACTTAGGGGGTTTATTTGTTGGGCCTATGTCCTGTGGCGGCTCGTGCGATTTGGCAACAGTGTTTTTATCCCATTTAAATATATGGAAAACAATCGAAAATCGAGGAGGCTGCCAGCCTCCGCTTGAATCGATTTATTACCTAAGTTTAAGTGGGAAAAATGCATGGTTGCCAAATCTCACAGGCCGCAACTGTCTATGTATTTATTGGTACTCTCAACGAGATAAAGCAATAAAGAGGGATTATGGGACGTGATTTTGAAACTTCAAGGAGGCATCCATGATAGACTTCTCTTAACTTACGAACATTTTACACACACTTGGTTTATTTGTCTCTTCTTTTTTTTTATCTTAACCCTTTATGGACCACGCCCGAGTAAACTCGTTTTTCTCCATACTAGCCTATTTCCCATTGTTTCAGTCTTCATTCCAGATAAACACGATTATCGATGAAATCACTTACAAGATAAGCTTCTTCTGGGCGCCTTTAAATCGTCGCATAGGCAATGCCAACTCCCCTAAGTACGAACAGTTTACTACCTTCACTATATAAATGTAAGAGTGGCGTTCTTTTCAACTAACCCGGTCATTAGAGGGTTAAGAGAGAAAGTTGTAACACATCCACTTGAGGGTACTAACCCTTCCATGCACACATTTTGGGATTTGAGTTTTTTTGCAGAATTTTTTAGACCGTTCAAAAGAGGACACTTTTCTAAGAACTTTGAAAGGGTCTCTGATTCAGCCTCTCTATTGGTACACTTCGTTGGTTATTCTATACATGACATTTTCGTATTTATTTTTCTGGAAATAGAGTTGAGGCGATATGAATCCTCTGTCGATATCGCAACATCTGAAACCGATCAGAGCAGAGCAGTGGCAGCAATCATCTTTTCTTTCTCGCGGCGCGGCACGAATTTGTTAAGTTATTGGTTTGATTTGTTAGCTTCTCTCTCAGTCTCAAGAGTCCCAGTCACACAGCTTTTAGCTCGTGCGCATGCGCAGGTAAGGTTTCCGAACCGACCCTCCCCTCCCCCCTCCCGACAACCCCCTCACCCCCCCACATAACTCTTTTTCAACTTTTCCCCTTCATCTAACCGCCAATTACTTTTCCTCCGTCGCTCGATCATTTACATTTTTCGAGCTGAAAACAGAACTATCAAGTTCTGTAGTTTTCTAATATGCATGGGCTCAGGGCTCAGCCTTAGCTGCAATGAACTTGGCTCCATAGACTTGCGACTTGAAACCGACCGCGCGGCTTGTCTTGAAACGCGAACGACTCTCGCGCATCTTTTTCAACGTTCATTCAAGTTCGAACTTATCAAGGTCGTTACTATTCGCTTCTTTCTCCACAGACTTACTTTACCTACGGAGGAAACCTGAATGAAAATTCTAGATTTATTAGACACGGAAAAAAAGATTAGTGAAAATAACCATACGGATACCTGATTTTGGCACCGGCTAGATGTTATGGTAAACTTGACCAGAAGTATGGTACATCTACCGATACTTTGAGTAAATTCGACATGCAATCAGGTAACATCACAGCTAGCACCTAGTCAAAACATAGTATACTTCTGGTTAACATTACCATAACATCTGTAGCAGGTGCCAAAATCAGGTATCCGTATAGTTATTTTCACTAATCTTTTTTTTCCGTGGACGCGTGATTTCCGAGCAACACTCACGGAGATTTTGGTATTGTGATCGATGGATATCGCTACTTGGCATTATACGAAATCACGTCTTTTCAGGGGCGTTGCTGGGGGTCAAAATAAAGTAGGCCTCTTTGCGACATATAACTGTCCGCGACAAGCATCAAACATCAGTGTTCTTTTCAACTAAATTTTTAATGTATTTCAATGAACTTTCTTGTTAATTGCATGAAAATTGTGCTTCTCCATAGTATTTGAGACGCTGATGTCAAAAATGATAGCAATTTCCTACGTAACTCGTCCTGATTTTACGTGCATATTCTACTTTTGAGCCTTTTTCGCGATAAAGTTTAAATTGTGGAAAAACTAGATAATTTCGACCAAAGTTAAGGCCAAATTTGAACTCGGCAGGCCAATTTACAACAGGAGCCACGATAATAACACGATAACAGGCCTAATTATAAGAAAAAAAATCCGCGTTTGTGTCTAGAGACTCTTATTTTGTGTTCATAGGGGGCGGACATCCATGTCGTTAGAGTGTAAAAATCGTCAAAATATGGGGGGGGGTGCTTTGAAATGACTGACCTTTTTTTCAATTTTTTTTTCTTGTCAAACCCAAAAAACTTACTTAACGCATCAACTGAACAAAGTAACGTTTTTCTATCAGGGTCCTGACTTTTCTGGTTCCGCAAACTAACACTCCCTGATTATTTTTCTATCAGAATTCTGAATTTTCTAGTTCCGCAAACCAACAATCCTATACACTATACAGAATACAGCACCCCTCTCCCTCTCCACATCTGGACCATCCTCGCGCGTCTCAATACTTTGACGTGAATGATTCAATTACGCTCTTTACTTATCTCATGATCTGGGGAGTGAACCTAAACCACATCATGACTGCATTAGTGGGAGGCTCGGAGCATGCTTCTCATGCTGCAACAATGAAAGGTCATATTTCCGGACATCATTCGTGGCACGGCACTCGGCACTCGTCGAGTAGTCGCTGCGGATGAATCATAGTGAGAATTTTCTTTCTTTTTTTTTTTTTTTTTTTTTTTTCCCCCTCCTTTTTTCTTTTTCCTATTTTAAGGTTGCAATTTGCTAAAAGTGAACTAAACACCACGTCAAAGCCTGAAGCTCGCGGAATAATTATGAGGAAGGTCTCTCTCGGGTGGGGGGGGGGGGGGGCAGAGCAGCAAGAGGCAGAGGTAGAGGTGTATGGAGGCGATGAGAGGTGTTTAAATAACACCTGATTCACCCGCTGCGCAGCTCGCAACAATTAACAGTTCTTCGGTTCTATTCCTCACTCCAAGTGACGGGCGACGTTTGCGGGCGGCATGGAATGGCATGGCACTATGCTCGATAAATAAGCTGAGTAGGCCTCTTTGCACGATCTATGAGACTAACAACTTCGATTAATGCGATATATATACCCCCCCCCCACCCGTTCGCCATTATTCTTCTATTATTTTGTTAAGTGATATGATTTTAAATCCATCAGGGATAGATCAAACTTATATACACGGAGAAAAAATTATTGTATACACAATGGGTCTGTTGCAAACTTTTGCTACAACGATTAAGAGCGTTTAATCCAATGTAAAATCGCCTGAAAAGTCCATTGGTGATATCAGAAAGTCATAAAATGCAATAATAAACTCACAAGAGGCGTTTAATGAAATCCAAGATGGCGGAGAAATATCGAGCAATTTGTATGCACTGCACGCACCACGAACATCCAAGGATAGCCAACTTCACAATATCTATCACAATCAATCACAACGTAAACAAACACATAACCTCCACCTCCAGTGAGGTTGTCAAAGTTGGCTGTCCTTGGATGTTCGAGGTGCATGCATACAAATTGCTCGATATTTCTCCGCCATCTTGGATTTCATGAAACGCCTCTTGTGAGTTTATCAATGTTCTATTATTTTCCAAAGAGTTAAACAAATTTCAAATCATACTTCCACGTGGTACTTCCGTTTAGCTCTGAAACTCCTTAAAGACTCAAAATAATTGTTCAAAATTGGACGAGAAAGGAAATAGTAAAAATTTCTATCAGGATACTTTCTTTTGGAAGTCATAGTACGTCACTAGCGGATCCAAGATATTGTCCTTCTCTCTCTCTCTTCTCCCATTAGAATGCATGTGTTAGCAAAGGATAGAAGAGGAGGCGAAAATCACGTGACTGCCCCTGATCTGTCCTTTTCTATCATACGCGTTCTAATGGGAGACAAGAGAGAAGGATAGATTCCTGGACCCGCCAATGTAATGAAGATTCATTGTCACAACGCGAGAATTTTCGCAAATGAAAATCAAAAAAAAAAAAAAAAAAAAAAAAAAAAATGAAAACCTCAGTTCTCAAATGACTTTAAACAAGAAGCCTATCACAAAACCGGCCTCTATCATTTTTAGTTGAGTTTTTCACGAAATGTCAAAGTTCACTCTTTGGAAATGACCCTCATTTATTTTTACCTTTGATGGATGAGGAGAGGGGAGGCGAGAGAGAGGCGTGATACTTTATTCAGTAGCTAGTTCTTCTCAACACTACTTTAACACTTGCGATGTATACCTATTCACTAGTTTCAAGGTCGATTATACTCTCACACTATGCGGTCGCGGAAATTAGCATAACAACTCAATCTTGTTGACAATTATTGTCGATCCTTTGGCTTACTCCAACTCCCCCGCACCCACTCTTCTCTCTCTCTTCTCTATCTCTCTCTTCTCTCTCTCTCTCTCTCTCTCTCTCTCTCTCTCTCTCTCTCTCTCTCTGTCTCTCTCTCTCTGTCTCTCTGTCTCTCTGTCTCTCTCTCTCTCTCTCTGTCTCTCTGTCTCTCTCTCTCTCTCTCTCTCTCTCTCTCTCTCTCTCTCTCTCTCTCTCTCTCTCTCTCTCTCTCTCTCTCTCTCTCTCTCTCTCCCCCTATCTCTCGCATCCAGGCATATCTAATTGTGAGCGTCGTGTAACTGATTTGTGAGCTTTTCTTTTGCAACTGTTCTTATGAGTTAAAGAATCGGTCGATGGTCACGTTTCTTGGCGTTGAGTAGCTGCCAAAATCGCCTTAAAAACCACCAGATTTTATACCTTTAAAGCAGTCCTACAGCGATTAGTCGTCACGTAGAAAGAATATTATACGTCCTTTCAAAACATCGAGCTAAAGAAACACTCAAGACAGTATCAAAGACCACTAGAGTAAAACCACTCGTAGAAAAGAAGCACTAAAAAGAAACCCAAGTTTACATGTATCGAAAATAAAGGTACCTCAAGCACTATCTATGGTCAGAGATTGAATAACAAAGAGACCAAAGATCGGTGAAAATGATAGGTCATCAAAAATCATCGTTTTCGACCTTTTTAGGCTTACTTTAAAACTTATATTTACAGTGAAAATTCAAGAATTATGAAATTAATTGTAAAAATGTTCTCTAGATTAAAATTGGTCGCAAATTGATGAGAAATTTACTTTCTGATTTTCTTTCACTTTTTGACGAACTCAGGCCATAGTGCCATGTTACGGTTGGTCCATTTAAGATGAACGAAGGCCCCAGGGTCGACTAATTCGAATCGTGGACACCATAAAGTACACTGCTTAAAAATTCAACAGCTTTCGGTAACAATGAATGAGTTTATGCAAAACAAATACATTTGAGGAAGCAACCTCTGACTCTGCCAGCATATACTCCAGGCATACCCTGAAAAATTCGAGCTGAAATACTCAAAAATAAAGCCGGAAATCATGAAATACGAAAATTCTCATTATAGTCTCAATGAGTGCGAGTGAGGAAGATAGACATATTATATCATTCGCGCTCACTCGCATTCACTAAGCTTATGGCAAAACTAATTTCATAATTCACGCTTTTAATTCTCAACCAATTTGGCTCGTATATAGCTCAAAAAATCCATATGAAAATTAAGCAGGTGCTGGCGTTCTTGGATTTTTCGTTTTTCTTTGTTTTCAATTTAAAAGTTTAAAAAGTCAACAACACGAATTTTCTCCAAAGCGACTAGTGGCGCTGTCCATCGGATCTGGAAAATTTTTGTCTGGAATCACCTTAAATCACTCATTCGAGAGATCTGGCAACTGCGCTTTGGCTATCACCGATTCAATATCATAAGCATTCGCACGCCCGCACGCGTGCTACATGCGTGTCCACGCACGCGCACACACACGCGCCCCGTTTCTCAATTATTCATAAAATCCGAAGTTTCGACGAGCCTTTACACTCATATATTACCGCTATGAGGTGCCAAATTTGTTTCCGCCGAATTATGGCCGAAGCCCGGGCGGTTTAAAATTTACATTAATTACTCCAATCCATATACGTAATATTTAACCAAGTCTCATAGATTCCCAGAATATCTTCACGATAATGGCAGCACGATCCTGGAGTTTAAAGCCCTCTATATCACAAAAAAGCAGCCTAACATAAAAAGGCCAACTCATCATCCAAGAAAATGTGATTTATTGGTTTACCAAGCGCCTGGATTGGTCGCTAAGTTAAGGTGGCAACGCGCTGTACGGCTGCTGAGCAGTGGCGGCTCGTGCGATTTGGCAACAGTGTTTTTATGCCATTTAAATACATGGAAAACAATCGAAACTCGAGGAGGCTGCCAGCCAGCCAGCCTCCGCTTGAATCGATTTTTTACCGAAGTTTAAGTGGGAAAAATCCATGGTTGCCAAATCTCACGGGCCGCTACTGCTGCTGAGTGGTGCATGAATAGGACTGAATCATTGACATTGCGTAGAAGGAGTACACTGATTTATCGATAGGTGGCGAGGTTTATGGCCAAACCAAAAGTTGGATTAATATATAGTTTTCCTATAAAATCATTTTTAATTGCAATGTTTGCGAAAACACAGAAAAATTGATGCAGCTTTCTAAAATAATGAACTTTATTCTCTTACAAATACTATAAATAGTTGTTACGGAATTTAGACCAGAAAACCATCGAAGTAAATCGAATTTAAATTAAATAATTTACTTTAAATAGGAGGAAAACGATAGATCGATTGTTCACGAGCCGTTAATATGGTCTGAAATAGTCAAAAAGTGGTCAAAAATCAAAAAGTAAAATTCTTATCAATTTCTCATTTATAAACTTTCGAGGCCAAATTTAAGCAAAGAGAATACTTCCATCATGAAATTTACGCCTAAAAATGTCACTGGATGTTCTTGGATTACGCTTAATAGGTCGAAAACGATAGGTTTTAGTGACTTTTCTCTTACTGATTTTCGGCCATTTTTTACGATCTCATACACCATAGTGCGCTGTCTCAAATAACAAATTCCATGGTCCGCTTCCAAGTGTTTACAGGTGTTTTTTTTTTTTAATTTCAGCAAAAAAAAAAATAAAAACAAACAAAGTGACACTCAGGAGATGCGCCGTCAACTGTGTTATTAGAAGTCGAAACAAAAAACGATCAAGGCGCTTCTGCTTCACTTGCGTCGCGTCGCGTAGCGTCACAGTGGAATGAAATCGAGGTAGTGGCGCCTACAAAACTCTTGGTATGCAATTCGAGCTACATTGGAATTCTACACAGTACACTGCACTGTTTGACCGAGCGCCAGCGCTTTACCACGCTGGATTCACTGTTTTCCAGTTTTTACTGTTCCCGAATGGTTCGACCCTATCGAACATTGCAAACCATTCGATATTTATTGAGTACTCGATATCGATATTCCATACTGCGAGACTTTGACAATAATCTAATATTTTTAGTAGTACAAAAATCAGCTCTGAGATTGCATCGAATTAGTTTCATATTCATTCCGAAGAGTGAGTTACCACGAATCAGAGGCGGCTTGTGCAATTACACGGAAAAAAAACATTATTGAAAATAACCATACGGATACCTGATTTTGGCACCTGCTAGATGTTACGGTAAACTTGACCAGAAGTACGGTACATTTACCGACACTTTAAGTAAATTCGACATGCAATCAGGTAACATCAACTAGTACCTAGTCAAAACATGGTATACTTCTGGTTAACATTACAGTAACATCTAGCAGGTGCCAAAATCAGGTATCCATCCGTATGGTTATTTTCACCGTAGTTTTTTTCCGTGTAGGCAATCATGCTTAATTGCCATTGGCACCTATGCAAAAGTATCGATTTTTTGGGGGTGCAATTGAACCTCTTCAAGATCGATTGTTTTATATAGGTTTAAATAGAGAGTATACGCTGTTGCCACATTGAACGAGCCGCAACTGCCACGAATAAATAAATCGAAGCATCAAGAAAATCCAAATTGAAAGGACTACGAACTGTTTTAGTGTGACGTCCTTGCTTGGATCAACATATACATATCGAAATCTGTTCGGTTCGGTTTTGGGGATTGGCTTCTAAAAGGTATATCTTCATTTACGTTGTAACTGATGACTGATGAGTGACAAGTCGTGGTCAGTATTATGCTTGGCAATCAATTGTGATTGTGAATCACTCATAACCACCCACTTAATAAATGCTTCGATCGAATAATCGAATGTCGAATAAACAACATGTTGGGCAGTTCGAGTGTCTCGCAGGTGTTATTTTGATTCGAGTGTTTACGGTTCGTGCCAAATATTTATCGGAATTTTTCAGTAATTTATTTTTGTCAAATTACTTTTCATCGCTTGTTACTTCGATTTGACCAGACGGGCAGTAAACATAGTAATGGACACCGAAACAACTGAGAACACGCACTAGTCACCAAAGACGTACAGCGTTCTAATCAAAGAGTAAACAAGAGTCGCAATTGAATGGAAAGCCTGCGTGGTCAACGTAGATAAGGGATCCGAACGCGGGCTGGCCTCGGTTGGCCTCTGATTGGCTGCAACGGGTGGAGCAAAAATGACTCGGGGTATAGGGAAAATAACACGGGATTTTCGTTCCGGGGCGTTTATCTCGAAACCTAAGCAAAATCGTATCGAAACAATTTAGACGAGTCGATTTAGCAGATTTTTCCGAACAATTTGATAGGTCATAAGTGCCACTTTATTGCAAATTCGAAAAGACTGTTTCAGTTTAAAAGTACGCACAATAGTGTGATTACATGCTTGGCGTGTGTTCGAGCAGTGTTTGAGTAACTCACTATTGTGCGTACTTTTAAACTGAAACAGTCTTTTCGAATTTGCAATAAAGTGGCACTTATGACCTATCAAATTGTTCGGTAAAATCTGCTGAATCGACTCGTATAAATTGTTTAGATACGATTTTGCTTAGGTTTCGAGATAAACGCCCCGGAACGAAAATCCCGTGTTATTTTCCCTATACCCCGAGTCATTTTTGCTCCACCCGTTGCAGCCAATCAGAGGCCAGCCGAGGCCAGCCCGCGTTCGGATCCCTTATCTACGTTGACCACGCAGGCCTTCCATTCATTGCGACTCTTGTTTACTCTTTGGTTCTAATTGTGTTTAGAACCTAACCTACGCTACGCTACGTATCATTAAATATGTGGCGACTATAAAGCGATCTTATGATGAGTCTCGATCAAATAGCCGGCAAAAATGAAACCTGTATCTTGTTTTGTGCTTGGTCTCTATTTGTCTCTGACCTGTAGGTCAATCTTACCAGGGTGTCATTTTTTCGTCCTCACTTTTTTAACTTAATTCGATTAGATAATATGAAGTACCAAATCACCAATGCATGACCTCGTCCGAATACCGAAATGTAGACACAGAGGTTGAGAACACAAAATGCATTTTAAAAGTTTCGTAACTGCGTCTCTTTTTTTGTTTTTTTTTTTTGTTTTGTCACACCAATAAAAAAAGCACGTTAGTGTTTGCTTAAAGCTCGCAACTCGTTTGACGCAATTCGCTCTTGTCCGAGATAAGAATAAGAAGAAAATATAAGGATCGGAGCGGAGTAGCGGAGACAGAGATTACTAAGCCTAGGAGATATGGCACTTCCTATCTCCGCCGTGTTAAAAAACCGTTGGCCGGGCTCCGTAAAAAACGCCTGCAGAATGGCCGTGATACAACGTGCAGTACGCTGGTGACCGTAAACATTGTTGTTATTCATGTTGTTGGAAATGAGGTTAGATTCTCTGCAGCATCTAAATGTTTGTCATTTAATGGCCGATGGGATGATTAAAGTGACTTAGATTTTCAGATTCACGTACAAAATATACTCAGAGCTCATTAAACTTCCCAAACACTTAATTAATCTTATTAATTTAGTTAGTGGCGTTGCTGTCAAATCTCATTCAAACAGCAACAGTAGTAACAATGTTTACGGTCACCAGCGTACGCCACATTGCATACTTCGTAGGAGTCGAATAACACTTTTGAATCGTTATGCCATATCTCTTAGGCTTAGTAATCTCTGAGCGGAGATCACCCACATCTGGGTGGATTGAGGTATGCCATAAAACAATTTGAAGGAGTTGAGGAACTCGGCTGACCTTCTGAAAAGAGATTCACGCAAGCGGTGAAGCGAGCGGAACAGCTCGGAGAGAAGTGAATTTTATTCTTATGACATCATCAGGATTTCGCTGAATGTTGCATATGTCTTCGGATTGGCGATCTACCGAAACTAAAGGGAGTTGCTGATTAGAAATCTGTTTGATGCAAAATTGGAAATCAGTTTATTCTGAGAACAGCACCGCGCTGGGTGGATCGAAAGGTCAGTTTTTGTAAGATGCAATCTCCATAATTATTATCATTCGATTTTCGAAAAATTAAAAAACAAAAGAAAGCTCAAACTTCCGGACTTTCACCAAAAACATTAGGCTAAGAATTGATTAAGTTAAAAATTTATTATTGTCACTAACCCTTTCAGACCTGAAAATCCTTTTTTCCAGGAACGGATTTTTGACTATAACATTGTTGATCTCAGCGCTGTCTCCTCATCTAAATTGATGTACATATTGTAATTTTTTGTTTTCCATAAGACTACATGTTATTCAAATGTCCATTGGAATGGACTCCAGGTCTGAAAGGGTTGAATTCATTGAGAATTTTTTTATTTATTTATTAATTATGAATTTTTTTCAATTTTTTGTTTTGTTTTGTTAAGAATTCACTAAGCGCGGAACTTAGATTTAACAAAATTAGTTAAAGTGGATAAAATTGAACAGAATGGCAATGTTACACAGACTTTTGCTATATTAAGCGATTTGAGGGTCGACTCAGATGTAAAAGCCTCGCAAAATAACGATGATACAAATAGAAACTCACGAAATCCACTCAAAAACTCATAAAATGCTTTTGGACGCTTGATCGTAATGGTGGCGTTGGGCATTAATAACGGGAGCTTCCCTTGTAATAAGTAATAATGTAACTGCATCAAGAAAATACCAATCAAAGACGACGTTTCTACGACATTAGTGTCACCTCGCGTCAAGGTACCATTAATTGGAAGTGGATCACTGCTCTGGTGTTTAATTACTCTGTGAATCTTCCTTATCAGCACAGAGAGAGAGATGAATTTAAGATAGGAATCCCCAATTATCAGTGCCCAACGCCGCCATTACGCTCGCACATTTAAAAGCATTTCATGAGTTTAGGAGCGGATTTCGTGAGTTTATAGAGCCACATACTATCATTATTTTTCGAGGTTTTTTACCCCCAGATCAATCTTTGAGACGCTTATAGAAAGTGTGTAACAGCCCAAATTACTCAAACTGGATAAAATTGAACAACTTTTGTAATACAAATTACTGTCCGATTTGCCAAAACCCATCTGAAACTGCTAATACAATGTAAACATCTTTACATGCGAATACATCATCGGGTCATTACTTCAGATAATCAGCTTTATTGCCATGCCTACTCTTCCTCGCCGACAAATTTAAAGGAACCGAGAATCAAATTCAGCTCTTAAAAACTCATTCAACTGGAGGCTGCTTTAAGAACGTTCCTCTTTCAATTGTATTCCGAGAACGTTTCAAGTTTCAGGAATTGTATACTAAATTGAATTCGCGCGAATGACATCTCATTCCTATAGTGATTGTAGGAGACAGGGCGGCGTCCGTTTTTGAGTAACACAGTGGTTTGATTTCAAGATCTGTGCGGTTAAAGATAAAATTGATTTTTTGATTTTTTGTTTTAAAAAATAATCTCTATGCGAATATATTTTACAGTCAAACCAAGAATTTCGTCTCATTTTTTGCAGTAAACTCGTATTAAAGGTCTGATTTTTCAGTTATTATATAGTTCGCAATTTTCAACTTTGTTCTCATAATACGATGTTCTAAGAGTTCTATTCTAGAATCCACTGTGTGCAGCTGTTTGGGTATGCCGATGCGAACCATTCAAATAGTCACTATAACACTAACACTAACAATAAGAAGCTCAAAACACCTCACTGTTAATTCCCCGTGCGCTCAAATGAAAAAGAAAAAACGCCGAAAAGCCGATGCATTATGAGAATCCGCCAGTGACTGGTGACTCACAGACTCGCACAAAACCATGGTCGAAACCATTAGCGAAGAGTACTCGCTCCAAAAAGTGTTACAAACACGTAGAGTATTGTAGTATTTACGTCCACTTCTAGTTTTCATTCATAAAAACGCATGAGCGGGAAGGCGTCTAATGAGGGCCCCGTATTTCGACACACGCACCCTATACCTGTTGCTTCCGTAA
This sequence comes from Trialeurodes vaporariorum, assembly GCA_011764245.1. Taxonomy (NCBI): domain Eukaryota; kingdom Metazoa; phylum Arthropoda; class Insecta; order Hemiptera; family Aleyrodidae; genus Trialeurodes; species Trialeurodes vaporariorum. Next base: position 60,654,131 of record VMOF01000024.1, on the reverse strand, counting down.
CGCCACCTGCGATTCGAAGGTAAAAAAAAAAAAAAAAAAAAAAAAAAAAAAAAAAAAAAAAAAAAAGAAGGAAACCCCGAAGGAAAAAAAAACCAAATCCAAACACACATGGACACACCACTAAATGAAAATCCAAACAAACACGTCCCTCGTACGTGTGTGATCCCAGCAGTGTTCAACAATTCAACACTGACGTTTCAGTTGAAATGTCTTCGCGACTGTATAAGAAGAGGTTACGAGGGCGGAAGGGTAGAGGGTGAGATTGAAAACGGACCGTGCGCTAGGGGGTTGTAAATATAGGCTGACACACTTTCTCGAAAACAATCACTGTCACCTGGAAATTAAGACGTATACAAGGTGTTCTTAAACTCTATGTCAAATGAAAGTGAAATCCGATTATATGAAAATATACAGTCTATACAGGATGTCGCAGATTATATTACTCATGCCAGGTTTTTGAAAGTTCTAATCTAATTAAATCTTACCCGGGATCCAAGGTACTTACAAGTTTTTGGTTTTTAATGAGCCCAAAGGTGTGATAGTGATGGCCGGGTGCAAACCCATTTTATACCCAACATCCCAACATCCTGCAGCCTGCCCGACAGGCAAAAGAACCTGCTCTGTTGGATAACTGTGGAAAGGATTATTAATCCTTTAAAAAGGAATATGTAAGTAGTATGGATTGATTCTTTTTTTTTACTCTGACAGTAGGTGAGTAGGTACTAACATGAAAAAAAAAAAAAAAAAAAAAAAAAAAAAAAAAAAAATTGATACGAGCGTGTGAGACACCCTGTACTCACAACAAGAATGGGTCTGTTGCAAACTTTTGCTACAACGATAAAAAGTGTTTAATCTAATGTAAAATCGCCTGAAAAGTCCTTGGCATCAGCAAGTCATAAAATGCAATCATAAACTCACAAGAGGCGTTTAATTAAATCCAAAATGGCGGAGAAATATCGAGCAATTTGTATGCATACGAACATCCAAGGATGGCCAACTTTGAAAACCTCACTGGAGGTAGAGGTTATGTGTTTGTTTACGTTGTGATTGGTTGTGATCGATATTGTGAGGTTGGCTATCCTCGGATGTTCGTGGTGCACGCATACAAATGCTCGATATTTCTCCGCCATCTTGGATTTCATTAAACATCTCTTGTGAGTTTATTATAGCATTTTATGAATTTCTGATTCCACCAATGGACTTTTCAGGCGATTTTACATGAGCTTGACCACTATGTAGCGCTGTAGCAAAAGTTTGCGACAGACCCATTCAGAATCTCCAGCCTAGAGGAGCCTTCTAATTAACATGTTTTATTTTAATTTGTGATGGTACTGGGTCAGCACGCTTATGCTTGCAGACAAATACGAGTAAAGAAAAGGTTTCACTATAAAAATGATGCGTAAAATACGCGCTCCACTATGTTTATGAACACCCTATGAAACCCATGTCAATTTCCATGACTGACGATTTTTCTTTTATTTTTTCGCGTCAATGAACAGCACGGTATTGTGCGGGTAGAGTGAAACGAATAATCAAAGAGTCGAAGAGTGTCCCGGAATAAATCCTGAAAATATCGAGAGGGTCGGAAGAAGATGAAAAATATGACAAAATGTCAAAAGGAGAGGAGTCGTTTGAGATAAAGATCTTCGGTCATGCAAATAGAACGGTTAAACACTGACAACCTTTGTTTCAATTCTATCGTTTTTAATTCGGTATCAGGCGTCAAAACATGTGTTCCACTCGGTTAATAGTTTTGTATTATTCTTCCGCTTTTCTAAGATTTTCCCTCGCCCCTCTCTTTTTCTTAAGTCAAGAGCAAGAGGAGGAAATAAGTCCAGCGGCGGCTCGTGAAATGTGACAACAATGGATCCCCTCCATTCAAACCTATATAAAATAATCGATTATTTGGTGAGGCGCTGTGCCTCACCTATAGAATCGATATTTTTGCATAGGTTACATGGTAGAATAGCAGGGTTGCCAGATTGCAATAGCCGCTACTGATGGAAATAACAGAGGTTGAAGTTATCATATTTACGCCTTTTTCGGACTTTTCCAAAATTGGAAAAATAATAAGCCTTTCGCACTGAGCAGTAAACACCAAGCTCTTTCGTCGTAATTTGGTGTTCGTAATATTTTTCATCGACTTCCATCCCCATTCCAGCGGCGGCGGCTCGGACTCTAAATTGTCAACATTTTCTCGGGGGAGAGCCCCCAAACCCCCCTTTCGGTGGGTTTTTCCTCATCAATTTATCATTTAAATAACTTTTCAACCCCAAATTTAATCACAAAAAAACACTTAAAAGCAAGTAATTTAAACCTAGAATTATAATCGGAAAGTTTTAAATTGAGCTTCCATAAGGACGACAACGATGATTTTTGATGACTTATTTTTACTGATTTTTGGCCAAAATTACTTTGGCCAAAATTATTTTTACTGTTTTTTAAGACCAAAGTGCGCCGCTCCAAGGGCGCAGGCAGAAACATTTTCAACCTCAAATCAAATTCCAGGGAGAGGGAAACCCTCGTTTAACAAAAAAAAAAAAAAAAAAAATGTCACGAGTTTTCAACTCATTTTTCGTGAAAATAGGTATTTCCTCACCTCCCAAATTGCACCCCCCTGCCGGCATCCACGTCCATTGTCCAGGCCATTACACAACAAATTGAACAAGGTGCCCTGAGTGTCTGTGTGGCGAACCGCACCTCATTCACATCCGGCGATGCATTTATGCATTTATGGATTTATTTATGCATTTATCTTTATGAGAAGACGACCGATATACCATTTTACCGACTTGTATGTATGCACACAGAGATCGAGGCACGCAATTTCCTTCCCCTCGTCACCTCCCTCCTTCTAAGACACTCACACTCACACCAGTATCTTCTCGCTGTTCGATGCTATACATATATGTATACATAGTTCCCCCGTTATACTCGCACCGACAATATATACGATATTCGTGCAATATTTGAGTAATAATACCGCACACTACAAGTTGTTTAGTTGTTTGTTGGTTGCAGTTGTTTAGCTTTCGATGGACAAGCGAGGGCGAACAGCGCGATGCGATGGTGGCGCGGCGTGGTATGGTGGTGGTGGTGCACGACATTCTCCTAAATTTATTTATTGCCCCGACATCCCACAATCCACAATCGGCATCCCGACAGGACGGGAGGAGCGAGGGCGCAAAAGGACGAAGGTTCCCAGGTGTTAATGAGTTAATTGAACCAATTACGAAAGCAATTGCCGATCCGCAACGTTGTCAAGAGCGCGCGGGAATCAGAGGTTGGCAGATTGAACGAATGAGCGCCCATACGTTTACTGGTATCCACGCAGACGGTACTATATGATCATCAAAAGAAAGAAGCCTAATAGACATTTTCATATACTTTCATTTCTCGGTCAGTTTGAAAAATTTGAGGGTTTTTCGGCACATCAGAGTTTCGTCGAATTTTCACATGAAAAAGTGTACCTCTAAAAATCTAAAGATCTGAGAAAAATAAAAATAAAATTCATCAAGAAAAATTGAGGAATTTAATTCAAGAAGGGCGTCTGGCACCAGACGCTCCTATTGTTTACAATTGCTCATTCGCTTCCTTGTTCCTTTAAGTAGATGTGTATACCAAGTTTGACTTTGATACGATGATTTTACACAAAATGGCACACGGAGATGTGCAACGAGGAAAGGTCAGGTTAGGTTAGGTTAGGTTTTTAAACTTCAAACGCGTTTTTCTCAACATGGGCATTTGGCAGGGTCGCATATCGACGAACGATCGGCAAGTAGTCATAGGCGGATCCAACAATCCGGCAACTGCGCATTCTTCCCATTTGAATGTATGATAAACAATCGATTCTTGAAGGCAGTGCTGCCAGATGTGGCAAAAAAACACACAAACTTGGCATTGCATAATGTGGGAGATTATTTGTATCTTTTTCGCCAAATCTGGCAGCACTGCTTGAGGGGCTATACCCCCGTGACTAATCGATTATTTCTCATGCAATCAAATGGGAAGAATACACTATTGCCAGATTGCTGGATCCGCCAAATGCAAGAAGTCGGCGCGACGCTAACGAATAAAATTATGAAAAAGAGAACGACACCAGTGGCGCAGCGTGCAATTTGGCAACGTTGCAGATCGTCAACTTAAAGCCATGTAAAAGGTCGAATTCGAAGGTGTTCACCGAACATCCTACAGTTCGATCTTTTTCATGGCTTCAAATGAAGGAACTGCAGCATTGTCATACTGCACGCTACGCCACTGAACGACACAATAATTAACGTGCATTAATAATCAAATTAATTAAGGGGCGATAGAAACTGAGGATCATTAAAACTCAAGAGGTATTTAAGAGTTGGATTGCTTTCGAATAATGCAATGGAACTGAATTGAGTTTATATCAGTCTCATTTAGTTTAATGTAATTCGTTGCGACGCCAAAGCTCATTTTTTTTGCACCAGTCATTGGTTAAGTTATCTTCACTTTGTTCAAATCGTATATTTACCCCCATGAAGTAGAAACTTAAGAGAGGAATAAGTCAGGCAACTATGAATGAAGAACTTTAGTAGGTGAAGATTGACATAAGTGATGGAGTCGTGACTTTACTCGAGCTCTTTGAAGCTCAGATCAGAGGTTAATCGTAACTTGTTCGGCCTCGCGCACAATGGTACGTACTTAAATAAAGATATTAAAATCCAAAATTTTCAATTTTCGGTAAATTAAACTCATTCATAGGTTAAAGCTACTTAAGATTGGGATATAAGCCCTTCAACTTTCTTTATCGTTCGTAAATCCTTCCAAAAGAAACAGTAATTACATAATCACATCGATTTTCTGTGTCCAGATAGTCACCTCATACATTTCTTGCATCTTCATTTGAAACCAATTTTAAATGTATTTATCACAACTTTTGTTTTAAACTTTTAAGGCTAAAATTAAAGTGGCAAACAAACCGAGTGTAAGTAAAAATGTCCATAAGAGATTTCCACAATGGCTGTGAGGATGTCTATAAGAGTAATTCCATCATGGCTGTGACGTGCACAGGAAAACACTTTGGGAAAGATCTGACAAAACTTATGGTATAGAAAAATGACCCAGCAAAATACTTTGGTTAAGCCAATCAAAGGTTATGTATATGCCTAATTAAAGAGATTTGGGTATTTGTAATCTTCGGGTGAATCAAATATTTTGGGTGAATCTTTTGCCGGGTCATTTTTCCTCAAAAGGTTTTCTCAGCGATGTACTGTACCAACGTGTTTTTTCCCTGTTTTTTTCTCTGCGTTCTCAAAATTACACCCCAGAAACCCCGTCTATAGTTTTCGATTATTGAACGGAGTATAATCGGCGGGCCGATCCTTGAAATTCTCGACTTTTGGAGAGATTGGATAAGAATGGAAAACGATCATTGGTAGAGACGAGTCACGTGGTTGCCAAGAATAATCAAAATATGGAGTGTAAATTAGATTGCTTATCAGATACTCCGATAAATTAATTAGATAACATTTTTGGGGGGAAAGAAAGAAAAAAAAAACATTAAATTAACTATTTTGAACGGAAAACCCACTCCCTCTCTCCCTCACGCTTAAACTCTCTCGCGTATTTTCTACTATTTAATTTTCTTTATTAAAGGAACCTCCAAAACAGACTCGCCTATCTGGAGGTACCGAATTTTCAGTCTTTAATTTTTATGTTAATTTTACGTTAGTTTATATAATTTGTCTGGTATAGTTTATAGGTAAAACTTGAGTACTTCCCCCCCCCCCTTTATTGGCTTTTGCCTAAAGACTGAAAAAAAATCATTTATCATTTATCAATTTATCATTTATCAAATCCGTATTTTTATTAGATTTGAAAACCACGAGACTAGCCTCCACCAATCATCGTTTTTCATACTTATCCAATCCATCCAAAAATTCCATCTGTCCATCAAGGATCGGTCTGCTGGTCCTGGAAGGGTTTAGAAAATAAAATTTCAGTTACACTGTGCGCCGCCCGGCGCGAGCGCGTACCATACCTACCATCGCATATCGTATATATACGGACGCACAAAGCATGGAGCCATGGATACACAGAGACAGAGAGGGAGAAAGAGAGAGAGAGAACTTTGCAACTCTGACTTACTGCACTTGTCCAAGGTCACAACTTAACTTTAACTTTCAGTCACAAATCACGGCACTCTTGTGTATACTGTACCCTGGTATATACCGCAGTGTACTCCTCGCAATTGGAGAGTGGTCGTAGAGCGATAGAATCAGGGCTGCCGTTTTGCGTATAATCAATGCTATTTTTCTATTCACCGATGATATTCCACCGGTTGAGAAAAGATTACACAGTTCAGTTCAGTGCATGACTGTAATGCACGAAAATACTCTGATCTATGATCTTTCCTTAATCGGTTGAAACTCCGTTCAGTAATTAAAATATCCGCAAGTTTTTTTTAAAGTCATCGACGACTCCACCGGTTGAGAAAAGATTACAGATGCGAGTATTTTAGTTCATTACAGTAATACACTGAACTGAACTGTGTAATCTTTTCTCAACCGGTGGAATCATCGGTGAATAGAAAAATAGCATTGATTATACGCAAAACGGCAGCCCTGGATAGAATAGCGGTATGCGACGCGATCGCGGTCCAGTCCGGTCGAACACACTCCATCCAAATGTCCGACACCTAGTCTCGCAGGTGTCAGCTCCTCCGACCCAGTCCTGTATATATATACGGAGGTCGTGAGATCTTGGCGCGCTTTTTCGATTTTTATTACCCCCCTAAATTAAGAATGTTGTTGAACCCTCCCTCTCTCCCTCCCTCCCTCCCGCCCTCCCGCCCTCCCTCCCTCCTCTCCCACAGCCAACGGCCCCAATGCACGCACACCTCAACACTTCTACGGGTCTATTCAAAATTAAAACTGACCATACCGTAGTTGCTTGGTTAACCCTTCAACTATAACCAGCTACGAAGACAAATCAAAGCTCGTTCGCTCAAATTAAGTGCGTAGGTAAATATTCTTACCCAGTAGCGCACCGAGAGTTTCTTCATCTCTCTCTTTTCTCCATTAAGAAACGTATGTTAGACAAGGATGGATAAGAAGCTAAAACCCTCTTCTTCTGTCCTTTTCCTACTTATACATTCAAATGGGAAATGAGAGAGATGGAAGAGATCCTGGTTGCGCCAGTGGCCCCCTCTATCGCTATAGCTCGTTGATTCCTACTTCCTACACCACGGAGCTGATTTTGCATACACACCTGATTGAAGGCACTCGAAGGAACATTATTTCTCAAATGTTAACGAATTCAAAGTCGAAATTATTGTGAATAAAAACTGAAATTGTGTGAGCCATACCTAGCCATAGAAACAAGTATACTCGGGTGTGGTACTGAAAGGGTTAAGAGTCTGCATGAGGAGTCTGCATGAAGCATTGGTATTTGTCTGCTAGTCACAAACTCAATGAATACAAGTAACGAAATTCTAAGATGGTGGTCAAATGAGCGGGTCACAAAGCAATGGAGGGGGGGGGAGTCCCATTTAAACGCAACTTTCTACGCTGAGAAACGACCATTCATCAAAGAGAAAACTGCAAATCAGATGGGACTCCCGGGACTACCAGTGGCGTAGCGTGCAATTTAGCAACGTTGCAATGATTCCATTTAAACTCATGAAAAATATCGAGCTATTGGGTGTTCGGTGAACACCTTCGCATTCGACCTTTTACATGGGTTTAAATGTAAACATTACAACGTTGCCAAATTGCACGCTACGCCATTGCTCCCGGGATTACCCCATTGTCACTCGCCCATTTAATCGCACTAATGGGTTTATCTTAAAACGCTTTCCTCGGGTTTACGAGTGGATTTTTTTAGACTTTTCGGTGCTTTCAATGTGATTTTACATGGAAATCCACCTTCCCTATCGCTGCATAGCAATACTTTGTGAGACTCTTATACATACAATAATGCCTCTTTTTATCTGCGAATTCAGTAACTTTCTGTATCACGGAGTAAAATGATTTTGACAGCAACCAGATGGATATTAACTATTTATTTCGTATTGGTACTTTTTAAACATAATTCTTGTTTTGAGTAGATATTAATTGAGCATTACCAGAATTCTAATCGAAGATAAAAACGTCAACATTAATTACAGCTAAGCACCAACATAAATTAGAACTAAGCAATTGGCAACTACGTTGTCAACTATGTTAAGTTATTTAAAATAATAGACAGAATACTGTCAAATATTCGCTTCTTTTGCGAATAGGTGCAGGATTGAGCGAGTGCAATGCACACACAAATAAATAAGTAGTAGTAGTAGTAGTAGTAAAGTCCAGCCGCCCAAACACGTGGCTCGTTATGCTGATATTTCACAGCGAACGACTGGACTGCATAAAAAAAGAAGGGGTAGGAAAGACAATCAAAGTATTCTCAAAACAAAGGATAGGAAAGAGGAGAGTAACGGCGACCTGCCAGGGACTCTCAAGTTTGGGAAGGAAATACCTAGAGCACTCAAGGAGGAAAAGTGCTCTAAATATGTCTAGTTTTTTTTTTTTTTTTTTCTCTCAAACAAAATATTTCTCAACTCTCTATTTTTCTCTATTTTGCTTCATTTCTTGTGTATTATTATTATTATTATTTTTTTTTTTTTTTTTTTTTTTTTTTTTTTTTTTTTTTTTTTTATAAATTATTTATTTAAAAAAAGGGTATAACTTTGGCAACTCTGCTAAGTATCACCGCAAAAACTGCGGAAGAATCTTTGCCTCTCCATCTCCTCTCAACTCTCTTTTCAACTGTGCAACTCTTGTCTCCATTCTTCTTCTTCAACTCACTTCAGAACTCAATGCACACACAAATAAATAAATAAAAAAAAAGAAGATAAAGACAAAATTTTATTTCATTAAAAGTGAAAAGCCCATCTGCTTGCCGTTAAAATATTATTTTCTCGGTGTAAGTAAAATCCTTTCCAACCTCACTCATTCAAATTTTGAGTCAAATGACTGAAAATTAAAAACAAATTCGGATAACAAACAGTGCAAGGAAACGACTTAAACGTTACGATAGTTCATGATTAAGTAATTCAAAACAGCGAGAGAAGATGCAGAAAGAACATGAAAACGAGACGCGACGAGATGCCGCGTGTTGCCACGAACTGGTTCCGAGAGAGGATATAAAACGCCTGCGGACGCTGCAACACGCAGCACTGTGTCGTAAAAGTTGCCTATCTTGCAGGCGATCTTATCTCGCGATGCGTATAGGAACACGAGGCGTTTACCGATGGACGGTAACACACATATCGTCACGATCGAGCGGCAGACAACGGCCTTCACGGTCACGAGTGTAACCACATCGTAATCGCGTTAATCAATGAATATTTTCGCACAAGATTTTATTCATTCATTCATTCAATTCGGCTTCTGTGTCATAATGTCACAGAATAATACGATCAGGACGGAAACTCCCATAAGAGCCAATGGAAGCAAGTTTGGAATTTAACGGCAACAATAGGCAACGCTGTGGTCCTATATCCCAACATGGCGGACGTGGTTGATTTGTGTTGAAACTCATTTATTTCTGTTAATTCCGGAAAGAAATCTTATTTTCCGGCCTCACCTTTATTCTACTGGCTGCGTAGCTCAATCAGGATCCCGGCAGTTGGTTTGATTTTTAGGACCAAACTGGGCGATTCATTTTTTGCCGGGATCTATCACATCCCTCTCATTTCCCCTATAAATATATGAGTAGAAGAAGGACAGAAAGAGGGGATTTTTATCCCTAGTGTCTATCCTTGTCTAACGTACGTGTTTCAATGGAGAAAAGACAAAGATAGAGAATCCCTCATTGCGCTAATGGAATAAGGTAGAAATGACAGACCAACGGGATAGTTCAGTGAATGGGGCGCGTGCAAACTTCTGCTGTGAGCAAATGAATAGTTCAATCTGACGTAGAAACCAGCGAAAATCAGGAAAATCATATTAAAAATCCAGTAATAAACTCACAAAATTGCTATAACGGCAAGATCGAAATGGCGGTTCGACGCAAGTATCATGGGAGATTCCTATGTCTAATTTGTCACTTTCTCTATACGGAAACACAGAGATATGTCTCAAATTAGATAGGAATCTCCCATGATACCAGCGTAGCTCCACCATTAAGCCCGATTCTGAAATTTTTCGTGACTTTTTAGTGTACTGATCGTCATTTTTACAGGTCTTCATGCCAGACTAAACTCTTCAATCATACATGTAACAAAAGTTTGTAAGAGCCCCACTGTGACAATAATACCCTACACCTACTACAAAAACTATCAACTTAAATAGATCATAGGACTTATCAAACAATTCATCAACGGTGTAGTTGCTCTGAGAGAGAAAGATACGTAATTTCTCAGAGAGAGAGGATGAGAAAGAGAGAGAGAGGGGGGAGGGGCAGAAGGCAGAGAGAATGGTGGGGTGAGAGAGATAGAGAGAGAAACGGGAGAAGTGTGTTGGAAGACGCACAGAAGGAGTGGGTGGAAAAGAATATAACAAAATGAGAAATAAAAAACTGCTTGTACGAACCCGTTCAGTTCTTTTGTAAAGATAATGAGAGAGCGTGAAAATTAGACGCCACTGAGACGACATCACTATTACATAGAATTACCAAGTAACTGGCACCCTTACCTGTGAACACAAACAAAGAGATCATTTATTAGGTACAGTTTATCGATCGTGAGTTGTAGTTATAAGGTGACAAAATAATGGACGATGCTGGGACAAAAAAATACATAAATATATTTCGCGCGCTGAGTTAGACCCGACGAGATGTAAAACCATAGAGGGGAGACACAACACCATAAGTTTAGTGCTAACTGTATTCACTAAAAGTTAGAGGCGTCTATCATAGCCGTAGCCAGTGTTGCCAGATTTGGGTGAAAAAGCCGTACGTTTTACATTGATTTAAATGGGGACGATACGGCTTTTTACCCTCGATCTGGCAACGCTGGCCGTAGCCAGGAACTTGTCTTTCTCTCTCTTTGCCCATTCCAACGCATGTGTTAGAATAGGATGAATAGAGGGCTGTCACGTGACTGCACCCCCCTGCTTCTATCCTGTTCTAACTCATGTAGTCAAATAGACAAATCCTAGTAAAAATAAATATTGCGCTTTCGTATTGCTAATTGAGAACCATATTGATATCATAATGTTGTCATTTTATGGTTCATCATGGTGACAAACGTGAATATGATATCATTATGATACAAATATAATACCAGTAACAATAAGATGAAATTATGGTATCATTATGGTATCATTATATTATCATTTTGCAATGGGGCAGTTTCGAGGGTCTGAAATTTTGTGTTTTTTACACAGTGAAAATACGAGGGTGGATTTTAAAGTAAGTTTACCTATTTTTTTTTCCCAGAAACTATTAATGTTAGGAAAAAAAACAAACCCAGCGTTGGAACGTACGTACTCTCAGCTTTTTAACGAGCTACAGTTTTTCAAATTTGGCTTATGCGTTGCGGAGATATCGTGGATTTTCCACACCCGTCTCTCCTTCAAACGTGTCCACCTTTTCACGTGCTGCGGAGCTTCACAGGAAACATCAGTTTAAGACTTTGAAAAAGTAAAATAAAGCTATTATTTTATTGAAACAAGTTATAACATTGCTGTGAGGCATCTCACCTCATTATTAGACACAGCCACCCGCTAGATTCTTGAATTTTTCATATCGGTGCAACAATTTCTGTAAATAGCCGTCGTAAAATTCTTTCCCCATACTCCTGGACCAGGTTTTGACGCAAGCTGTTAATCCAGCTTCAATTCATGATGATTGCACTTTCAGTACTGACCGAAAGTTTGAAGATTGATAAAAATTGGATCATTTTTATATTTTTTAGAGTAGTCTATTCAGTAAACAACATGCACTCAGGTGTTATTGAGATGTCTGATCCGGAGATAAGCGCATCGCCTGCCGAAACTCGCAGTCTTCTGTAGAGCCTGAAAAGGTGGGCACGTTTGAAGAAGAGATGGGTGGGAAAAATCCACGATATCTCCGCAAAGCGTTGGCCAAATTTGAAAAACTAAACCTCGTTAGAAAGCTGAAAGTACGTGTACGTTTCAATGCTGGGGTTGTTTTTTTTCAGGCATTGATAGTTTCTGAGAAAAAAAATAGGTAAACTTACTTTAAAATCCACCCTCGTAGTACTTGATGAGCTGAGACCAATGGTGCATTTGGTTTTTTCCTGAGTGCCCCAGTTTAACACGTGTAAAGTTGCACAAAATCGTGTGCGTAGTGACGACACTATGCGGAATTCCCATTTAAAACAATAATATATCATGGGGCAAAATATCACCTCCGGAACAAGGGAATTTAATTAGAAACCAAAGGCATCTTTGTTCTCAGCTCATCAAGTACTTCCATTTTCTTTATGAAAAACATAACATTGCGGACCCTTGCACTGCGAACCCGGACGACTGCCCCATTTGGTTCTCAATAAACGATATAATCGCACAATGATAATTTGTTACCAAACAAGAGAGAGAAAGAAAACTTCTTCGCTACGACTACATGACGCCTACGCAGAAGAAATGCAAATGGCATGCGGCAACGCGCAAAAACGTAAAATATTCATGTTCCTACAGATTCATATGAAATGAAGTAACACTCCAAATAAAAGTTGATAGTAATTTCCCAATTCCTATCTCCATACTCTTCGTACTAGCCACGGACGCATTTTCTTCAAGACTGCTTTCTTTGCATTTTCCGCATGCAACTCACGATGAGAACATTGCATAACTACTCGGCGTATTACTTCACTCCCTTACATACGCCAGGTGCATAAGCAAATACAAAGGGAAAGCGAGGAAAATTGTATCGTTGTATTTTTGTCGGGCGAATCAGCGCCCTATACGCTCATTACGTAAGTTAGACATAGATTTAATCAGTCCTCTCGATTGGAGTTCGATTTTAATCGAACGTTATGCACGAGTCAAAAAAAAAAAAAATCCGTTTCGGCGTGCGCGCGCAGTTTTTCCGTACACTCTTACCTCTCGTCGCGCATGCGCGATGCGCATTGCATGAGAGTCACAGATAAAATTGAAAACGGGCACGGCGGAAAATATAAATCGATTTAATTTTATTCAGAGAATGGGGAGCTGCAAAAATGCTTTCACCGAGACGAAATTAACATTCGATAAATCGTATCGAATATTCGATTGCGGGCTCGATCGACGTGACGCGACGCGACCACTCGCGGAGCAAAGAAATTAATCGATGAAGTAACAGACGTAGTACACTCATACTCATACATACAAATTACACACACACAGAGGCACGATTAAAGAGGCGCGGAGTGAATGCTTTCATTGATGATTATCTTGCGTGCAGTATATATTTCGCGAGATGGAGGGTGAACAAATCAAAGCATTCGAGATCGACCACTGGAGTATACAATGTTGCCGATCCTAGAGGGGTCTCTCCCTCTGCGAATTTAAAAGCGCGAATAAACTGATTGAGCCAATGAGCTGCCTAAAAGTCGATAGGTCCAGTCCAGTGGCGTAGAGTGCAATTTTGCAACGTTGTACAGTGTTCATGTAAACCCATTAAAAATATCGAACTATTGGGCGTTCGGTGAACACCTTTGCATTTGACCTTTTACATGGGTTTAAATGGATACAATACACCGTTGCCAAATTGCAAGCTACGCCACTGGTCGAGTCCGATGTTTCGACAACAAAGAAGCCCATTGGCTCAAGCAGTCAATTCGCGCTTTTAAATTCGCAGGTGGAGAGACCCTTTTAGGATGGATGTGAGAGAAGGACGAAGACGATAAATCCAAGAATTGGACATGAATTTTACATGGAGTTCCTGTCAGGAGTCTGAGAGGTATGAGCGCCGGCCCATGCACTACGGTCTGAGATCGAAAAAAGTGGAGAAAACCAACGAAAATGGGTCATCAATGAAGAACTCATCAATAATCATCGTTTTCGACCGTTGAAGCTTATGGTTTAAAACTTTCCAGTGACGTTTCTTGGTGTAAATCACTTGTTAAAGGTGTTCTCTGTGATTAGGATTGGTTTTGAAAGTTTATAAATGATAAATTGATGAGAAAGAGGTTGATCCAGCTCCCAAAAGGAATGGGCTATCGGCAAAAAAATGTCATATTTTCAGAGTCGATAAAACTCGTCAAAACGCGTTCAACGATGGCCAGTTTTTTAAGTTTGGTCAACTGGTAAGGGGGTACCGATACCCCCCTTAGAGAGATTTCCTCCCGCAAGTCGCTTCAGAAGTGTAGGCGCACCTAAACCGATAATCTTTGGAATTTTTAGATGTTATTTCTATTAGTACAAAATAAAGATAAATGAAAATGAATGCAGCAGTTAGCTTTTCACTGAGGATCGCGTTAAAATGAAAGGGTCAAAGTTGCAGTTTTTTTTCTTTAACTTATTTGAACCATTGAACGCATGAAAATTGATAATCACCAAAGATTATCAGTTCGCTGCACACCTACACACTTCTAAAACGAACTTTACGATCGAAGTCACTCGATTGGCAACATTGTCCGAGCGATAGACGCTATGGACGGAGGCGCGCGGAGGTGGATACTCCGGATAAGAATAAGAGAAGAGTTCCCTTTTCATTTTTTTACGAGGCGAAAATCGAAAGTGAAACCGGTTTCTGGCGCGCGAGTTTTTGAATATACATCGGTAACGAATCGATTATCGTTGGATGTTTAGGCAGCTATCGATTGTAATTTATATACCCTTCCCCTCTGCGCTCTTTTCATCCTCTCCTATTCTTTTTATTTTTCGAGTGTAATTCCGCAAAAACCGCTCGTTTGTTTATATCCCTCCTCCTCCCCCTCCCCCTCCTCCTCCTCCCCCTCCCTCTCCCTCTCCTCCTCCTCCCCCTCCCCCTCCTCCTCCTCCATCTCCCCACCCTCCTCCCGCCTTGGGTCGTTACGCGGTTTGGTGTTCGGTTCGGCTCGGTTGGTCGCGCGCAAAGAAACTGTCAGTGACTTCACACTTACTACCGCATTTTGTCGTTGCACCTAGTTGAACAAAAACAAGCATCTTTGACGTTCATCGATACATCACTGGCATGGCATTGCGGGGGGGGGGGGTAAAGAGAATGGGCCTGTTTTTACAGCTGTGGAATAATTTGTACGAATCAACTCAACTTTTGGAATATAAAAATTTAAAATTCACTCTGAGCTGTCGTCTCGCGTATATTTAATGACGTTTTTCAATTCACCGATGATTCCACCGGTTGAGAAAAGATTGCAAAGTTCAGTTCAGCACTGAAAAAAAAAAAAAAAAAAAAAAAAAAAAAAAAAAAAAAAAAAAAAAAAAAAAAACAGCTATCGAGATTTACCATAACTTGGTTTAAATTATTGACAATCCAAGAAAATTGTAAATAAATTTTACGTTTTCTATGGGTTGAGTTCACAAGACGTATTGGTTAAATTTTAACCAAAACATCTTGAACTCAAACTATGGAAAACGTAAAATTTACAATTTTCTTGGATTGTCGAAAATTTAAACCAAGTTCTGAGAAAATATTATAGATCAGAGTATTTGCGAGCGTAACAGTCATACACTCACTGAAAAAACAGCTATCGTAAGATTCACCAAGGTAAATCTTACGATCAATGGCGTAGCCAAGGGGGGAAGGGGGGTCCAGGGGGTCTAAACCCCCCTATACACCGAAATTTGCCCTTAAAAAATGTAATTTTTTGCGTTTTCAGACAAATTTGACCAAATTAGTAATTAGAATCTCTGGTTCTGGACCCCCCCCCCTTCACAATTTTCGGACCTCCCCCCCCAGAAAAATTCTTGGCTACGCCACTGCTAACGTTAGCTGTTTTTTCAGTGAGTGTATGGCTGTAACGCTCGTAAATAATCTGATCTATAATCTTTTCTCAATCGGTGGAATTATCACCGTTGAATGATCAAAACATTTTACTATGATACCGCATTACCGCACACTAATGGAAGTATAGGCATAATCAATTGACGCTGACAATCTGCGTGATTGATCGAGCATTCGAGTCAATGACACTTGCCTTGCTCGTGCGATCATGCGCGCTCGATGACATGCAAACACATAATAATCGATGCACTAATGTAGTGAGTGCAAGCAGTGAGCAGTCAGTGAGTGTTTTGCCAAACCGCAGTGAGACATGGGGGGTTTTGCATACACTTCGTACATGGGTCATAATGTCAAATCGGGCCAATTGAGCATGCATGCTCCGTGAAAATTTTAAGTCAAAATTTAAACCCAATGAGTAATTTTTTACCTTCAGTACTGCTAGAAAAGACTTTTTACCGAAGGGTTCCGCTCAATTTTCGATATTTCTCAAGTACCGCGGAAACAGCCGGAAACGCATGATGAACAAATGGAAAATAACTGGTCGATTGTCGGTTACGCTGTCGGTTACGTAACCGACAATTTCAAAAGTACCTAATAAAAACAATATTACTACTTACAATAATCTCTGATGTTGATTTTTAAAGCAAATTACGGTAGTTGAATTGATTTAAAAATTACAGGGCGGAACTTTACTGTATTGCCTACCTTTTTCGTATATATAAGTGCCGCTGACTAGGACCATAGGCAAATCACGAGATCGGATTTGTTGGTGAAAATCGTATCCAAATAAAACCCATTTGCACAGATGTTGATAATTCCTGTTTAGAACGTTGAAGCGTGGTTGAGAAAATCGTAAATTACCCAGTTTCATGTTTAAATAAACTTTTAATATGTAAACACAGTAAAATCCGTGCGTAACCGACAGACATTTTGGAACCGGGGGACAACCATTTTTCACAATTTATGGCATGAAGAAAAATAATGTCACAAAAAACGATGGTTTACACGTGTTTTACGGAGTTTTTTGAGCATTTCCATGATCTTCAAAATTCATTTCAGCCTCAAAATATGGTCAAAAACTTAGGTTAAATACCAAAAACTCGTGTGGGGGACGCGTAACCGACGGACATTTTGAACCATGAAACAATTAAAATTAGTATTTAAATAACTTTAAAAGCAATTATTACTATTGCTCCTCATAAAACTAAGTTCCTTTGGCTTAAAAATCGAAACATCGAACTTATTTGATCTTTTTTAAAAGTGTAATCTCGTTGGGACACCATTTGGCCCGTTTTGAAATTATGACCCACATACATAATCACGGCCGAAACATATAAAGACCGCGTTCCAGCAAACGTATATCACATAGCGTAACCGATAAGTAGCGGTGCGTGCGTTCCGAGCGAGTGCGCGAAGTCCACGTAGCGCCAACGCAACGGGATGCTAAATGGTGTTAGTTTACGTGGTGTTAGTTTACGCCTGACTTACGCCAATCTTACGAGCCCGGACTCGGAGACAAATTATTTTGCATTTATTTTACAATACTATGGACAAAGCTTAAGCACAACAAAAAAGAAAGAAAAAAACTTGATAGAATATTTATGTATACAGTAATAGACAGCTATTCTACTTAGCGGCGCGGTTTCGGCTTGTGAATTAAAAAACAACTCATCCAACTAAATCTAAATGGAATAAAAAATAGCTTTGGGGGAGGGAGGGTAGGAGAGGGGAATCAAATGAACCTCCAAATAATCGATTTCTTTGAATCACCGTACGCCACTGCTGCTTTGTGTATGTTTCAGTTCTTCAGCGTCAAGTCATTTCAGACCGATGGCTTTCAGGTTTACTTCTGAGAACTCAAATAATTGAGGAGTTCTTTGGATAAAACCACGTATAAAACAGAGGGTATGCTCTTCCTGTAAAATGCATACCTTAAAGTGTTATTGTGTGTGTTTCTGATGATTTAAGTGGACTATTCTTTCTCACCGACATTTGGAACTCATTGACCATTCGTCAGATGAAAACCAAACCCGTTTAACTCATCAGAAACACACACGATAACAATTTGAAAAATGCATTTTGCACGACGATTATAAACTATACATCCCCTGTTTTCAACGTGGTTTTTCCACACGCACAAAAAAAAATAATGAAAAAAAAAAAAAAAAAAAAAAAAAAAAAGTCCTCAATTATTTATTGAGCTTCACATTGTATTGTGTCAAACCACTTGAATGTACACATCAAACGAAGCAATTAACGAAGAATGTTATCAAAATTCAGCTTTATTTAGAACTACAATTTTAATTAGTAAATCCGCGATTTACCACACCTGTATCAAAACACACGGTAAACGTGTGAAGTTAAACTAAAAATCGCTTTTAATGTATTGACCAAATAACTCCTAATGGCATCCAACCCGAACTGGTTCCACTGGTTTTACTGAGAAAACAATTTTCCCTAATTTCATTTTCTCCATCGTATATCAACAATGATTCAAGAAAGGAATTAAGGGAGGGGCATCAATCAAGACAGTGGTATCTGTGACTAAAAAAAAAAAAAAAAAAAAACACCAACAACAACAACAACTGTTAGAGCGCTGATAAAGGCACAGATGTAAACATCCTGGAAGCAATTCTTAATGAAGAGGTAGCTTGTCAAACGAGAGTTGTTGGTATGTTTTTCAGCCGACTCAAGTTTGATTCACGGCACTCGCTGGGAACTAATTTAAGATGCAGTATTCCAAATTTAGCTCATTTCTCCTAGCTCCAAATATTTATACTGTACGAGGAGCCGATTTGAAGGTACTCGCTAGCCGATGCCATGGGGAGGAGTGAAACGTCAGAGGTCTGCCTACCCGATAGAGGCACAGTGGATGTAATTGTGGAATTTTCCGGACAGCGTTTCGGGAACAAGATCAAAGTATAACACTTAAACGTCGAAATTATTGGGGCAGTAAGCTACTAAAATTTGAGATAGTTTTTATAATAGATCTCCTTTTTTCCCCCCTTTCTTCTGAATATTTTTCTATTTTATAGGTTAAGTCCTGATGTTCCTTTAGGTTGTTTGAGGATAGTTTCTGTTGGATTTTTAGATACTTTAATTTTGTTAAGATCTGGGTTTTTTATTACTTTGACTCATTTAAATTTAGTTGCTTGTATTTCTGTAACAACTATTGTTATTTTTTTTTCTCACAGGAACTTTTCTCCATTTTCTTCTGAGCATGAAGATGGTTTCATTTTTTTTATGGGTGTTCTAGAAGTTTGTCAAAAGTTATTTTAAATAAATTCAATATGCTTGGTAACTTATTTATTGATTCAACTGTCTTACTTGTTCTTTTCCCTTTTAGGAGAACGCAGGGGGTTGTCTATTTCTTGCCGCAGTTACACAAAAGTATGTAGAGGACAAAGATGGTTACCTGCGCTTTTTTGTTTTTTGTTTTGTTTTGTTTTGTTTTTTTTTTTTTTTTAAATCAGCACAAAATTCTCGACACGTTGTCCTACTCTTCTTTTGAAATGTTTCAATTGTAAACCCCATCATTATTAGAAGTTCAAAAATAGCTTTAAACAAACTGTTTTACAAAGAAATTAAAGAATTAAAACACTTTCACTCAAAACTTCAAAATAGTCCGGCTCATCACATTAAAGAACTTAATCTTATAGCTTTAATTTAAGCCAGAGAACAACTCATTTTAATTACCTGAGCCTGAGATATTCTCACATAAATGGAACATGTTTTTTTTTTTCTTCCCCAAAGTAAAACCAGCTTTAAGGGGCTGATGCAACTCGCATGACAAACATTTGGAAATTTTGTCTTTTAAAGCATGTGCAATTGTAGTAAAAATGTCAGACCCTGATATGCGATACGGAAGAAAAAAAAATAATCAGTAGATACCCCTTTAAAAATTAACTAGGTTGGAAATATGCATTTGACAGCTTCAGAAGAAACGTAGTTCCAGCTAAAAATGATTAAAACTAAAGCTTTTCCCAGGGGAAGTACCAAAACTTTCCTTGTCAAGAAAAAATCCTAATCACAATCCAGTGTGCGCAGAAGCAAAACATTCACAGCAACTTTCGGATATAAATCAATGATGCTCCATTAATAAATCACGTGACTTGGATTTTTTGGAAGTTGAAGCGACCGGCACCAGAACTCCAAGTTTTATTGAAATGTAAACAAGGGCAGCGGTTTTTGATGAAGGCAAATGTAGAGCATGAAACGCACAGATTCATCCGTAGAGCACCGAACACCACCACATGGTCGGATATAGGATTTTGTCCTTCTCTCTCTCTCTCTCTCTCTCTCTCTCTCTCTCTCTCTCTCTCTCTCTCTCTCTCTCTCTCTCTCTCTCTCTCTCTCTCTCTCTCTCTTCTCTTCTCATTTAAACAAGTGAGTTTGAAAAGGACAGAGTAAGGGGATTAAGTCACGTGATGGCCCCCCTGCTCTCCTTTTCTAACACATGTGTTTAAATGACCGGAGAGAGAGAAAGACACATTCCTGTATCCGTCCATCCTCCGTCCAGTTTTTGGTCCGTTCCCAAAGTGCATAGAACCTCCGAAAACAATGTGAGGAAAGTAGTAATACAGGATATTTATTTATGAATGTCACTCGCATTCAACAAACCGGGAAAAAATGATCAAGAGAGGACTATGGAGAGGCTTTAGGTTCGGAAAGACGCGTGAGAATGAATTATTATTGTTCTCATCCGAACTTATTCAAAATTACAAGGAAAAAGCAGGTACTATCTTTCATCGTAAATACACGCATACTTCATTCTCGAGCGTGTAACTAGGGATCGTAAACTATATCGATCGTTATTTAAGATATATGGAACTATCGATCAAATCGATTCTTTTCCATAGGTTTGTATGAGATGAATTAGGTATTAACCCTTTCCGTCACAGTGTCCCAAATAAGGGACGACATTTTACATAAAGCCTTATGGAAATTCGGAAAAATTGACTCACACTTGAAATCATAGGAGAAAAGTTCGTTGAATTTAATGGTATAGGTTTCAGATTACAGTGACACTTCTTTCATAATTCATGACAGAAAGGGTTAAGTAAATATAGAAAGTACAAGGAAAACGTAGGTATAATCTTTCATCGTATAGACGTATACACCCGCACATACTTCATCTTGAGCCTATGACTAAAGAGATCGAGAACTATCGATCGTCATTTACGATTTATAGAACAATCAATCGATCAATCGATCTGATCGATTCTTTTTCATAGGTTTGTATGATGACGTATGTATTGATCTATCGTCAATTCGTGATTCACGAGCTGCCAACGCATAGGTTTAAATACGATCTATAAATTTAACTCTAACTCTCTGTTGAATCAGTGCGTCGCTGTCGTCGCGACTGTATTTATATAGATCATACGCAGATTTCTGGTTTCTGACTGGTCGGGACTTGGAACGCAGTATGGTCACAAACTCTTGGTCAAGATGACCACAAACATTTTTTTTGCGTCTTAATTGGAATAACGCGCATCGGCTTTGGCAGTATTGATTCGGATGCACATTCGTTGGTATTTTTTGGCTGTTTTTTCCGCGTTCTGAATTTCTGCATACGGCTTTATTTTAAACGCGATGGCTGTGATTGACGAGGCGGCCCCGTTTGTGGTGCAGTGGTGCAAGGCGTGGGCATGAATGTGTTTTCGTCCCAAATAATTATTCTGAAACTTGTGTGAAACAGAGCACCAATGTTTTTTTGTCCGGTATGATACTTATATTAAAAATAAAAAAAATAAAATAAAAATAAAAAAATAAAAAAAAAAATATTTGTATCGAGATGACCTCCGATTTTTTTTTTACTTTTTTATAAATACGTTTTCTTAACCAAATCGCTACATTTGTCACCATCGTAACGATGCTTTTTGACCTCGATTCTGAGATACATCCTAATTTTAATGCTGAGCATAATTTTCTCAGGATAAAATGGGTTGAAATTGAATACGAACGTCGGACATCAAGCTTTGTTTGCGTAGAAACCAGAGCTGCCGTTTTGCGTATGATTCATGACATTTTTCAATTCACCGATGATTCCACCGGTTGAGAAAATATTACAGTGCTTACTTTAGTGTATGACTGCAATACACGAAAATACTCTGATCTGTAATCTTTTCTCAATCGGTGGAATCGTCGTTAAATTATTAAAATATCCAAAAGTTTTTTAAAGTCATCGACGACTCCATACTGGTTGTGAAAATACAACAGATTTGAGTGTTTTCGTGCATTAAAGTCATACACTGAACTGAACTGTGTAATCTTTTCTCAATCGGTGAAATCATCGGTGAATTGAAAAATGGCATTAATCATACGCAAAACGGCAGCCCTGATAGGAGCTGTGGATTTTTTTCTTCTTTTTTTTTTCAATCTCCGTATCTGTTGAAGTCTGTAACATGATATCAAAATCAGTTTTTTGGATCCAGCGATTGCGGTCTCGACAAGTCGCGACAAGACATGTATTCTATGGAGACCAACGTTGGTGCAGGTGACTAACTCTTGAGAGGCGAAAGAAAAAAGAATATAATAGTTATTTATCCAAGTCAAAATGCACCTGAACGTTGAACACGGTCACCCGGTTGAATACGACCCTTCATCTAGCTCTCGGGACTTGTGTCGCTGAAAATATCATTGTAACCTAATCGTATAACCTACGAAAGTTGAAGCCAATTAATATTTACGAGGCACTAAAAAATCGATAGCTGCGGTCACCACTGCACCGTGTTCCTCCACACAGTAAGTCGTCTTGGAGTGTTTCATGGACAAGGAACTCTTTCGCGGATCATCGGGGAAAGAATTGAGATACGTCAAATCAGCCGTTTTAATATACGGTTAAGTCAACGGTTAGCCAACAACCACAATAATGCACTCTTGGTCGCAATCGGTTGTGATAAAACTCGCGTAGAGTTCCAAACTATCTCACTCGCTCTCCCGTGACCCCTTGTAAGTACAATACACACATTTTCAGACATATTTCGTGAAAATTTTTGGCTGAAATGAATTCCTCGAGGCATTAACGCGATTTAACGCGATTTCTCGCGATTTTTCTCGAGAGATCTCTTTCCAGTTTCGAAATTCGTAAACAGGGCCTTGTATTACGATAAACAGGGTGTCCCAAAATTCATAGCAAACCTTTCTACTACGTATTTTTGGGGTCAAAATAAGACTTTTTCCCCTAAAAACATGAGTTCGAAATTGTAGTCTTTTCGAGTTACAGTGTTGCAAAGTTTCCGTAAAACAAAATGAAAAATTGTCAGAGCTCCCTCCTAAATTGTTCTAAATGCTCGTAAATACGTACTCTGGTGTAATTTTAGGCGCTCTTGCCGATTTGGGCTGTGCAAATGCTGTGTGCACAAATTTGAGAGGGGTACAGGAGGTTTTTCTTGATTTTTCTCACTTTTTTGACCAAATTATGTAAAAACATGCTTTCGGTTTCATTAAACCCAAAAACGATTTGCATTATTGAAAAGTTCGTAAAAAAAATATGCATTTTTGGTCCTTACAAGTTTTTCCACTTCGCAAACCATTTCCGAGAAAATTGTCCCTGAAGTTGGAGAAGTCGGCCAAAGAATTGACAAAATCAAAGAAAAGGCGATCACACAGGCATATTATAAAACTTAATACATTTTTTAGGATCTCTCTCGATGACTCAAAAAGGTTTAAGGATCATTTAGGTGTTTTCTCAGGTTTTCTGAGTGAATATATGCAAAATTGCCTAAGCCAAACTATAACGCTCATCACCTAGCCTAGCTATCATCGCTCGAAATAGGTATGTCGAACTTCTCTCACTCTCTCCCTCTATATCTCAGTCTCTCCGACCATTTAAACAAATGTGTTAAAAAAGGATAGAAAGAGGGCCCGAGTCAGGACTCTGACTACATCCTTTCCTAAACGCATGCGTTTAAATGGGCGAATAGAGAGAAACCTCAATTCCGTGGGAGTCCACCTCTGTGCACGGAACAGATCAATTCCAAACGAACTCTTTTAGTGCATTTTCCTTTCTCATTTCCCCCTTTTTCCTGTCAGACAATGTTTGTTGAAACTTTGCATACAGACAATGAGTCATAAAAATCAGAATGTGGTAGACTTCTGAAGTGGCTGCGGTCAGACCCGCCATCGGAAACCGTCTGACGCGACGCGGTCTTCCCTTCAACCAATCTAAAGCGGCCCCCCTCTCGCTCCCCCCTTCGCCACCTCGTTCCCTTCAATCCAATAACTCCCCCCCTGCAAGTCTATATCGTCAAGTATCAAGCCAAAGCATCACCTCGCGGCTAGCTCTCAGAGAGAATGGGATTATGAGCTCACCATCCAGTAAGCAGTCACCAAACACCAAAACGTAATAGCCTAGCGGTAATTCTATTATTCCATTATCCTAGGTCATGATCCACAGTCTTCATAGACAGGCACTACTAAAGACACCAAACCGCCGCGCCGCTGCAAGCACAATTGCCAATCTTATGAACCCTTCCCATTTTTGATTAAATGTAAACTGTACGAATTGTTGACATTTGACAACGCTGCCCTGTACCGCACCGCACTCCATTCCTAACTTGGGGTCATGACGGGTGATTGTTGCCTGTCGCCATTTTCCAATCCGACTGACAATGAATTCGAAAGGTGTCACGTCACACAGTGATCCGAAACCAAAGATTATTTTTATCTAAATATTACTTTGAAGGTTATTGAGCCCTTTCAAGGTTCGATCAACGAGCTATAACCTTAGAGTGGCAAATCAAGGAACCTTCCGCTGGTTCATTGTTGTCACCTAGAGTGCCGCCATCTTGCCGCAAAAATCGATTTTGAGATTAAATTTTGTAGCTCGTTTCCGGTCGTTTCGTAAAAAAAAAAAAAAAAAAAAAAAAAAAAAAAAAAAAAAAAAAAATCGGGCATCGCTGGAAACAACCAGCAAAATTTAACCTCAAACCTTGGAATTTGCCGTCCAAATTCCGCTTTTTCCCGGGATTCCTTCTACCCTGTGTGGAACAAGGTGGACCAATCCGCTGCCACTCTAAAGTTATAGCTCGTTGGGTTCGATTATTTCCCGCAGGTTTCAATGATCGATAAATGCATAGTAATAAGTCTTTTATTGTTAACTTTTCTTACAAAAATTTGGAGCATGAAATCAGGAATTTGAGGAATTCTCATAGATTTTGACCTAAAAAACCAAAGAAAGTTTAAGAAGCTTCAAGGAATTTATACAGTAGTAGGTACAGAACTTTCCTCATGAAATATCTTTCACGGAAATATTCATTCATTTGGTACCTGCAGGCGTTTTTAGAAGATGAAGTTTTTATGACATTTTTCAAAGCAACGCATGCGGATCCAGCTATCTGGCAACAGTGTATCATTCTCATTTAAATGCATGGGAAACAATCGAATAGTAAAAAGGCTGTGACTCCTTCAAGAATCGATTTTTCCTCATACGTTCAAATGGGATGAATTCATGGTTGCCAAATTGCTGGCTGGATCCGCCTATGTTTCGATGTCAGCGAAAAGTCCTGTTCGAGTGGAAGTACCCTGATACATTCAAGCTGATTTCAGGGTCGATTAGTTCGAACCGTGTGTCCACATCGTCGCGCTGCTCTAAAAGTCAACAATTTTTGGATGAAATTTAAAAATTTACGCTAAAATTAGAAAATTTCAAGCTGAAACACTCAAAAATAAAGCCGGCATGCAATTATAAAATCCGAAAATTCCCCTATGCCTCAATGAGTGCGAATGAAGCAGATAGACATATTATCACTCGCACTCACTCTCACTCACTATAAGCTTATGGCGAAATGGATTTAATAATTCATGACTTTATAATTTTGCTTGTTACGGGCTCAAAAAATCCCGAAAAAAATTTCGCAGATGCCGACGCCCGACGTTCTTGGACCCCGAGTTTTATCTTGGTTTTCAATTTAAAATGCTAAAAACACGACTTTTCCCAATACCGACTGGTGGCGCTATCCATCGGATTGAAATCTGGAAAAGTTTCGTCTGGAATCACCTTAAAGGGAAACTGGTGGAAATAAAAGAGATCCAAGTTGCGTCACTAGAAGAAGAATGAATGAAAACAAACAAACAAAAATCGTGGACGTCATGCTACAAAGACATCCTAAAAATCACGAGATTCATCCCAATGTGTGCCTTGTCTAACATTCACGGATAAAAAAGCTTCCCGGTAATTTTTACTCTCTGCCTTTCAACTTTATATCTGTTACGCACGCTTGAATTGGTTTTTAGGCGAGTGTCTGGAAAATGGATTGTTGATCCGCTGTGACTTAAACTCGACACCTTCATTCTTCCTCCCCCTCCCCCTTTCTCTCTCCCCCTCTCTCTCTCTCTCTCTCTCTCTCTCTCTCTCTCTCTCTCTCTCTCTCTCTTCCTCCCTCTCCTGCCTTTCTTTTCTCAATACCATCGCAGGATCGGCTTTCTTCAAAAGTGGCGCTCTCAGCAGTTATTACTGTCACTAGGGCTCAGTTCCTACAAACTGGACCGTAATTGATCCTATATAGGATTTTAATCAGAGCCGTGTAAAATCTCGACCGATTTAATCTCATCTCATCCTCATTTTGGGACTCAAGAATAGTATTAAAGCTAAGTACAAGAGTTAGAGGAAACCAAAGAGGAAAATGCTCAAATGAGACTCATGCAAGTTTTTGCTACAGGCAAATGAACCCTCCATTCTGATGTGAAATACTGCCAAAATAATAATGAGACCGAAGGTATACTTATATTTAACAGGTATGCTCGACTCGCTTCCCGCGTCATCTTCAGTGGCACGAAAATCTAAAGCAGGATTCAAAATGGCCGACAAAAGAAGAAAAATTCACAGAGAGATAATACCTATCAATCTCAAGATTTAATCTCATCTCATCCTCATTTTGGGACTCAAGAATAGTATTAAAGCTAAGTACAAGAGTTGGAGGAAACCAAGGAGGAAAATTCTCAAATGAGACTCATGCAAGTTTTTGCTACAATGCTACAGGCAAATGAACCCTCCATTCTGATGTGAAATACTGCCAAAATAATAATGAGACCGAAGGTATACTTATATTTAACAGGTATGATCGACTCGCTTCCCGCGTCATCTTCAGTGGCACGAAAATCTAAAGCAGGATTCAAAATGGCCGACAAAAGAAGAAAAATTCACAGAGAGATAATACCTATCAATCTCAAGATTTAATCTCATCTCATCCTCATTTTGGGACTCAAGAATAGTATTAAAGCTAAGTATAAGAGTTGGAGGAAACCAAGGAGGAAAATTCTCAAATGAGACTCATGCAAGTTTTTGCTACAATGCTACAGGCAAATGAACCCTCCATTCTGATGTGAAATACTGCCAAAATAACGATGAGACCGAAGGTATACTTATATTTAACAGGTATGCTCGACTCGCTTCCCGCGTCATCTTCAGTGGCACGAATATCTAAAGTACGATTCAAAATGGCCGACAAAAGAAGAAAAAATTCACAGAGAGATAATACCTATCAAATCATCTAAAATCGACAAAGAGAGAAAAACCACTAAATAGTAAGTTTCACTTCCATCTGTCTTCATAAGAACCTTCTCCTGGTCATGTCCCACGTCATGTCCAGTGTTTTCTTCTTCTGTCAGCCATCTTTGATTCTGTTTTTTTTTTTTTTAAATTTTCGCGCCTCTAAAGATGACGCGGGAAGCGAGTCGAGCATACCTGTTAGATAAATAAGTACCTTGGATGAGGCTATTAAAAAGATCTTAAACTCACTTCTTGCTGAAAAAAAATAAAAATCCGTAGGCAGTCTAAGAAAAAATAAAAAAAAATAATAAAAAAAAACAACAACATTCCCTCCTCCAAATTTATACGGTGAATATAAAGCCCCCACTCACTTAATGGCAACAAAACCTGCAGCTGATTGGTCAATTTGAATCTCCCGCTCTTCTATAGAAACAGTACATTTCAACATCCATATCCCTATCGTTCATTTAACTTACGAGAATTCTTCCTCGGGCGAATTCGCGTCACCTTCACCTCTCTCTTCCCCTTACTTCCTTAAACCCACCCGCACTGGATCTTTATTCTCCCTTCGTTCCATCCGCAACGCATGACTTAACCCTCTTACGGAGGAGCGCGTTAAGTGGATTATGTCAACGCAACCCAATACAACGTAACCGCTATGGACGTTTTTCTTCCATTCACAACTTGTACCGCTAATCCACGGAGTTTACAATAACGTTGACCCGAGCATTAGATTCGGTATTAGGTTTAGTCGATTGACGAACCCCCCCCCCCCCCCCGGTATCCACAAGTACCGATATACCGCTGCTTGCCGGCGTCGTAGTACATTATGTAAACAAACTCGAGCGCGGATCGAATCAATCTTACGGAACGAAGGTGCATGGGTCATTTTGCGATTTGGTCCTTAGTATAGGGACCAGGGTGCGCGTTAAGTGAAAAAAAGGATTTAACTCTTTATTTTTTATTCTTTTTTTCTTTTTCAAATCAATGATTTCCGCGCACAATATACATATACTCATGAAATGATATTTGGAACAAGGGATAGTTGTATACTCACGCTATTGTACAATGTACAGTCACCGGTCGGCGAATTAAATAACCTCAGTTGACTCCTTCAAGATATAATTAATACAAAGAGACAATGGACGCTTGCGCAAATAAAAGCGTTTGTTGCGTTTCGGAGTGTATTTCAGAAGTTTTTACTGCTGCCATCGTTATTTTTGGAGGTTTTTACGCCGGAACCGTCTGTTAAAGCGCTAATAGAAAAAGTGTGCTACAGCCGTATTAATGCCTCATTTTTTTTCAACAAGTGAATCAGCTAGAAGATGTTTGGTCTCTATTTTTCTCTGTTTCAGAAACACCTGATGTGATTTCATATCAGGAAATCTAGTATGTATACATACAGAATCCTATCAGGAAATCTAGTATGTATACATACAGAATCCTATCAGGAAATCTGGTATGTATACAAACAGAATCCTATCAGGAAATCTAGTATGTATACATACAGAATCCTATCAGGAAATCTAGTATGTATACATACAGAATCCTATCAAGAAATCTAGTATGTATACATACAGAATCCTCATCTTCCTTTCTTCGTTTCTCTTTCAATCCTCATAGAATAACAATATATACCAGTCTGAGAAAATGAAGAAGCTACTGTATATTTTCACTCGTCCTTAAAGAAGCTTCTTTCACCATTCGGTTTGGTAGTAGGGTTGTAGTAATTTTTAAGTTACATACTTCTTCTGTAAAATAAACTGTAGGGAATACCCTACGAACACTTTCTCACATCAAATGTAATCTGGGGGAGACCCCCAGACCCCCTTTGACATTCAAAGACAGACTCCCAGACCCCCTTTGACATTTTTATCCAGATCCAACGATCCATTTTTGAAACATTTAAAGTTTTCCTTTTTTGACCCAATTTCTCATTGAATTTATTGGAAACCATTTTTCATCCATAACTAACCGAAAAATTAGAATTTCAAAAAAACAAAAAAGGTCCCTCTGGGCAATGTTAAAAGCAACATTTCTGCAAAATTTGAAACATTTGGGCCTAAATTTAACCTAAAAATTAAAATTTCAAAAAAACAAAGAAGATTCCTCTGGAAAATATTAAAAGCAACGTTTCTACAAAATTTAAATACATTTGGACCTAGTGTGCAAAAGTTATGCTGGGATAAAGACGGACTCACGGATTTACAGATCACGGACGCCACAGAAATTATATTTTACCGCTCCAAACCACATTTAATTCAGAAGTATTAAAATGTTATGGATAAATGTTCTTTACGATAGTATTAGGCATGATGCGAGGCAATTATTTCAAATTTTCACGATTGACATAGTCATAGTGGGTCGAGTATTGAAACAAAATACCGTGAAAATCTCTGCGCTATTGCAATACTTTCTCAACTTTTCTAACTTCGTTAAAGTGAGAAAGTAAAAATATAATAAAAATAGACAGTTAATGCCTCACTTTTTTAACAAGAGAATCAGCTAGAAGAATATGTTTGGTCTCTATTTGTCTCTGGTGCAGAAACACCTTATGTGATTTCATATCAGGAAATCTACTGTTTTTACAGAATCCTCATCTTCCTTTCTTCCTTTCTTCGTTTCTCTTTCAATCCTAATAGAATAACAATATATACCAGTCTGAGAAAATGAAGAAGCTACTGTATATTTTCACTCGTCCTTAAAGAAGCTTCTTTCACCATTCGGTTTGGTAGTAGAGATGTAGGATAAAAATAAAAACTTGCGATTGCATGAAGTGCCACGCTGAGAGAAAACCAGTCACCTTGGGACGCGAACGCTTATCTACAGTCACCGGAGTCCAGCACTCCAGCAGCCGCGGCCAGAGCGGCGAATTGGCCGTATACGTCCATGTGGGAGTCCATCTAGGGAAACCGGATAGGTTATTATATGAGCACGTCTGGAAAAATGCTTTCGCTTGCTGCAATACCTGTACAGCATGTTTCACAGGTCCCCGGCCACGGCCAAAACTGTGTTGTTGCGAACCCTCCAATCTCCATGGCCCTAACATAATCTGGCTTCAGATGCAGAGACGAATCCAGCAATGTAGCTACTGCGTGTTAGTTCCATTTGAATGGATGAAAAACAATCGATTAGGAAAAGGGCCATGGCCCCCTCAAGAATCGATTGCTTCTTGTACGTTCAAATGGGATAAATTCTTGGATGCCAAATTGCATGCTGGATCCACTCATGCTTAGACGAAACCTCGAATCAAACCTTGCCAGGTACTATGCCTTTCAAAAGAAAACCAGGTGAGAAAATTTAGCTTGTTTCTGTCACGTGTCAATCAAATTCTTCCAGAAATAACGCTTATACCGAATTCTGTGTCCAAATAGCCACTCTCAACACTTACACTTTCGTTTATAACCAACTTCAAACGTATTAATTTGTCATTATTATTATTATTTTTTTTTTTAATTTTTAATTTTTTTTTTAACATTTTAATGTTAAAAAAAGCGAGGCAAACAAACCAAGTATTAAGCATTAAAACGACATAATGTGTCCGCTACATTCACCATCCATCAGTGTCGATTTTACTAATTTTTAGTGGTTTAGAATAATGCCATGCCTATACAATTTCACTTCATCATCGCCACTTATGTATTTTGAGACGCTGATTTCGAAAATGCTATCAGTTTACATTAAACTGGCCGAGATTTTACGTAACTTCGAAATTACGTCTTCTTAGAAAAGAATTCGAAATTCTGGAAAAAGTATGAGTCTTTGAGTAAAAACTAAGGCCGAATTAGAAATCATCGGGTCAAAATACATTGTGACATCCGCGAAAGGGGTGAGAAAGAGGTATCTTATGATGAGGAAACCTGGTTTTACGTTCATGACAGCCGGACACACGATGTCGTTAAGGCGTAAAAATCAAACAAACCTAGGGCAGCGGCGGCTCGTGCAATATGGCAACAATGGATTTACTCCATTTAAAACTGTGTAAAATAATCGATTACTTGGTGAGGCGCAGCGCCTCACCTAGTATCGATCTTTTTGCATACGTTTAAATGGCAAAAGTACACGGTTGCCAGATTGCACGAGCCGCCACTGACCTAGGGCCACCGTGAAAAACGTCCATAAAAGATTTCGATCATGGCTGCCTCCGTGCTGCCTCAAAATATCGTCCAACATATCCTCTCTATCACTAAAGCTCGTTGAAGAACTATGACATAATTCAACCGCAATCCGGGTCTGTTGCATACTTTTGCTACAGCAAAATAGAACCTTGATTGTTATGTAAAATTCGGCGAAAATAACGATGCGCACTTTAAAAACGTTCAAAATCCACCATTAACTCAGGAAATCACTTCAATTTCAAACAGCCCGCGCTACACTAGACACTATTTGCACCGGTATACTAAACTACATACACGGAACCACCGAGCATAAGTAGACAACATTATGTTGTCAACATAGTAACTGCAAAATGATGGAATTCCGTTCTAAATACATGAACTATTGGCTGCATTTGCTGTCTGGTCTTTTCGGTTTATCAAAGATTAAAAAATAATAAAAGAAATGTACGCATCTAAATGAAGCATTCCAATGTTTGTAAGTTCTGTTCATGTTTACATAAACGAGATGGTTCCATCTATGTAGTTTTAAGTCGGTGATATAGTGTCTAGTGTAGCGCGGGTTGTTTGAAATGGAAGGTATTTTCTGAGTTAATGAGTGGATTTTGAAAGTTTTTAATGTGCGTATCGTTCTTTTCGCCGACTTTTACGTTAGAAACAATGTGTCATATTGATGTAGCAAAAGTACGCAACAGACCCATTTCAGTTCACTCTCGAGCAAGTATAGCGAAGGACTTTCGAAACACACTGTAGACTGCATAGAGTGCATAGCTGGATCCAGTGCATACTGCGAATAGCACATCCTAATAAAGCTTACAACCATGTCTCACAACGCTAAAGATGAATGAACATGAGCTTTACACACTCACAAACACATACGCGAAATCCAGACTCTAGTATACGTGTACGGGTGTACCCCGAGTCAACCTTTCACATTCACAAGTCGTTCCACTCTGTGTGATGCCTGTGATTTTCTGTGATGCTTGCAAAAGTTGCAGGAATCGATGTTAGGTTCGTTTTGCCCTCGCTTGGATTGGCCCCCCTGCCTCCGCGCATGCGCGAGTGGGCGAGTGCGGACGACGCACTATGGTTTCAGATCGTCGGAAATTGGTCAAAAATCAGAAAGTATAGATTTTTCAACAATTTATCATTCCTTAACTTTCAAGACCAATTTAAATGAATGACAACACTTTAAAAAGTAGGTTTAACTAAATAATTTTACTGGAAAGTTTTAATTGAAGCTAAAAGTGTCGGAAACGATTATTTTTAATGACTTTTTTTTTACTGATTTTTGGCCACCTTTTTCCGATCTCGAACCAAAGTGCGGCGCACCGTGGTCTAGCTGAGACTGTCCGAAAATCAGAAAGTAAATTTTTAATCAATTTGTCATTTATTAACTTTCAAGACCTATTTAAACTAATGAAAACACTTTAAAAAAGTAATTTTAACTAAATCATTTTACTGGAAATTTTTAGTTGAAGGTAAAACGGTCGAAAACAATTATTTTTAATGACTTTTTTTCACTGATTTTAGGCCACCTTTATCCAATCTCGAACCAAAGTGAGACGCACCAAGGTCTAGCTCAGATTGTCCAAAAATCAGAAAGTCAATTTTTCATCAATTTATCAATGTCTAATTTTAAAAATCAGTTTTGATGACGGAAAACTTTTCCATCCATAACTTATACCTAGAAATGTCCCAAGTTTTAAATTCAGCTTCAAAGGTCAAAAATGATGATTTTTGGTGATTTTTTTTTTCATTGATTTTTGGCCATTTTTTCTCGATCTTAGACCAAAGTGCGGCGCACAAAGGTCTACTTCAGATTTTCCAAAAATCATAAAGTAAATTTGTCATCAATTTATCAATGTCCAATAATTTCAAAAATCAGTTTTGATAAGATCAAGTAATTTATACCTAAAAATGTCCCAAGTTTTAAATTCAGCTTCAAAGGTCAAAAATGATGATGTTTGATGTTTTTATTTTTTTTTCATTGATTTTTGGCCATTTTTTTCTCGATCTTAGAGACCATAGTGCGGAGCACACTATGAGTTGAAACATATATTTTTACGTATATTTTTTTGGACATAAAAAGTTGTGTTTACTGCTTTAAAATTGTTTTCGTACTTATATTTTGTTGCAAAAACCATGTTAAGTAAATGACTCCTTTGACGCTCTAAAATAAATGATTTCGTACATGTTTAAATTAACATTTTGCTATTTATTTATTTACTATAATCTTGATTTTTAATCGTAACGTTATGTCCGGAAAACTCGACGTTTTGATCCACTGTGTGTTGCACTATGGCCTTAGTATAAAAAAAAAAAAAAAAAAAAAAAAAAAAAAAAAAAAAAAAAAAAAGTGGCCTAAAATTGGTGAGACTAATCCATCAAAAATCATCGCTTTCGATCTTCATATATAGCTTACTTTTTAAAACTTTTCAGTGACATTTCTAAGTTAGAACTATACTTATTAAAAGTGTTCTGTGTACTTAAAATTGCTTTTGAAAATTAAAAATTCCTAATTGACTTAAAGCAGTGGCGTAGCCAGGAATTTTTCTGGGGGGGGGGGTGCTCCGGGGTCCGAAAATTGTTAAGGGCGGGGGGCGCAAAGATACTAATATGGTCAAATTTGTCTGGAAACGCAAAAAATGACATCTTTTAGGGCAAATTGTGGTGCCAAGGGGGGGGGGGGGCAGGCTACGCCACTGATGTATAGTTTAACTTTCTGGTTTTTGGCCACTTTTAGAAGATCTCGCACCATAGTGCGGCGGAGCGGAGTGAGTGCGCGTCCCAACCATCTCGCTTCGTCAACGTCAGCACTGGTTCACTGGTCAGTGGTCCGTGAGGACGATAGCCGTGGTCAGTGCACCTTGATTCCGAATAAAAGATTCCGAGTTCCGAGTTTTGTCGAACGTCATGGACTGATTGTGAGTAGAGACGATCCTGAGCATGAATGGAGGCATTTATCAAGGGGAGTGGAGTTCCCTATCTCGCCAGTATTAGATCTACTATAAAAAAAAAGTTCCTTTGTCTAAGGAATCAAAGGTGATGTCTAAGCACACCTTTTTGCGTTTTATTCGTCTTTGCTTTTAGCACATTTTAACGAAAATAGATTTAGCTATTTTGAAGATTACAATTTTCGTGGAATTTTTAAATTTTCTTACAAAAAGACCATTAATTGATTCGAGAGTTAAAGTTTTATTTTCATCTCATGTTAACGTTCAAGGGAAACACTAACTCAAAAACCAACATTTTTTTGAGAGAGTCTCTGTTGAAATAAGGATGAAAGATGAAAGTAAAAAAAGTTTCAAACGTTTAAAAAAAAAAAAAAAAAACAAAAACAAAACAAAACCAAACAAAAAGCAAACAAAAACAAAAACCAGCATCATATGATAAAATCTTTAGATAAAAATTCTAAACTTAACAAAGTCTATGAATTAGTTTTGAATATTGAATATTGAATGAAAAATGGTATCAACAAACTCACGAACTCGGCTAGTATAATCAGACCACTGGCGCAATCAGGATCTCTCCCATCTCTTTCATTTCCCATTTGAATGTATAGGTAGGAAAAGGACAGAAATAGGGGGTTTTATCCCCTTGTCCATCCTTGTCTAACATACGTTTCTTAATGGAGAAAAGAGAGAGATGAAGAAACTCTCGTTGCGCTACTGAATCAGACTCGTCATAGTTTTGCTTACCTGAAACAGAGATAAGAACAATAAAATTATGAGTACTAGCCTTTTTGGGAAATCAAAAAATTAAAAAGTTGAATTAAACTTATGACGAACACTATAGTTAATCCTTGTGTTGTATCATGATTCAAAAAGAGTTGTAGAAGAAAACGAAATGATGGAAAATCATTTGCCTTCCAAACCTTTAAACTTCATTTTTTTTTCTTCAAAAAGAAAAACATGCGAAAACAAAAAGGAATAAGCAGGAAAAACTCAATTGAAATCAAACAGAATAAAAAGAAACAGTAATTTGAATCCAATACAATGTTTAATGACTCAATTTAGAGTTTCACTGGTTTTTCCACTCTCGTTCGCTGATTTGTATACTTTGTGCACGTATCTTACTGGGTTTTTGCATAAATCTTTGATGCAAGTGTTGTCTGCAAACAATATCGTATGCGGAATGTTGCGAGTTAAAAAGAGTTTGCGGTTAATGCGGTCTCAAGCCATTGCGGTTTCGTCCATTAAAACGCAACGGCATTGAGTGGACCACCCCCTCCCCTCCCTCCGCGACCACAATACACACCACTGTTGACTTTGTCTTCTTATTTTACAAAGATTCTATGGTTCAATGATATGGGCGAATCGCGTCCCGTTTCACCTGTTACCACGAACCAATTCCAGTAATACTATCGCCACTGCGCATGTCATGTTAGATGCACGATTTTATTAGATCGTTAAAGAAAAAACGCTGCGAATTCTATTTCCCCCGTTTTAAACTGCCACAATGCTGATTAGTGATTAGGTAAAGGGGGGAAAAGCGGAGGGTTTATAGACAGAGCGATGCGATGAAAAGTGTTCTCTTTCCCAATGGCTAGATGTATTTCGGGTAAAACTAGAGTCCCTGTATATCAAAGAGTCTCGCCAAATGGGGTATAGAAAAAAAGCAAAAAAACCAACTCAAAACAAAATCAAAAGAAACACAAAAAACTAAAAACAAAACAACAGATAAGAAAAGAAAAAAAAAGGAAAGGAAAGGAAAGGAAAGGAAAGGAAAGGGAAAAAAACACCCCACAGAACAGAACAATGGCAAGAATCAGAAATAGAAGCAACAAAAAAACCAAAACTTAAACACAAAACAGAAAGCCAAAAAGCAACACGAGGCCCCCAGTAGGCCCACGGCCCACTGTGTCGTCCCTTTGACACGCGCCCGCGAGTGCGCGAAACTTTCTCTGTCCGCGCAGCAGCCGGCACAAAATCAGCGGCTCAACTTCTCATCATAAAGAGTCGTGATCGTCGTCATATAGAAGAGCAGACAAGAGATGAGTCGCTAAGGATAGATCAATGGTTCGATTGATTGATATCCATCGATTGTGATTCCTCACCTCACACTCACCTCGCGGGGCGGCCGCGCGTTCCGAAGACGGAAGCCTCTCGAACGAAACACGTCGCTTTTCGGATTGAGTTTCGCGCGTTTTTTTTTTTTTTTCCTATTTTTTTTCTTTTTTTCCAAAATACAAAACACACGTGAACAGAGAATCCTGCTCTCTATAACAACAGCGGGGGGGGGGGGGGGGGTGTCAAATAGCCGCGTGCCATATTTTGTGAGATTTCACGATTTTGACAACGTGCGTGTGACAGTGGCGACAATGGAGTTACATTATGGTATAGAGCGGTTTATATACTCGTAGTTCACCACTTTCGAGAATTTCGTCAATTCCCACTGCACTGAAGAGGAAGATAGATTAGCTTGAATGCTTGATTGACGGGCGGGTAAGGCTTTCCCGGAAAGCAACTTTTCATCAATATCATCTACGATATAAAAAGGAATAAAAAAAAAACTGAGCTGCAGTTTTATGAATATTTATAGACATTTTTTTAACTCACTGGTGATTAATAAACATTTTAAGAAGACGATAAATTAATTATAAATAAACTACAGTATTCTGGTTGCAGTTTTTTTTTTTTTTTTTTTTTTTTTTTTTTTTTTTTTTTTTTTTTTCCTTCAAAGAATCAAATTCAAATAGCTTTATTTGAAATATTCCAATTTTTCCCCATGTTTAAGGGGTAACCCTTTCCTCCTTGATTTTAATGGAAACCTTCCATCCTTCATACCTTATACTTTAAATTTCAAAATTTTGAAAAAACAAAACAAGACCCTATGAGGAATGTTAAAATCAACTTCTCTGCAGAATGTGGATGTATATGGACCATTGGTTCAAAGGTTGCTGGGATACAGACAGACAGCTGTGGCGGCTCGTGATATTTGGCAACCATGCAAGTTTTCCATTTAAACGTAGATAAAATAATCGATTCTTGCGGAGGCTGACAGCCTCCGGGAAAATCGATTGTTTTACATTGGTTAAATAGGAGGAGGACACGGTTGCCAAATTTCACGAGCCGCCACTGACAGACAGACAGACATCTGCGCCACCACAATACCTTCTCGTTTTCTAACTTTGTTAGTTATGAGAAAGTAAAAGAAGGTCTATTTTTGCTTAAATCAAAATAATGTTACAAAAAAAAAAAAAAAAAAAAAAAAAAAATCTCAGTTTATCCTTTCCAGGGGCTCCATTTTTTTTGGCCGTGCACCTTACAAAAACCTTCGTGCATCTTCAAAAAAATCTCTCCAACTTGATTTTTCGGCCACATCGAAAATCCTTGGAGGGGAGGGGGGGGGGGGTTTGCCCCCTGATCCTTTCAAAAAAGTTTACTGCCTTACGTTATAGGGACGACTCCACCAGTTAACCAAAAAGTTACACAGTTCAGTTCAGTTTATGACTTCAATGCACCAACACACACTAATCGTCGTTAAGTATAAGAGAGGGCTTCGTGCCTTGACTGCTACGTTAAATAACCTATAACCTTTCATTCATTCATTCCAGAGTTGGGCAAATGGGGGTGGTAATCGATTACACGATTACGAAGTAATCGTAATCGTCGTTTTTTCGGAGGATGACTCTATGGTAATCAAGGCTGATTTTTTACAAGGCACCCATCATATTAGTAGCAGAAGTATTAGATCTAATCAAACACAGAAAAAAAAGATGTGCTCCAGACACGATCTATATACACACCAGTACGCAACGTGCTCAGAGCACAAACATTTCAGGTTCAGGACACGACGGGATGCGTTTCAGACGCAAACTCAACCTAAATAGATTGCGCTCAGAGCTTGTTCCCGTACTGGTGTGTACGTTCGTGTCTAGAGCATGGAAAGTTTGTGTCTGGAGCACGTCCATTTTTTTCTGTGAAAATACCCTTGATTTTACTATTTATCTGTGAAAAATGGATTTAATTACCATTCAAAGATTTGACGATTACGATTACTCGGTAATCGTGTGAACGATTACGATTCTCATTTGCCCAACTCTGATTCATTCTTACGCACGGTGCGACGAACTCACTTCCGAATCTGTCCAATTTTCGGACGTCTCAACTAAAAACTGAAGTCGCGTGCGAGACACTGATAATGGAGGCGATATAATGACGGCAAACTCCTGACGCTGATGACTCCATATTCGTGCCCTTTCTTCCTCCTGTCAATTGAACACTGAACAGTATATAGACGGGACCAAGAAGGCCAATTTTAACGTGATTCAATTCGCTCTTTCCAAGAGTTCTTTTAGAGGCCGCTCCAAAATTGAGGCCGTAACTCGAACGAAACCCTTAAAACGACAGGTTTGCTCTATACAAAAACTATCAATACTAACGTGATATTGATATCAGCGGAAAGAGCACAGCTGAAGTTTCATAGGCATTTGGCCTATCGTGCACGTCACACACAGGATCGAAATATAGATTTCTTCGGACATAAAAGTTTTTTTTTTTTTTTTTTTTTTTTTTTTTCCCCCCCAGAATCGTTTTTTTGGCTGCGCTATGGAGTGAGATAGACATAAAAGTGGCCAAAAATCAGAGCAAACAAAGTCATTAAAAATCATCGTTTTCGACCTAATTGGCTTCATTTAAACATTTTCAATGCCATTTTTAGGTTTCAATTACTTGTTAAAAGTTTCCTCTGTGATTAAAATTGGTATTGCGATTCAAGTTTTGTAAAAATTCATGAGTTTAATTTCTGATTTTTGGCCTTCTTTTCACGATAAGACCATAGTGTCTTATCAATTACTTGTTAAAAGTGTTCCCTGTGATTAAAATTGGTATTGCGATGCAAGTTTTACAACGATAAATTCATGAGTTTATTTTCTGATTTTCGGCCTTTTTTTCTCGATAAGACCATAGTGGGCCATTCTAAGAACTCAATAGGCCTCTACAGACGACCAAAGTGGATATCCTGAAAGTATGTAGCTCCGAAGTGAATATCCGGTGATTTGGTGGGCTGAACTAAAGTCTTACACGGAAAAAAAAGATCAGTGAAAATAACTATACGGATACCTGATTTTGGCACCTGCTAGATGTTATAGTAAACTTGACCAGAAGTATGGTACATTTACCGATACTTTGAGTAAATTCGACGTGCAATCAGGTAACATCACCTAGTACCTAGTCAAAACATAGTATACTTCTGGCCAAGTTTACCATAACATCTAGTAGGTGCCAAAATCAGGTATCCGTATGGTTATTTTCACTGATCTTTTTTTTCCGTGTAAAACTGGGTAATTTTTCAACCGAAGGTTTTGTCAGCGCTACCTCAACGCTTTTTTCCCCCTGTTTTTTCAGTGCGTAACCGTATTTTCTTTTAATTTTTACAAATAAATTAAAATCACGCTCATTTGAGTGAAATGTTTCAAATTTTTTAATGCTTAAAAAAGTCGGTACTCCCACAAAAGAACATCGTGCGAACCATTAAACTTCATTCCGCCGTAACGAAAATTCAAAAACTAGTTCTGACGATGTTATCTTTTTGTTTACCACGTGATCTAGAATTAAGAAAAGGAGAGTCAGTATGAAAATAGAGGCCCAGTACTGGCCCTATACCAGCCCTTTCTCTTCCAAAGAAGGAAAATGAGAGTCAACGCGATGAGTAGGGGAGGGGGGGGGGAGGGGGGCGCTCATTAAACGCACCTACGCAAGACTTAAAAAATAACGCCTACACATGCAGCAGTGAACTGTGACAAAAGCATGAAGATTGATAACTTTCATTGCGGAATGAAGCATGAATAAAATTAACGAATATAAAATAAGCCCAAGAATACATGAACGAACGTGATAAAGTGAGAAATAGCGCAAACGGCTGTAGTTGATAGTTGTTAAAGAGTCACGTTAGCACTTATTCATCGTATTAACTTAATTGAGGTAGTTTCCGGAATAAAAGTAAAGAAACGAAACAAAACAAAACCACAACAACAACCTCAGGTGAGATCATTTCTGGAAATCAACGTTATAATAAAGTATACTGATTCTTTCGGTAGAGCACACCTGACATCCCATGAGCCTTCTCCTTCTCCAGAGACCATCTTAATTTTGCGATAACCTAAAAAATTCCAATCTGATAACATCATTGCGCGGAGGTTTGGTTCGTATTATTAAAAGTATAAACATTAATTTTATTTTCCTCCTTCCTTTCCGAAAATGCCCCGATGGCTCGCCCCGCTCGACTCGCCACTCGACTTGCTCGAATGGAGTAAAATGAAAAAGAGGTTTAGTCTCTATATGTATAAGATTATGACGCCTACGCAGCAGCGCTATGCAAATAAACAGACTTTCATGCACGTAAAAACGTATGATCTAATTGTTACTGTTCCATTTTTTCTTCTTTTTTTGGAGTAGATAGTTTTCTCTTTTTGTGTAGTTAAGTAGGATTATTTTGCTCAATGTTGTTTCAGAATGGAATAGTAATTTTTATCTTGATGTCCTACTGACGTAAAAAAGGTGGTTTTAAGCAGTTACCGAGTGGAAGCTCGAGCTTTTTGCGATACCAATGTTTTCTCTCCATTGTATTCGGTGTGAAACAATCGATTCTCTAGTAAAGCAGTATGCCTCAGCATGAACAATCGATTGTTGTGAGTACATAGAACATAGCTAATCCAAATCATTTAATTTATGAGTGGAATTGTAGAATACACTGTTAGAAAAGTTCACTCCAACTCCGGTTATATACAAGCAAGATTTCTCGCGGAAAATAGTTTTCGGAGTAGAAAAAGGTGCGAAAGGTAAGAAAGAGATTGTCATAATTTCCAGCACAACGGAGTTAAATAAACTGTAGGAAATACCCCACGAACATTTTCTCACATCTAACTTAAGCTGGGGGGACCCCCTTATATTTTCTATAGGGGAAACCCCAAGACCCTCCTTTGTTACTTTGGGGAAAATTCCTAGACTCGACCCCTTTTATATTCTGGGGGAGACCTCCAGACTCCCCTTCCTTAATGGGTTAATTTTACAGCAGGCTGGGTGCAGGATTTTTGTGCAAATTTTAATCGAAATTCAAACAGCTACATTTGAAATTTTCCAATGTTTCCCTATGTTTACCCATTTGATTTTGATAGAAACCTTTGATTCTCCATAACTTGCTTACAATTTAAAATTTCGAAAAACCAAAATAAGTCCCTCTCGGGAATGTTGAAGGCAACTTCTCTAAAAATTTGAATGCATATCGTTCAAAATTCACGCTGGGATACAGACACACGCGCCATCGTAAATACTTTTCTCTTTCTCTCTAACTTCGTTAAATCTGAGAAAGTAAAAATGACAAAACTCCACCGCGGGAGTGCACACACCCAACTGGATAGTATTTTCAGCTCTTTACTCCAGTCACACCGTGTTTACTACGAATTAGAGTAAAATTTATACTTTCATTTTTACGTCCGCTCTGATTTATACTCCAGAATTTTTGGCCGAATTTATAACAGTGTTTTAACGTTGCAGTCCGTTTAAATGTGATGCTTAAATGTTTTTAGGTCGATTAGAATATGTCCACATGAAAAATCAGTAGCTGCATAACAAATTCTTTATTTGCTTCCGCTAATTTCCAGTAAAAAGCACAAGAAGAAGCCCTTCTTTTACATTAAGTGATTCAATTAACATCCACTATCTGGCAATCGCGGACGAAGAATGCAGCTCATGAAAGATGGGCAATATTTCATGCAAACAAGTGAGGCTGCAATCAAATAAAGATCAGACTGATTAAATCTGAGTCGTCGCGCGAAGCTAATTTATCTTAAAGCGGATTTCACGCTCGCATGCACTTGCATCGCGGAATGCAGACCTCGCAGACTTGCAGGCGGAGGCAGCGCGCCGAGCGGAGATTGAGTGAAGCGAAAGACGAGTCACCTTAACCGAACCCCCGCGCGCCCCGAGAAGAAGCGAAAGAAAAGTCCGAAAAGACCTCCACGGTAATATTTCAATGACACAAACTGACAAGAGTTTCTTGGAGAGTCAACCAGCCAGTAAGCCGCCGAGCGACTATATCTATGTATACAGCAACGCGCAAAATTTAATCGTAAGTGGCAGCTCAAAAAACACGGATTTGAAAGGGAGAAAAAATCCATCTCATTATGAATGAGGGGGTGGGGGAAGGGGGTCTAGCATTCGCCTCGGTGTCTGCTGACTGACTCATCGGTGACTTGTGCGCTTTTGCAGGCTAAGAACCCCCATTGGCCTTTATCCGATACGGACGAGGCCTCTAACCCCCCCCCCCCCCCCTTCGGACCCGGACACCCGCACTCATGCCATTTCTATGCTGCGATTAGTGACTCGTCAACTGTATTTATTGCCAGATTTACCGATTTCCCTTTTAAAACTTTCCACAGAAAAAACCAGAAAATACACTTTAATGACAAAATGACTTTAATGCGCTGACAGAACATTTGGTTGAAAAATGACCGAGCAAAATACTTAAGAAGAGCTAATCAAAGGTTTTGTACGCCGAACTAAAGATATATTTTGCTATAGGTGAAGCAGAGATTTGGTTAGCTCAAATAAAGTCTTTCGCTGGGTCATTTTTCTACCGAAGGTTCTGTCAGCGCTATCAAGGTGTTTTTTCTGTTTTTTCGTTTTTATTTTTTTCTGTGAACTTGGGTCATGAAGCTTTTAATGGGATTTAAAATCCTAGTCAACATTTCTGAAATATTCGTTGAAATGTTACTGAAACTTTAACAAGTTCTATACAAATATCAATGTTGCACGAACTGCGTCATGCACTTAGCTCCACTTTTACCTAGCCCCAAAGTAATTAATCTACAAAGAAAGTAATTTATAAGTGTAAATATGCGTCCCTACTGCAGTATCGTTATACAAATTGTACAAACGCCAAACACGAGACTAATTGAAGCATTTTCCGGAAGCATGACTGGATAAATAAGGAATTCCTCTCTCTCTCTCCTCCCATTTTAATACGTGTGTTAGTGAAGGAAAGGACGAATGATAAAGTTACGTGATGGTCTCCTTTGCTATCCTTTTCTAGCACATGTGTTCAAATGACCGGAGAGAGAGAAAGAGAAATTCCTGTCCAGGAAGAAAGGTCAATAATTATCAGGTATGTTCTCCCCACGATATCAACAATTCGACAACATTTTGATTTTTCTGAGGAGAACACCTGATGTTTTATGGCCCTTTATTCAGAAAATCGCCTTAATCGTAAGAAAATCGTTCGATCTTGCAACATTGTGGGCCCGTGGCCGGCCATTGCCTGTCTGGGACCTGTCATATCTATGCGCCATGCTCGGAAAATCCGCGGCTGGAATGCGACGGTACAGTGTACACGACGCACCGTGTTCAGAGCGATGAAGTAAAAGGAGAAATAGATGAGAGAGAAAAAAGTGGGTACAAAAATAATGACGTTTTTATCGCGAGCAGAGATCCCCGCGAACCCACTTTTCAAAGAGACTACTTGAGAGAGCTGCATTGCCGTCGCGTTGCGTCGATCAAGATGAATCGGTATTTTGATCCTGATAACTTCCAGTTGAGAGGAAGGAAAATACAGAAACACTAGACAGCGCACCAGCTTCGGCAGAATGAACCGCGAAGACTTTCTGAACTAATATTCATGCGTAAAGCAAAACCAATCTGCAGCAGCTTCAATACTGTCAGAAAGTAGACTTGTTTTGCGACAACTTTTCTACAGACTTGTACGATACAAACCCCAAAGGGGTTAATAATGAGTCAACACTGGAAAATGTAGAATGGTAAATGTTACCATTAGCCTAAGATCAGCGTTGTCTTTGTAGAGTTTTACGCAGAGCTGCCGATTTGCGTATAGATTTAATGACATTTTTAAATTCACCGATGTTTTCACCGGTTGAGAAAAGATTACATAGTTCAACTCAGTGTATGACTGTAATGCACGAAGATACTCTGATCTATAACATTTTCTTAATCGGTGGAAACGCCGTCAATTAATTAAAATATACCGGTTGAGAAAAGATAAAAGACGCTAGTATTTTCGTGCATTACAGTCATACACTGAACTAAACTCAGTAATCTTTTCTCAACCGGTGGAATCTTCGGTGAATTTCAAAATGTCATTGAATCTACGCAAATTGGCAGCTCTGGTTTTACGCCTTAACGACATACTGTGTCCGGCTGTTATCAACGTAAAACCAGGTTTTCTCATCATAAGATCCCTCTTTCTCACCCCTCCAGCAAGATTTTCCATATATTTTAACTTACTGATTTCAAATTAAGTCTTAGTTTTTACTAAAAACTCATACTTTTTCCAGAATTTCAAATTTTTTGCTAAGAAGACGTAATTTCGAAGTTACGTAAAATCTCGGCCAGTTTAATGAAACTGATAGCATTTTTGAAATCATCTCAAAATACGT
This sequence comes from Trialeurodes vaporariorum, assembly GCA_011764245.1. Classification (NCBI taxonomy): domain Eukaryota; kingdom Metazoa; phylum Arthropoda; class Insecta; order Hemiptera; family Aleyrodidae; genus Trialeurodes; species Trialeurodes vaporariorum. The sequence goes on along the minus strand of VMOF01000024.1, from coordinate 60,609,286 downwards.
AAGAGAGCGATGATGAAGTGGAATTGTAGGCGTAGAATTATTCTAAAACACTAAAAAAGTAAAATTAACACTGATGGATGGTGAATGTCGCGGACACATTATGTCGTTTTTGATGCTTACTTGTCTTTTTATGGATAGAAATCCGATTTTACCCAGTTCGTAGTCCACCTGATATATCTCAGGAGATATAAATCAAAATTGACTGAATCCTTTGAATTTAAAAGCCTAGGTCTATACGTTTTCCCGTTAAGACTCGAAAACTTTTGAGAATTTGGCATCTTTCGTATCACAGATCGAAAGAGCGTCATTTTTCACATGAGAATCGGTGAAAAAGTCAATTTACACGAACTTCTCAAACGTAAAATGGTTCGAACAGTCGATTCCGAATCGATCAGAGAACTCCCAGTGGCGGCTCGTGCAATCTGGCAACCGTAAACTTTTGCTATTTAAACGTATGCAAAAACATCGATACTAGGTGAGGCGCTGCGCCTCACCAAGTAATCGATTATTTTACACAGTTTTAAATGGAGGAAATCCATTGTTGCCACATTGCACAAAGCCGGCACTGAAAACTCCTTTGTCAGATTTTTGACTTACACCTGTATACGTCAGATAAGCGACGACTTGACTTTATGAAATAAGTTGGTAATTTCTCGGAGAAAGCGGCAAAGTTGCCTTATACGGTCATCAGTATATTGTGCAGAAAAGAGCATGGTTAGCTTACAGCGCAATAATGGTTAACAATTATTTATACAGTCACGCGGATAATAATCACAGACGTAGATAAATACTATCGATTAGATGGCTACTGTTTAAGTGTTTAACCATCCTAATTGCTACACAGTATGGAACCATTTAACGGTATTTACAGTCCTTTTTTTCCGATGTAATTCCTGCAAACTTTTGCTGCGGAAGAAAATACGGTCCCATTCATTAAATTAAAAAAGCAAATTAAATAACTCGGTAATTTAAAAGTAACGTTGAGATCATCAAAAAGTTCCAACAATGACTGACTCGCACAGACTCAATAAATGTGCTTAAACTGAATGTAATATGGCGGTGCAGTGGAATTTGTGTGGATTTTTCTGGACATGAAAAATCTTTGTTATCTTTGTTATCTTTGTTTTGCTTGAAACATTTCAGTGATGATGAATAATATTTCCTTGCAAAAGAAAAAAACAAAAAAAAAAAACAAAACAAAACAAAAACAAAACAAAAAAACAAAAGCAAAAAACAAACATGTTATTTGACATATTTTACGCTCTAAAATGAATGATTTCACTAGTTACTACGCTATCTTGCTACTAATTGTTCTTAAATTTGATTTTTATTTGTAAAATTATGCCCGCAAAATTCCATGTTTCGAGCCACTGCCTGCATATGCGGATCCAGGAATTTATCCGTCTCTCTCTTCTCCCATAAGAACGTGTGTGTTAGAAAAGGACAGAGCAGGGCGCAGTCACGTGATTTTCTCCCCCTCCTCTATCCTCTTCTAACACACGCGTTCTAATGGCAAGAGAGAGAGAAGGACAATTTACTGGATCCGCCAGTGACTGCGTGCCAATTACGCCGATTGATAAGGATTGAATGGGTCGAGTGAAAGTGCCGCAATTCCATGGGAAGACCCAGAAGTTTGGCAACCATGATTTCACCCCATTTGAACGTATGAGGAACAATCGATTCTTGAGGGGGCACGACCATTTTAATAATCGATTGTTTCTCATGCTTTCAAATGGGAATAACTCGCACTGTTGCCAGTTTTCAAGAGATATTGAGTCGATGTGCGACGAAGCGCGATGATCACAAATCCACATTTTGTCCGCAAATAACCCCCAAGCCTCTCACACCACGTGACCACACCACGTGACCACACCACACACCCACATTGCCACATTATCCAGGAATTCACCGGGCATCGGGCGCATCTGCATCAACACCCGCAGTAACCCGCATTGCCAGATCTCTTCATTGTGCCCGAGCTTATTCAACATAGTTAAAAACAAAGGCGATTTTTGGAAGATAATGAGAAAAATGGCAACGCCGTGCAGCGCTTGGTTTCACGATGCTCATAGTCTGCGGGATAGGATACTCCTGGCGGCTCGACGTCGAACAGCTCACGTATCGGAGGGTATCATGAGGAGGTAATCGCCAGACTCACGTCTCACGTGACGGCGAGTTTCAACGCCGGATAGTATCCAGCATCAGAACACAAAAAGTGAAATTCCATAGAGATGAGTCGTAAATATTTCCACACAAAAAATGAAGTTTTCTGCCAAAAAAAAAAAAAAAATAAAATAAATAAATAAAAATAAGAAGAAGAAACAAGAACCAGCAGCGCGGCGGCCCGGCGCTGCGTAGGCCGTAGAGCTCCATCTGGCAAAACTGAATCCTGTCTATTTAAACCAGTGGCGACTCTTGACATGCGATATCGCTGCTACGCCATTTAAAACTATAGAAACCTATCGAGTTATCGGGAGTGCAATTGAACCTCCTGACGATCGATACTTTTCCATAGTTTTAAATGGAGTAGACATCGATACATCGCATTGCACGAGTCGCCGCTGATTTAAACGAGAGCTGCCATTTTTAGTATATTTGATGACAATTTTTAATTCACCGGTGATTCTGCACCGCATGGAAAAAAGATTATACACATTCAGTTCAATTCAAATTATGACTAGAATCGTTCATCGTGAAATACGTTCTACTAAAAATGGCCCTCATTCTGGTAGAAAGTTCCCGAAACCAAGTTCTAGCAGTTTTCAGGAGAATTATGGCCATTGGCTAGAAGAGACCAGGATTCTTCTGAAAAAGACAAGAATGGGTCTGTTGCACACTTTGGCTGGGGCGTTTTAGTGTATCAATTCTTATTTAAAAAGCTGTAAAAATAACAATGGCAGCATCAGAAAACACCGAAATTCATTAATTAACTCACAAATTGCGAAAAACACTAGACACTATTCACCCCTGTATCATTCCACCACGTGCGCACGATATTTCGCGAAATTAGCGCGGCACATTCAAATAAACACAGCCGACTGTGATGACAGCTGACTTCATAAACAAATAAACAGTAAACACGGACGGCGTCTGTTTGAATTCTTACGTCTCAATATCCTCAATTCCTCACAAAAGATTAAGAAAGGTACGGAAACCAACATTTGTGTCGAAAACTTATCAAAATGAAACAATAACACCCAGGAGTTCCAAGTATGATTCCAACTTCAATAATCATCTTTGGAACTTCTGTGTTTGTGCGACAACTTTACACCAAATTAAAGGGAGAGTTGACCCATTTTTAACTCTCTCCAGTAGAAATTGAAGTGGTCAAAATTCGGGCTTAGACACCACAGATAAAGGATTGTCAAGTATAGGATGTAAAAAAGAGAGAAATTAATTTACCTCCAATTTGCGTGACATGTTTTGGTAGTGACAGTACAGGAAGAGGGAGGAAGAGCGAGAGAGAGAGAGAGAGAGAGAGAGAGAGAGAGAGGGGGGGGAGAGAGAAAGGGGGGATTACATAGAGTACTAAACAAATTGATGAATGAGGATATGGAACATTACTTATTTACATTCATGATGTTATGAATTGAATTGTAACACTCCGTGGTGACCCACATTTTCCATTCGAGTGAGCAACATCGACCATACGTGCATAGTATTCCAGCCACACGTGATGAGTTGCGATTGCAGGCTTGCAACTATGATTCAAGCTATTGCGTCAGCGATTTACAAGTGCGGCCAGTGCCGTGTCAAGTTCAATAACAGGAAATCGATTTCTTGAAATTGAGACTCGAGACGGATTATCTGATCCAATGATTCCAATGGAGTTTTTTCACGGTTAAATGATAAAGAAAACTTAATATTCACTCGTTAAAACATAATATTAATTCTTTAAAACCTAATATCCATCATATCTTTTTCAACGATAAGTGAAAGAGCAATAAAATTTTGATCCAGGCCCAAGTCTTACAATTAGTCCTCGGTCGATTACGTGCATGGGAAAGCTCTATTCAATCAAATTAAGCAAATAACCGACCACTATATTTGCGTATTTTTATGGTGGATCAAGCGTGCATTTTTGACCCGGTGGTTGTTGGAAACTAGCAAGCATCAACCCAATCAGGATCTCACTTTCAAGGGGGGTTCAGAAAAACCCTTTTGGGTTTGCAGTACATACAAAACACCGAGATACAAGAATCGAGTGCATTGCGTATTGCAAATCCAAATAAATTAAGGTGATTCGTCAATTGTCTGAAGTGAGATTCTGGCTCAACAGATACCGCCACTATATTTACTCATTGAGAAATCGACTGTAAAGGCTCACATAATTTTTTTTTCTTTTTTTTCTGAAAGCATTAATCTAAAGAGACGTCCGGTGACGTCCTCGCAGGAATTGCGTGGTTCTATACTCATTGATTTTTTTAGTCAATTTTCAACAATATTGGTCCTAGATTGACAAAGACATCCAGCACCGAAATTTTGGCAAAATATTATAGGCTCTGTTGGAGCGTTTTATTATGCGCAATAGAACGTTCTTACTGATTGTGAGCAAAAATTTGTTGCCAACATTTCGGTGCTTGATTTCTCCGCCAATCTAGGTCCAACATTGTTGAAATTTGGCTTAAAAAATTGAGTAAAAAATTACGCAGTTCCTGTGGGGACGTCCCTTTCGATTAATGATTCCAGAAAAGAATTGTGTAAGCCTTTAAAGTCAATTGCTCAACAAGTAACTATAGAGGCGCTATCTGTTGAGACTTCAGACAGATGAGGAATCACTTTAATTAACTCTCCACATACTAGGGACACTAGTTTTCCACGATGGCTCGGAAAACGCAAACCGCGATTCGCGAATCCGCGAGCGTCGTGAAAACGGTCAGTTCTGCTCAAATGTGCGTGGGTGTATTGTCGTTGGAGGCGGGTACGTCTCCCGTCTCCCCAACTGATCACAACTCTACGTGCACCACCACGTCATGCACGAGGGGGGGGGGGACACTCCACTGCCTCAAGGTGCATGTATCAAGGAACATGCACGCTGGAGGGTCTCAGGTCTCTGGTCTCCAGGCAGGAATTGCTCCAGGTAATTATGCGTTCCGGTCTGATTGAGATCAACGGAGTTCCATTGACCGTCAGCGCGAGACTCGCGTCGCGACCTAGCGTCGGGACTTCATCTGGGAGACTTCTGGGTTACTGGAACCCCGCGCAATTACAACGGACGCTCGCTTGCGCTTGTCTCGAGGCGAAGGCCCGAGGAGGGCGGGGGGGGGACCCTCCCACGCCCGAACGGAGGAATCCTCGGCGACAAACAGAGACAATATATATATATAATAGAGACCACGCACTATCTATCTTGCCCATGTTTGCCGGCGGTGGCAACTTTTTTTTTTCGGGGTCTCAACAGAACACCGCAAACATGGACCATACGTTGACTGATGAGAAATGTCGTTGAGATTTCTGCCGCGTGAATCTTGAGCAACGAAATTGCATCAGTCAACGTAGTAAGGTCCATGATGGATGGTGCTCTTTTCATGCTCCCCATGAGCTCCGAAAATAGTCAGCCACCGCGCGCACGGCTAGGCGTGGTCTCTATTACAGTGGCGCACCGAGAACTTTAGTTTGGTGGGGATTTCACCGCAAATGTTCCATTTTCTGTGGCCTTAGGGGGGGGGGGCGTTGAAAGCAATTTTGGCAGAAGATGACCTTTTTACAGCAAAATCTTGATGCTGGGGGGGGGGGGGGGGGGGGGGGTTGACCCCAAAACCACCCCCTTCGGTGCGCCACTGCTCTATTATATATTGTCTCTGGCGACAAATTATCAGCCAATTAGCGAGGTATAAAAGAGGAGAGGGGGCGTATCGGACCAAAACTACAGAAATCCTGGATAAACTCTTCAATACTTTCGGGCTTAAATATTCTTAAAGGCTGTCCCAAGAATGATTGAATGAATGTTTTGCGCATAATTCATCGCATTTTTCAATTCGCCGATGATTCCACCGGTTGAGAAAAGATTACACAGTTCAACTCAGTGTATGTCTGTATAGCACGACAATGCTCGCATCTGTAATCTTTCCTCAATCGGTGGAGTCGTCGATGACTTAAAAAAAAACTTTTGAATTTTTTTTCATTAAATAACAGGGTTTTCACCGATTGAGAAGAGATTTCAGATCAGCGTGTTTTCGTGCATTTCAGTCATACGTTGAATCGAACTTTGACCTTTTTTTTCAACCGGTGGAATCATCGGTGAATTGAAAAAAATGCGATTAATTATAAGCAAAATGGCAGCCCTGTTCTGTGGTTGACTCTGTTGGAGAGCACTGCACAGTGTCGCTAGATAAGTAGTGGCATGAACATTCCTTCCCCCTCCCTCCACCCCTCCCCACTCTTCCTCCCTACTGCTACTCTCTTGGTGTTCAGTTCTGGCTACTGTGCTTGCAGCTTGCAACTTGCTCCCGAGCTTACATAACCGGGTCTTGCACAGTGCAAAAGTGCCTACTGCACCAGGAGCTGTGAAGATGCTCTAAAAATGGGACGGTAAGCACGCCACTGCACCGCTGAGCCGCATCAACACCGTTGCCAGGTACCGTGCGGTAAATTCCCGAGTTTCCACAAAACGTCACTTTCTAGAGAAAGAGAGAAGGAGAACGAGAGAGAGCACATACTGAGAGAATGATAGAGAAGAGTCACCGGTATTTCACAGTGAAATTTTCACTGAGGAGAATATCCAGTTATCGTCAATGAGATATAACTTTAGAGTGGCAGCGGCACGGAAAAAAAAGATTAGTGAAAATAACCATACGGATACCTGATTTTGGCACCTGCTAGATGTTATGGTAAACTTGACCAGAAGTATGGTACATTTACCGATACTTTTAGTAAATTCGACATGCAATTAGGTAACATCACCTAGTACCTAGTCAAAACATAGTATACTTCTGGTTATCATTGCCATAATATCTAGCAGGTGCCAAAATCAGGTATCCGTATGGTTATTTTCACCGTAGTTTTTTTTCCGTGGGGCTGGTCCACCTTGTGCTACACAGGGTAGAAGGAATCCCGGGAAAAAGCGGAATTTGGACGGCATATTCCAAGGTTTGAGGTTAAATTTTGTAGGTCGTTCGGAATTTGGCGGGAATTTGGACGACACATTCCAAGGTTTGAGGTTAAATTTTGAAGGCCGTTTCCGGCGATGCCCGAGTTTGTTTACGAAACGACCGGAAACAACCGACAAAACTTAACCTCAAAATCGATTTTTATACGGCAAGATGTCGGCGCCCTGGGTGACAACAATGAACCAGCGGAACGTTCCTTGATGTGCCACTCTAAAGTTATAGCTCATTGGTTATCGTAAGAAGAATGCTCAAATTAAAATGGAATAGAGAAATTTTCCACTATTAGTAACCAGCTCCTACATTACGATCGTGCGTTTCAACCCTTTCAGTGTCGAGTTATTAAAACGTAGTTTCACAATTCTTAGACCTTTACTAATGAATCGAACTGATTTTTCTCTTATAATCTCATGTGTAGGTACGTAATTTTTTTTTTTTTTAAACTGCATAAGAATCCATGTTAACAGATGTCCTCTACAAGTATGTATAGCGAAAGGGCCAAAGAATTTGTTGAGTTTGAGAGTGGAATTCGTAAGTTTTTAACCCCTTACGGACCAAGCCCGAGAATACTCGTTTTTCCTCAAGTATATTTCACATTGATAAAGTCTCATGATTCCAAATAAACGCGATTCTCGATGTAGACACTTACAAAATAAGGTCTCACTTCGCGCCTTCAATTTATTGCATAGGCAATCTCACAACTCCCGAGTACGAACAGTTAACTACCCTTATATAAACGGGAGATTTTGGGGTTCTTTCAAACTAATCTGGTCTGTAAAGAGTTAGCTACTATCGTTATTTTCGGAGGTTTTTACAACTGAACGGACCCTCAAATCGCTCACTGCAAAAGTATACGTTAGCCTCATTCAACAAAAGGAGACTAAAACTCCTGCAATCAAAACTATAGGTACCCCCTTTTATCAGGAGACGCGTGCCTAAGATAAGAAGGGGAGGGGGGGAGGTGCTCTCAGGAAGAAAATGAAGGATGTATACCGATACCCCCCATCTGACAACGCAGTATTTGAGATCTGCGGATGGTTCGCCGGAATGTCTGTCTATCTATGACGACAACCTAACGACTGCGAAAGGGAACGTCTCGTCGCGCCGCCGCGCCGCGCTGCACCAGGCTGGATGAGGTTTCAAGTGAGACTTTTCAATCACGATTCCCATTCCGCGAGGCTTGCAAGAGAGGCTCAAATGACGTTGCCAAATCGCATGCATTTCCCCGCTAATGTACAACATTACTACTGTATACACACACGGTAAAGAATCGCATCCTTGCACTGAAAAAAATAGATTTGTGAAATCAGTAAAATGAAGCAAAGGCTAATTTTACCAGCCATTTTCAGTAAAATTGACTACGCATATAGCTAATTTTACGTTTTGGATTGTAAATTTTGCTTAATTTTGATTAATTTTACAATTTGGATCATACATTTTACCAATCGGATTGTAAATTTAACAATTCAAAGCATTGTAATTTTTGCAAGTCGTATAGCTGTCACGCCAAGACAGCCATGTAATATGCAAAAGTCACAATGATTTGGATTGTAAAATGTACTATTTTGATTGAAAAATTTGCAATCCAAATACAAAAATTACTAAAACTTAAGCAAAATTTACAATTCAAATCGTAAAATTAGCCATAAGTTTAGTAGGATTTACCGAAAATAACAAGTAAAATTAGCATGTGCTTTATTTTACTGATTTTACAAAACTTAATTGCTTTTTTAGTAATTTCATTTTTTTCAGTGTGGGCGATTCTCTCTACCTAATCTCTACTTGGAGTACTGTAGGTTGACTCTTTATGTCGATCACTATGTCGAATCTCTAGTTCAAACATTAAGTCGAACACCACGTCAAATTTCTATGTCGAACTACTTTAGGTCAAACTCTGTCTTCACTGGGGGAAAAAAAAAAAAAAGATTACCAGATAAGCTTGACGATATGTGAACCAATGTAAACGATAGTACAACTATTAGAATTTTAGTGTTTGTACCATAGTTCTTGAAAATTTTGAGGAAACTATAATTCTACAACCATATTCTGGTATGAACACCAGAATTTTCTGGTTAAAGTACTAGACTTTCTGTGGTTCACATAATATCGTTGTGCTTCTGGTAATATTACTAGAATTTAGGAATTATTTTTTCAGTGTTGGATGACTCTTTGTCGAACCGTATGAAGTAGACAAAAATCTTCCGGGGACGTCATCTGGGGAGAAATAATTACATAGTTGTGAGTTGCAGCCGCAGTTGCGCAAATTAATGAGATTCAATTGCCATAGTTGAACTGCTGATTAATTTTTTGTAATCGAGCTGACTCTCAGTTTACATTTTGTAATCGGTATTCGAAAAGTTTTCAACAAGTTATTAAAATGTGCTCTGAAACTATTTTTTAAAAGTCAAAGGTTGTATCGTTTAATCATACTACAAAATTAGCGAAACTAACAATTGATTTTTGAAAATAAGCGTAAAGGTTACACACTTAAATTAGAGTGCGGAAATTGTCCTATTTACGATTACAAAATGAAATTGGAGAGTCAGCGCGATTAGAAAAAGGTAACGGCAGTTCATCCATAAAATAATCGAGTCCCAGTCGTCTAACCTTGCACCGAAAAAACAGCTATCGTAAGATTTACCATAACTTGGTTTAAATTTTCGACAATCCAAAAAAGTTGTAAATTTTACGTTTTCCATGGTTTGAGTTCAAGACGTATTGGTTAAATTTTAGCCATATAATCTTGAACTCAAACCATGGAAAACGTAAAATTTACAATTTTCTTGGATCGTCGAAACTTTAAACCAATTTATGGTAAATCTTACGATAGCTGTTTTTTCAGTGTGGTTTGTATCTTATCCATATACACTGAATACATTGCAAATCATAATCTTTATTCCTCAGATGAGTTCAGTGTTGCCAGATTGGGGTGAAAAAGCCGTACGTTTTACATTGATTTAAATGGGGACGATACGGCTTTTTACCCTCGATCTGGCAACATTGGATGAGTTCCTCCAGTTTGTTCTAGAACTCTACCCTTGATCGAAACATTTTGCCTCCAGGTACGAAAAAGAAAAAAAAAGACCATGATCGATTTTTCACGAGCTTCCAAAGTTAATCTGGCAACATTGGAAGAAGCTCACGACACATCGCATAGCCTGCGACGCGACCTGCTCCTAGGATCCAAGCTTCAAGGACACGCCGCGCGCTAAAGCGGCTAAAGTTGCACTCCGCACTCAGTGTACCCCCGTATACGTGCGCGCGCGCCGTCCACCGCACCGTGGGATGATTCAAAGATTTTTGTGGACACAAAGCATTGACCTAAGCCTTAGATTTCGGCACAGATAGGCCACCTGGAATGCTTAAATTAATTGTGATAAAAACTAAAGGTAGCATACTTGAACATAAATCTAAGACGTCAACTTACAATATTTAATTCGTAGACTGTAGGAGTGTAAGTTGTAAAATCGACGAATTAAATAGTGTCAGTTGACTCCTTACATTTTGGCTCAGATAGGTCACCTGCAATACTTGTGTGACAAGTGTATTCCAGGTTGCCTACCTGATCCAAAACTTAAGGCGTTGTTAGAGTCCCTTGATGGAAATATTGTATAGGGAGTACCGACACGACACTTTATGCATTTTGACAGGAGTCGATTTTGTCGACCGCGTGAACGAATTCGAAGGTTAAGTTCGACAGTGGACCAGTGGTGGACTGGCGGATTTGCCGGCATTCCGGTCCGTTCCCATGCGTTCCTCTACGAATCGACTCCTTTCGTGTGGAGCCTTCGATGTCGTCGACTCCTGCTCGACTCCGTGAGAGCCTAAAACCAACGACCAATCACAACTCGTTGAGCTCGTGTCGGTACTCCCTATACAATATTTCCATCAAGGGACTCTAGGCGTTGTCTGACATTCTTTAACTTGTCGACTATGTAATGGGGCAGTTGCAAGGGTCTGAAATGTTGTGTTTTTTATCAAGAAAATGAAAGTACTTAATGAGCTGAGGACAAAGATGCCTTTGGTTTCTAATTAAGTCCCATTGCTCCGAATATGAGATTTCGGCCCAAAATACATTGTTTTAAATGGGAATACCGCGTAGTGACGTCATTACACACACGATTTTTTACAACTTTACTCGTGTGTATCTCCAAAACTGGGACATTTAGGAAAAAACCTAATGCAACATTGTTTTTAGCTCATCAAAAACTACCATTTTCTTTGTAAAAAACACAAAATTTCAGACCCTTGCAACTGCCCCATTGCATCCTAAGATTTCGATGATCCAAATTTTCTAGAATAAAAAACAAAAATCTCGAGATTAATTAAATAAATAAATAATTTAATAGAAATGTAATAGTGAAGAGCCGAGAATCACGCTCTGGGGAATCCATTGGTAAGTACATTTGATAAACACGCGTTTGGGAAAAACATTATTTGCGGTTTCAATCATAGGCGTATCGTGCAGTTTGGCAACGTTGTGAAGCGTCCGTTTAAACTCATGTAAAAAGGTCGAAAGCGAAGGTAGTCACCGAACACCCCATAGTCCGATCTTTTTCGTGGGTTTAAATGGACGAACTGCAACGTTGAAAAATTGCAGGCTGCGCCACTGCAATCAAGAGTACGCATGCAATTGAAAATAAATGAACACACGGAAAAAAAAGATTAGTGAAATTAACCATACGATAGCTGATTTTGGCACCTGCTAGATGTTATGGTAAACTTGACCAGAAGTATGGTACATTTACCGATACTTTGAGTAAATTCGACATGCAATCAGGTAACATCACCTAGTACCTAGTCAAAACATAGTATATTTTTGGTTAACATTGCCATAACATCTAGCAGGTGCCAAAATCAGCTATCGTATGCGGTTAATTTCACCGTAGTTTTTTTCCGTGCATACAGTCGATAGTTTTGTGATACCGAGTCAACTAGTACATTACTTTTCAACCAATCACGTGCTGGACAAGTGGTTTGATATACGATACGTATAGAATTATTAAAAACAATCCATTGATTTTTATCATCGACCACACACACATGCCAGGCTGCCAGGCATAAAATAATTATTGTCTATCGATACTCGACTAAATACCATTTCAGTAACTAAACGACGCCAATCATTTTATTAATTTTGGTTTTCGATCATTCAAATTGATAAGAACCAATACCTCTTAGAAACGATCGTTCAAATCAGTGGAGAATCCAAGGCTCTGTGACCCCTCCACCCTCCCCTTAGAAATCTTCGATTTTGACTCTTTTCAACAGAAAATCCAAAAATTCCTTCATTCGACGCTTCAAAATTAAAATTTCTTACGAGTCCCCCCCCCCCCCAAGGAAATTTTTTCTGTATCCACCACTGGTCCCAATCTACATGCAAAGTGGCGAGCAGTACTGTGATTAAAAATCAAATCAAGTCCACAAAATGTGTGAGCATAATGATTACACCATGCAAAATGTTGATTCACTGTATAAAAAAAGGGGAAAGAAAATGGGGCACGAAAACGCCGAGAAACTGCCTAAATCACATACACCGGTGATTTGGGGCACTTGTGTTAGGAGGTGGGAGGAGGGGAACACGAATTCATACTTCGAAAAATTTAGTGCCGTGACCAGGATTCGAACCTGGGTTACTGCGGCCACAACGCAGGGTCCTAACCACTAGACGATCACGGCTCGATGCGGAAGGCGACGAAATGAAGGAAAGTGAATGGATCAAATCACTTCTGTTGAGCGTTGAGTGTTGAGTGTTGAGAGTTGAGTGTTGAGTTATTGAGTATACTCAAAACTGAACTGGAACGGCAATAGCTGGAAGAGTTCGACCAACCATGAGAAAGTGCCCCGGCTTTAATACGTCACGCGAGCAGGTTGCTTCTGACTTGAACGGGTGTTAACTACATAAAGTAGCCGAGAATCAGATTTGACGTTAGAAACGACAGAGAATGCTTTAAAAACCGAAAGTTCCCCGAATTATCGTATCGTAACGATAGTGAATGAAGATCGTCAATCGATATACATATATCTATACCGGAAATATCGAAAATGAATCGTCATCACCAACGAGCAGCACCTTTGTTAAGAGAGGCAGTCCAGCGCGCTTCAAACAGGAATCAGTGGAACTGCCTGAAACGAGTTTTTGGGTTACGTTTAGAATGGATATCTCTAAACGCTGACTATTTTAAAAAACCAATAAATCGTATCGATTATCGATGGTCGACTGGGGTCCAGGGTACTTTGGTTCCAAACAAAGTCCAGTCCGATAAAATTTTCTCATAAAAGCACATTTAAACGTTACAGCCGGCCAGTGGCGTACGCAGTGGCGAGGCGTTCGATTTGGCAACATGCTTTTTCCATTTAAACACATTAGAAAGGTCGAAATGCCTAGTCATCGCCGATGACTGAAACGTTCGACCTTTTTGGTGAATTTAAATGGAGAAAATACATTGTTGCCAAATTTCACGCTTCGCCACTGGGCGTACGCAGGATTTTTCTTGGGAGGGGATCGCACTGAAGCTGACTGAAAATAATTCCCCCCTTCCCCTCCACCCCGAAAAATCGGAGGTCTGGGGGGGATTCATCCCCCCCCCCGCGTACGCCACTGCTGCCGGCTACTAAATTAAAAAAATTAACGCAACCTTTTAACGAAAGTAAATTTTCTATACGTCGTCCTCGAAAAATACGTTTTTGATCAATTCGGACCAGTAGCGCACCGAGAGTTTCTTCATCTCTCTCTTTTCTCCATTAAGAAACGTATGTTAGACAAGGATGGACAAGGGGATAAAACCCCCTCCTTCTGTCCTTTTCCTACTCATACATTCAAATGGGAAATGAGAGAGATGGAAGATATCCTGGTTGCGCCAGTGATTCGGACGATTGCTTGCGCTTATTATACAACGACAACAAGAATAACAAACGGGGAAAATAGAAAAATGCTTGGAAAAGTCTGTGATATTGAATTGGTTTTGGCAATTTTAGAGTTGGAACTACGCTTCTGTTTGTATTTTCGAGGACGCCAGTGGCGGCTCGTGCAATTTGCCAGCAATACTTTACCTCCATTTGATTCTATATGTAAAACAATCGATTCGATAGTGACGCAGCGCTCACCCAACAATCGATTGTAGTAAATGGCTTCAAATAGAGGAAAAACATTGATTGCTAAATCGCATGAGCCGCTACATTAGGATGCAGCAGTATAGCGCATCGAGAGTTTCTTCATCTCTCTCTTTTCTCCATTAAAAAAAGTATGTTAGACAAGGATGGACAACAGGATAAAACCCCCTCCTTCTGTCCTTTTCCTACTTATACATTCAAATGGGAAATGAGAGAGATGGAAGATATCCTGGTTGCGCCAGTGGGATGCAGACTTCATCATCGCAAATAGGTCACATTAGTTTTTGCGCAGTTTAATAGCCAGCGACAAAACCATTTACCGATTGTGCACAAAAGAAGAAAGTAGGTAAATTGTTTGGAACAGGTCGCAGGTTGGGGAGGGAGAAGCGCATATAATAAAATAATTAATCAAATTAAAAACATAAAAAAGGAGCTCGGGAAAAAAGCAACACTCACCGTGTTGACCAAGAAATTTTCCGGATAGTATAGAAATTAAACTCACCTGAAACAAAGAAAAAAACTAAGCGTTATTAAGACAGTCACAGTCCTGCTAAACAAATAAAAAAACACAACTTCGAAAAGTAAGATTTTTTCGTAAAAGGGCGCATAAAATAGAAAATGTGGCTCATTATAACCCTTAACTGCAGATGAGCCTAGATCTAGAACAATTACTTTGAAGCCTTATCTAAAAGTAGGGGACTTGAGTTGTACTGTCGCTGCATGATGGTGGGTCACGCACGTGGAACAGATACTAAACGAGTAAGAATTGTCGATTTTGTCTTAGAGTGCGCAGCACAGGATAGAGAACGTGCAGAGTGGCTGAAAATAGCTCACTGAAAATCTGATAGAGATTTTTCGATTTTCATTGTTATGTTTGGGAGTAACGCAGAGGTACCATATACAAAAAAAAAAACAACTATTCAAACTTACTAACTTATTTTTTACTACTTTAATTTTTTTTTTTTTTTTTTTTTTAGCCTGAAAACTTTATTTTCAGTTGCATGGATACCTAAATGCGGGTAAGGCCATACTTGGAACAATTAATATTCAGGCTCTTTACCATTGAAATATAATGGAAAGAATTTTTTCACTATTTCTCCCTGTCTCAAGGATCAAAATTGTACTGAAAAAAAAAAATTATTTTATTGAAAAAAAAAAAAAAAAATCATGCAGTAAAGGGTTAAATAATACATCGCACGATTGCAATACTAGCATGCTATTTTTCAGACCTCACCTTGTAAGCATATACGCTGATGCAGGAATTTGTTTTCCTCTCTCACTCTCCTCCCATTAGAACGAGTGCGTTAGAAAAGGACGCGGATACAGTGACTAAAGTCACTTGATGGCTCCCTCTTTTCTCTCTTTCTAACACATGATTGTGTTTGAATTGCCGAAGAGAGAGAGAAGGACAAATCACTGTAAACGCCCATGCTTGTAAGCTTGATTTTTGAGGAGTTTCATGAATAAAGACCATTCCTTAACCCTTTCAGACCAGAAAATAATTTTTGCTCAGGAACGGATTTTTGGCCATCTAGCTGAGCTGGGCACAATTTTCTCCTAAAAACCTTGTGCGTATCATATTTTCATTTTCTCCATGAGATTCTATGTTATTCAAATTTACATTGAAATGTACACCATAGAAAGAGATATTCATAATTTGCACTTATCTGCAGCTAAAAAGTTATGATTCTCAACCAAGGAGGTGTACAGACCCAGCTCGATAGTATTTTCTACTGTTTACTCCCGGTCAGAAGCGTACGCAGGAATTTGTTTCTCTCTCTCTCTCTCTCTCTCTCTCTCTCTCTCTCTCTCTCTCTCTCTCTCTCTCTCTCTCTCTCTCTCTCTCTCTCTCTCTCTCTCTCTCTCTTGCTCCATGAGAGCACGTGTGTTAGAAAAGGACAAGAACAGGGTCTAGAACGTGACTTCAGCCCCTATTTCTTTCCTTTTCCAGCACATACATTCAAACGGGAGAAGAGAAAGAGAGACACATCCCTGCGTACGCTACTGCTCCCGGTGCATCCCATTTTTACTATACGCATCCGAAAAAAATATTTCCCTTGGCTCGTATGGGAGATTCCAATGGGGCAGTTGCAAGGGTTTAAAATGTTGTGTTTTTTGTAAAGAAAATGAAAGTACTTGATGAGCTGAGGACAAAGATGCCTTTGGTTTCTAATTTCGTCCCATTGTTCCGGAGATGAGATTTTAGCCCAAAATACATTGTTTTAAATGGGAATTCCGCGTAGTGACGTCACTACACACCCAATTTTTTACAACTTTACACAGGGCTGCCGTTTTGCGTGTAATCAATGCTATTTTTCTATTCACCGATGATTCCACCGGTTGAGAAAAGATTACACAGTTCAGTTCAGTGTATTACTGTAATGAACTAAAATACTCGCATCTGTAATCTTGTCTCAACCGGTGGAAACTCCGTTAAGTAATTAAAATATCCGCAAGTTTTTTAAAGTCATCGACGACTCCACCGGTTGAGACATGATTACAGATGCGAGTATTTTAGTTCATTACAGTAATACACTGAACTGAACTGTGTAATCTTTTCTCAACCGGTGGAATCATCGGTGAATAGAAAAATAGCATTGATTACACGCAAAACGGCAGCCCTGACTTTACACGTACGTATCTCCAAAACCGGGACATCTAGGAAAAAACCCAAAAGCACCATTGTTCTCAACTCATCCAGTACTATCATTTTCTTGAAAAAAAAAAACACACAACATTGTTGACCCTTGCAACTGTCCCATCTAATTGCATTTTTCTGCTTGTCATAATTATTAATATAGTCCAGTCAATATTATTTTGTTGTTGTTGAGAGAGTGAAGCTGTGGTGTTCTCTCTCCATACCGTGATCGGGCCACATTCCCACCCACAACACATTTCCTCAGTCCTCTCCTCAGTTCGCACTAATTTCATTGAAGCGATGCGTGAAACCCGTTAATCAAAACCCATCAACCCCCCCCTCTTTCACCCATCCTACCCCCACCCCGTCCCCCACCCACGCTCCATGCTGTCCGCCGTCCGTCCGCCGATCGCCGCAAGGCCCGCGGCACTAGCAGATCCAGGAATTTCCCTTCTCTCTCTCTATGACCATTTGATAGCGTGTGTTAGAAAAGGATAGATAAGGGGCAGTCACGTGACTTTCGCCCACTCTTCTTTC
Source organism: Trialeurodes vaporariorum (assembly GCA_011764245.1). NCBI lineage: Eukaryota > Metazoa > Arthropoda > Insecta > Hemiptera > Aleyrodidae > Trialeurodes > Trialeurodes vaporariorum. The sequence goes on along the minus strand of VMOF01000024.1, from coordinate 60,591,892 downwards.
CTTTTCTAACACACGCGTTCTAATGGACAGAGGGAGAGAGAGAGAGAGAGAGAGAGAGAGAGAGAGAGAGAGAGAGAGAGAGAGAGAGAGAGAGAGAGAGAGAGAGAGAGAGAGAGAGAGAGAGAGAGAGAGAGAGAGAGAGAGAGAGAGAGAGAGAGAGAGAGAGAGAGAGAGAGAGAGAGAGAGAGAGAGAGAGAGAGAGAGAGAGAGAGAGAGAGAGAGAGAGAGAGAGAGAGAGAGAGAGAGAGAGAGAGAGAGAGAGAGAGAGAGAGAGACAGAAAGACTGCCCAACTCGCGAGTCCATACCATTCAACTGTGCGAGTCAACACTCAACAAGTGTAGTACAACCGTTCACTGTTCACTGTTCACTGTTTAGTTGTCGGCTCACAACATCAGTGATTGAACCTCGCCGGGTGCCACGCACGAAATGCGTCTTATACATCCGTCATTGGCGCCTGTACAAAATATAGATGCGGCAGTCAAATTTTGCGCCTAACAGGTATCTGAGGACTGTAGATCCAGAATAGACTATTTTAGTATAGCGATGTATCGTATCGATTGTCGTCAGTGGCCTTAGCGTGCAATGGGGCAGTTGCAAGGGTGTGAAATAGTGTTTTTTTCAAACAGCAAATGATAGTACTTGATGAGCTGAGAACACCGGTGCCTTTGGTTTTTTTTGGAAGTGTCCCGGTTCTGGAGATACACACGTGCAAAGTTGTGACGTGGGTGTAGTGACGTCACTACGCGGAATTCCCATTAAAAACAATGTATTTCGGGTCAAAATTTCATCTCCGGAACAACGGGACTTAATGAGAAACCAAAGGCATCTTTGTTCTCAGCTCATCAAGTACTTTCATTTTCTGCATAAAAAACAAAACATTTCAGACCCTTGCAACTGCCCCATTTGCCAACGCCAGAGATCGTCCATTTAAACCCATGAAAAAGATCGAAGTATTGGGTGTCCGGTGAACACCTTCGCATTCGACCTCTTACATGAGTTTAAATGGACAAAGTGCTACGTTGCCAAACTGGCACGCTTCGCCGCTGATTGCCGTCCGAGGACCTCTGGTTCCAAACAAACTATGGTTCAATGTATTTGCCTCAGAAGCGCATTTTTAAATGGAAATTTAGGCTGTTATATCAAACAGTGGGGCTCTTTGCAAACGTTCGCTGTAAGAAAATGAATAGTCCCATCTAATGTATAAAGCAGCAAAAATCATACTGAGAAAGTCTAAAATCCTATATTATATTTGTAAGAATGAAGCTAAGTTCCGGGAGAACCGTTGCACCGTTCGGGAGGGGCCTGGTACCGATCGGTCGGGCTCGGCTCCAATGCTTCGGGAAAATTATAAGTTTTTCCGTGCGGGCCCCGCGTCCCTTTTTAAGATGCTAAAAACTTTTCTCTCAAAAAGTTGTGCGAGTGCGAAAAGGATGCGAATCAGTTCGTTTTGTAAGGGTGGGAGAGAGAAGCGAGATTTTGTCGTCCTTTTTTAAATGCATACGTGCGGAAGAGCATACGATTTTGTACGCGTGTGAGCGAGAAACGTGATGCTCTGACAATTTTTTTTTTTTAATTCGATCGCACGATTTGACGTTACCATGGCGATCTTCATCATATGTTTTACTCGCGGAAGGAACCGTTTGAATAGACGCATTTTAATAGCGACTTCATGATATCGATGTATAGCTTCGACTTTTTATCCATATTTTTACGTAGATATACACAATGAGAGAGTCACAGTGCTGCTAGCTGTGTTGAGAAATATACCAGGCACTTCAAACTTAATGAAAAATTTGTATAAATATTTTATGTTAAATACGGCAGCACTGTACAGTCTTCGATTGATGATGGCTTGACGAGGTTGCTATATCGCTTCGCGATGTATAGAGATTCGATACTTATCATATGTTTCATATGCATAGATATATACAGAATAGTACAATCAACGATGACTTGATGATATCGATGCATTGATTCAATATCTCGAATATAACCCAGCAAATTAGAGTTAGGTTTCGAGAATTTATATGTAAAGAAACTAAATGATTAGGGTTATTATTCATAAGTTGAGACGGTGGTTATACTTTTCTCATTAATAATATACTGTCAAATATTACTGAATACTGAGTTAAGTAAATAATTGGTTTTCTGTTGAAAATGCATCGTTTACTTTAAATGTATAAGTGATTCATCCAAGAATACTACTTACTAACGAACCAAAAATATGGTTACAGATTTTTTCATTTTTAAGTTGGCGATTTGAGTTGTTTTCGTTTCAGTTCGCGTTTTGGCGAGGTTATGATGTTTTTAAGGTCTGTTTTTTCCCGATTTAAATAAAAAAAAAAGAAGACAAAGTTTCGATAGATCTCTTGAGCCTTGAGTATGTAGTTTTTATGGTTCATTTGATTGTATACCTGTTATTTTTTAATCTGTGCAGTAATATTAGTGGGCCGGTGCGACGTTTATTTCAAAATAGATGGTTCTTTTAGTGATGACTTGGTGATGACGTCATCCGGTGATGAGCGTTCCAAACACAGACTGTCTCTCTTGCTCTCACGTAACCCCCATGTTGTACTGCTGTACTCTAATTTTAAAAAACGTATGTAGAGACATCTTTTGTGAAATATTTTTTGGCAGAAATGAATTCCTCAATTTTAATGCAATTTTGCTATTAACATGCCGTAATACGAGACCCTGTGTATACGAATCAGGACACTAGAAAGAGATGGGAATACCTACACATCAGGATTGGAGGTCACGGGAGAGTGGCTGGGTGATATAGTTTGGAACGCTATGCGGGTTTTGTCACAACCGATTGCAACCGATGAGTGCATTATTGATGCAATTTTTGGCTAACCGTTGACTTCACACTAAAACTCTAAGGTGAACTTGAGATGCCCTTAGATGCTGGAACTGGGTCCGATGGACCCGTTGCGCCGTACGCTAAAATCGGCTGCCAGTAACTGTTCACTGGTTATACAAACTTGAGCTTCGTGAAGTGTCTAAAAAAACTAAAAAAATAGGAATTTCATCATTGGGGGGGGGGCGGGGGAGGCGACCATTCAAAAGCGCCAATCCCCAAAAAAGATAAGCCAAAAGCGCTAAAACATGCACGAAGGAATTTTTGAAAAAGTAGCCCAAAAACGGCAATTTGCTGCAAAATCAGTAGTCAAAAAGCGCTAAAAGAATGACCCTAAAATCTTAGACGAAGTTTGCCTGAATTTTCGAGCCAACCTATTTCAAAAAATTACTGTCGTTAATAAAGGGCTGTTTGAAAAAGGCATAGTTTTCCCGCGCAAAGTTTCTCTTCCATTCATTTATAGATTTTTGATATTCACTGAAACGCAATGTCTTATTGTCACGTCAGTTCAACGAAAGGTTATCGTAGGTGTGCGATCTCGGTCATGCGTTTGTTTGCTTAACCCGGACTTCTCATTTTATTGTGAATGCAGGTTTCTCACTATCGCTATCTCTTTCTCTCCTTCCCTTCTTTTCTCTGTACAGTTATAAATCGTATAATCCACATGCGCTAATACGGTGCATCCAAATGCGCCGATTCTGGGGGTTTCGGCGTCTCCATGAGCGCCAAAAAAAAATTGGCCGTTTTGGATCGGGCCCTCTTGAGAACGACTACCCCTGAAAAATGTTTAAGTTTCATGTAAAGGGGCTTGGGCGGAGGTTATGCTATTTATGCCCCTCCAAATAATGACTCCTGTTTTCTAAACCTTTGGTGTACCTGAGAAAATAACACTTCAGTATTTCAGGAATAATAGAGTAAGTTTTTAGATTTCGTTCTTCGGAGCAAGATTAGATGGGTGAATAGCAAACGGAGTTAGGGAGTGGATGATATCGAGTCAAAGTCTTAGCTCGAAAAAACAAAAATCACGCGCAAGACGCGAAACGGAACGCTTGGCCGCGAAGCGGCCACCGGCCACTAGTTTAATTATAAACTCACATAACTACTACAACGGCAAGATTGTAATGGTGGTTCAACACAGGTATCATATAGGAGATTCCGGTCTATTATGTCACTTTCTCTACGGAAACACAGAGATAATAAGTCTCACTTTAGATGGGAATCGCCCATGATACCTGTGTTACTACGCCATTAAGCCCGATTCTGAGAGTGAATTTCGTGATTTTTTTGGTGTACTCATCGTCATTTTTACAGGTTTTTTTTTTTTTTTCAAGAATCATCTCTTCAATCACCTGTAGCAAAAGTTTGCAAGAGCCCCATTAATGCGATCTTTTTACGATTATGAATTATGTCCTCGAAAATGCCTAGCAATGCCTGATTTCATGACTAAAACTACCGAAATCAACAAGATGATACAGATTAAACGATACATTTGGAGGTGGGAATCTACGTGATTCTACAACAGCAACAATAAAATTCAGGTGATTCCAGCCTCCAAATGCATCGTTTAATATTTAATATATATCTTGTTGATTTGGGGAATTTTAGTCGTGGGACCAGGTATTATTAAACATTTTTGAGGACGGTTAGTTATTGATCGCAAGAAGGTTGCAATAATTTATTGGTTTAATAGCCTTTTTCGGTCAAAAATGCTTTTATGGGGAAAATTCCTAAAATCAGAGTTTGTTCGGAAGCAGATGGACTTCGGACGGCAGTCCATCAGTGGCGTAGCGTGCTATTTGGCAACGTTGTAATGTGTCCATTTTAACCCATGGAAAAGATCGAACAACTGGGTGTTCGGAGAACCTCTTCACATCCGATCTTTTACACGGGTTTAAATGGACATAAAACAACGTTGCCAAATTGCACGCTACGCCACTGCAGTCCATTCGATATATCACTGTACCATAAAACAGTCTATTACATCGATTGAGGAATGTTGCCCACTCCTCACTTGACTCTATTTCGTGGTGCAGTCAGCCACTACACTGCTATATATACATATATCATGATGACCATATAGGATAGAATCGTTCTTGCTTTGAAAATGCGGTGACAATAATGGGCGTTCCCCGTGCGTTTCATCAGTCTGATGTACGAGTGTGTGCTGTAGGTGTGAATGAGGGGCGAGTTCATTGTTTCTCTGCTCCTGTTTCACCCACCTCAACCTCTTGATTCTGTCACTATGACATGTATGTATTGTACTAATACCACACTTACAAGTTACGAATGATGCAGTGGTGTTTTTAAAAATCCTTGAAATTGTTACATGGAGAAAAAGGTCTCGTTGGAATTACACTGTTAAAAATTGGCCAAAAATCGGGAGTAAAAATCGGAGCGGGGGGGGGGGGCAGTTGCGGCTCGTGCAATTTGGCAACTATGCTAATTTTCTATTTAAACCCATGCAAAAGTATCGATATCTTGGGGGTGCAATTGCACCTCCTGAAGATCGATTGTTTTACATATACTCTGTTCACGATAAGGAGGCGGGTGAGAATTCAGGTAGTAATACTAGTAATGCACTATTTAGCAACAGTGCGGCTATACCGGCTACTCCAACCCTTTACAGTGGCCGTTGTTCTCCCGAACTCTCTCTTGGCACGGAGGATTTCCAAGAACCGACTTATTCAAAAATTTACACACGTCCAGTAATAATTGCGAACGGTCAAGAATACGAAAAATCGGACAAAATTTTTACCCTAAAGGACCAAAACTCGGCAAAAATAGTCGACTTTGAATAATGATGACTATCAGAAATTCATATTTTTCAGTCCGAATTAAATTCAGGATATTTTTCGTCTAATATCGAATTTATGAGAGTCATCAAGCCGGCTATTTTTGCCGAGTTTTGGCCCTTTCGGCCGAAAATTTCGTTCGTTTTTTCGTATTTTTGACCGTTCGCAATTTTTACTGAACGCGTGTAAATTTTTGAGTCTGTCGGTTTTTGGAAATCCTCCGTGTCAAGAGAGAAGTCGGAAAGACAACGGCCACTGCGAAGGGTTGGAGTAGCCGGTATAGCCACACTGTTGCTAAATAGTGCATTACTACCTGAATTCTCACCCGCCTTCTTATCATGAACAGAGTATAGGTTTAAATGGAGAGAATACGTTGTTGCCAGATTGCACGCGCCGCCATTGGGGGGGGGGGGTCAGAAAAAAAAGAATGTATATTTTACTCCCATGCACACATATTTCAAACTATTGTGCGTTGCCTAGCTTCACTTCATTTCGCGGAACTCTGTGAAGAAAAAAAAGAAGAAAAAAACGGAACAGAACGGCGAAACAAAACGACCAACGACCAACTTCCGAGCACAAAATTGAGGCGATCTCCGAAAAGATGACTCACAGAACATCGGGTGTGCTCTTTCGACGAAATTCCAATTCCACAAACCAGCCGATTTCTCGGAAAGAGCAAACCTGATGTTTTCACGAGCCCCTCTCCCGAAGATCGACTCAATTGAGAGCACTAATAACTTCATCAATAGCAACAGCCACCGTGCACCGGTTTCATTCATCTTTGACGTTTTTGCTTCCCTTTTCCCCGCCCTCCCCCACCCCCTCCCACCCCACCCTTCCGATAACTCCTCCTCCACCGTCCGGAAGGAACAAACAAAAAGAGGGACGGATAACGATTCTGAACTTGCGCGACTTTCAGAATAAATAACGGCTGCCGCGCATACATAGAGCCGGATGGCGGATGCCTCGCTGGTGCAGTCTGTCACTTTCTTCGCAGATGAATGGAGTCTCATTGTCTGGGGGACGCGATCGTTTTTCAAACGAGACATCAATACTTCCAATCAGGATCAATCTGAATGACGATTGGTTGGACATTTTGCGGTAATCATTATTCTCTTGTTCAATAACTTTCCGGCATTAGGCACTGTAAGCAGTACTGTCGTAAGTTTCTGCAACAGCCAGCCCCCATTTTTTTTTTTTTTTTTTTCTGTAGCTCGCCTGAAAATTTATATTTTTTGAGTCGAGCAAGTAAACTCTCATTACAAAGGAAAAAAAGGGAAGGACACATTTTACCCATAGATGCTTCCAAAATTCCTAACTCATTCTCAATAGACGAAAATCGCCTCAAATTAACCATTTTTGCAAATCCTTCGAGGCTCTGGGAATGATTTAAGCCTCCCTCCCAGTGGTTTGTTACAGGGGTTCCGTGAAGTTCCTCGACCAAAATCCCGAGAAACATAATTATTTTCCCACAAAATTATATTAAATTCCGCGGGCAGTTCTTAGGAATTCCATACAAATTTCCTGGTAATTCCAGCGATTTAGGTCATGCATATCCTCACATGGAACACTTATAGTTATATTACCAGGAATCCCACTGGTCGTAATACTATGACATATATTGATTCTCTAAAAGCGCGTTAAATTTGGCAACGCTGAACTATGGTCTAAAATCGAGAAATAGAGGCCGAAAATCAGTTAAAAAAAAGTCATCAAACATCGTTTTCGGCCTTGTGAGCCTCATTTAAAACTTTCCACTAAAATTTGTAGGCTTAAATTTTACTTGTTTACAGAGTTATCTATGATTGAGATTGGTCTTGAAAGTTTATAAATGATAAATTTTTGAGAAAGTTACTTTGTGATATTTGGCCACTTTTTGACAATCTGAAGCAGTGTTGCCAGATTGGGGTGAAAAGGCCGTGCGTTCTACATTGATTGAAATGGGGACGATACGGCTTTTTACCCTCGATCTGGCAACACTGATCTGAAACCATAGCGCGCTGATTGAACGTAAAACGACTACGGATTACGATATAAAATGTGAGTTGGTGAAAGGCTTTGCTGACTAAGCTGGGCTCAGATTTGTGAAAATATATGCTCTGAGACTCTCCCAGCAGACTGATAGATCTCGTACGGGTACTCGTCCATACTCTATACCAGTAGCGTAACTAAAAATCATTCTATCTCTCTTTTTATTCATCTGAATGTACAGGTAGAAAAAGGATGGGAAGAGGGGATTGATCCCCCTTTACTATCCTTTTCTAACTTACACATTTTAACGGACAAAAGGAGAGAAAGGTAATTTCAAGTTACGCCACTGCTCTATACTTACGATACACTACGAGAGTCAAAACCTGGTTACTGGAGAGTGGATTGGATTGGAGCATAGACGAGCCTGGAGTCAAGTCAAAATGATCAGAAATTCAGGAAGGATTCTGATTCTGATTCGACGGCAATGCGCCTGAAGCCTGATGCTTGATGCTTGATGCTTGATGCCGGCTCAGCGCGGGCCTCTCCTTGAGTTCTCACGATGTGCAGTGCATCCATATGCCATAACACCCGTCGTCGACGCGTCTAATATAGTCGCTCGAACACGCACGTCGCACAATGGAGCTGACGCGAAATTATTCTGGACACAAATCACGAAGGCCTTACTTGAAGCAAAAACTAAGGTGATTCCAGGCGAAACTTTTCCAGAATTCAATCCGATGGATAGCGCCACTAGTCGCTTTAGGGAAAAGTCATACTTTGGCATTTTAAATGGGGCTCTTGCGAAATTTTGCTACACGGGGTTGAAGACATGCGATTCTTGCATAAAAACCTGTACAAATGACGATGAGTACACTAAAAAATCACGAAATTCACTCTCAGAATCTTACTTAATGGTGGTTCGACGCAGGTATCATGGGAGATTCCTATATCTAAATTGAGACATACCTTTCTTTGTGTTTCCAAAGAGAAAGTGACATATTAGATATAGGAATCTCCCATGATACCTGCGTCGAACCGCCATTACGATCTTGCCTTTAAAGTAGTTATGTAGGTTTATTACTGAATTTTAAACTTTCTCAGAGTGATTTTCGTGACTTTCGCTGGTTCTTACATCAAAATGGACTGTTCATTTGCTCACAGCAAAAGTTTGCAAGAGCCCCATTGAAAACAACGAAAAAACGCAAAATCTAAGAACGTCCGCACAATTTTTCAATGATTTTTTGAGCCCAAAACGAGCAAAATTGGTTGAGATTCAAAGCCGTAATCTGTGAAATTCATCTCACCATAAGCTTAGAGAGAGCGAGTGATAGTATGTCTGTCTGCCTCACTCGCACTCATTAAGACTTTTGGGAATTTTCGTATTTCATAATTTCCGCACAGAACAAACTGAAAAAACACTTTGGTAGCGCTGACAAAACCTGTGGTAGAAAAATGATCCAGCAGAGGATTTTAGCTGGGCCAATTCCAAAGGTTATATACGCTTAGCTAAAGAGATTTTGCAGGGTAAACTAAAGATTTGGTTGACTCAACTAAAGTCTTTAGCTAGGTCATTTTTCTACCCAAAGGTTTTGTCAGCGCCACTAAAGTGTTTTCTTCTGTTTTTTCCTGCGCGGCTTTACTTTTGAAAGCTTTAGCTTGAAACTTTCAGGGTATCTTCTTGAGGCATGCTCGCAGGTGCTAACGTTCCTCAAGGTTGTACTGCTTTCAGCTTAAATTCATCAATTTTAGCCAAAAACTGTCGCAGCACAACTAGGTGTCTCCGATTCGGACTAATCGACCCTGGCGCCGAAAAATGTTGGCACAAAATGGTCACACTATATTGGTGGATGGTGAGGATTCGAGCATGCTAGTAGATAGTTTACAAGTAAGCATCAAAAACTACATGTAACCGCGACATTCACCTCCATCATTGTTAATTTTACTAATTTTTAGTGTTTTAGAATACTTAATTCTACGCCTACAATTTCACTTCATCATCGCTATCGCATGTATTTTGAGACGCTCGCTGATTTCAAAAATGCAATCAGTTTCCATTAAACTGGCCTTGATTCTACGTAAATTCGAAATTACGTCTTCATAGCAAAAAAGTCGAAATTCTGGAATAAGTAAGAGTTTTGAGTAAAAACTAAGACCAAATTTAAAATCAGCGGGTCAAAATACATGAGCAATATCGCGAGAGGGGTGAAAAAGAGGTATCTTATGATGAAAAAACCTGCGGTTTTACGTTCATAGCAGCCGGACACACTATGTCGTTTAGGCGTAAAAATCATAGTTTACGGACTCACCATGCATCTAGGAGGAAAGGAGGAGTACCATTTCGGACCAACATTTTTCGGCCCCTGGAATCATCTTAAAAAACAGAAGTCGTCGTTCATTCACAAATTAGAATTTTAAAAGGCCGGCAGATAGCTAGAATCGATTCACAGTGCCTTGTGACCTCTCCTCTCGCACCGACATGGCTTGATGGGAGGGGGGGCAGGGGGGTTTACTCGGTAGTGGCCGGGTTTTCTCTTCCCGATTGAAGGTGGATCTCCTCCTCCGCGCTTCACCGCTCCGCCACTTCCACCCACGCCCAACGCTCAACGATCAACGCTCAACAGTTGCACCAGACAGCGGAGCGAGACAACATCACACTACGTACAGCACCGATGAAAATACAAATGGGTACGTACTTACATGCGATGTACCGATGCTGATGTAGCTCCAGCATGCAGCGTTGCCGAATTTAGCATGTAATTTCAAATTGATTCAAATGAAAAATAAATAATGATTTTGTGCTTACATCATAATCTGATTGATTGATTTGATGAGTCGTACAGCTCCAATCAAAATATTGACCTTAGAGAAAGAATCAAATTAACCCCTTATGGGCCAAGCCCGAGTATTACTGGTTTTTTTTTATTATTATTATTTTAGTCTATTTCACATTGCTTCAGTCTTCAAAAGGGACTATCGCTGAAAACTTTTACATGAAAAGATTTTTTCGGGCACCTTCAAATCATAGTATAGGCAATTTCAAATCCCCTGAGTACGAAGAGTTAACTACCTTCCCTATATATAAACTGAAGACTGACGTTTTTTTGAACTAACCTGGCCCTTAGAGGGTTAAGGGATACGAGGCGTTCAGCGCTAACTTTACACGTTGTGAAATGTCCTATTGATTTGACTTCTCGATGCGATGGCGGATTAAAAAAGGAATTAGCTGAATGGCTGACTGTAGATGGTGAAAATGAGGACGTTGCCTGTCGTCAAATAGTTGGGACACCTCTCCCCCCCCCCCATTGTGACTCGCTACGTGACATCCATCTTTGAATTCCATTTAAACGCAGTTATTGAGTTTGAGAGAGTCACTTATGAAACTTTTTTTATACTCCAACCTTTACGGTCAAATGATTGTACTCTACAGGACTGACCCTGTTATAAGTGTTGTAGCAAAAAAGTGCAAAATTCCAAAGACCCTTTGGTACAGGACCATATCTTATGAATTTAATCGAATCTGTAAAATCATTTCGTTTACCGGCTGATCTCTAGTTGAATTTAAGGATTCCATTTATTACGCTGCAAATCGGTAGCTCTGGATGTCGGCCAATAGGGTGGAGGCGGTCAAGGTTCTGACTTCGCGCCACAAAGTTAGTAGCGCGCAGTTCAAAATCACTGCTGGCAAGATGGCCGACAAAAGCAGAAAACGTATACTCTTTGCAGAAAACATTGGGCTGCCCTTTGCAGGAAAGCAGAAAACAACCCAATGTTTTCTGCAAAGAGAATACGTTTTCTGCTTTTGTCGGCCATCTTGCCTGCAAGGATTTTGAACTGCGCGCCACCAAATTTGTGGCGCGAAGTCAGATGAGCAGATGAGCAATCTATAACCTTGGGAGAAGGGTTAATTAATTAGGAGGTTTTAATCTTCCGTTTGGTTACAATCGAGACATCAAAGCTGTACATTACATTGAGGTAATAAAAGGTCACACCAACTGGTTGCTTTCATTGTGTGCGCGAGTAATTTTTCCACTAACGCTGGCAACATTGTTGCGGGGGGTCGCGTCATGTGACGCAACCAATTACCTAATAATCGAGTACCCGATATCTTTTGAATGCCCAATTGGAGACGTTTAACGTTTTCTTAAACTGCCAGAGATGGTTATGAGATTCAATGATGTGCTCTGTTGAAGCTTGATGCTCGGTGCTCGGTGCACGGTGCTTTGGTGCGCTTGCAGGTCGATGCTCATCGCTCACGCTCCGAAGAATCGATGCCCGATGCGCATGCGACGGGACGCGACAGGGCGCAACGCACTTTGGTCAGAGATTACCTAAAAGTGGACAAAACTGAGAAAGTAAATTTCTCATCCATTTTTATCATTCATTTAAAAACTTTCAAGACCAATCTTGATCGTACCAAAAGCGAAATTCGCATTTTGGCAACGTTGCTTTGGTCCATTTAAACCCATGAAAACTATCCAAGTATTGAGGAATCGGCGATGACCATCGAATGGAGCTGTTGCAAACTTTTGCTACAGGCTTAATAATAGTTAATAATGGGGTAATACCCAGTAAAAATAACGATTAGCGCACTAAAAAATCACGAAATCCACTCCTAAACTCACGAAATGCTTTTAAATGCGAGACCGTAATGGCGGCCGAGGCCACGGTTTTCTTATGGCAATTGTATGCTTCTTCTTCTTCTTGTGTGGTGTTGCGAGAACACCTCGTGTAGATGGCGCTGATTGAAGATAGGGAACCCCAATGAAAATCGCGGCCTCGGCCGCCATTACGGTCTAGCGTTTAATAGCATTTTGTGAGTTTAGGAGTGGATTTCGTGATTTTTTAGTGCGCTAATCGTTACTTTTACAGGGTAATACCCCATAATCAACTATTAATAAGCCTGTAGCAAAAGTTTGCAACAGCTCCATTTGACCTTTTGTATGGGTTCAAATGGAGAAAGTGCTATGTTGCCAGATAGCTCGCTTCGCCACTCTTAATCACAGATAACAAATAATTTAAGATGATTCCAGGGATATAGGGTCGCGATTAGTCAGAACCGTGGACACCACGTCTCGCTGCTCATAATGTCAACAGTTTCTGGGTAAAATTAAAATTGCGCGCTGCTCAAAAAATCGACAGTTTTTTGCTAAAATTGATGAATTTAACCTGGAAGCAGTACAACTTTGAAGGACGTCAGCACCTGCAAGCATACTTCAGGAAGATACCCTGAAATTTCCAAGCTAAAGCACTCAAAAATAAAGCCGGGATTTATGAAATACGAAAATTCCCAGAAGCCTCAGCGAGGCTCAATGGTGCAAGTGAGGCTAATAGACATATATCATTACTCGCACTCACTAATCTTATGGCGAAATGAATTACATAAATGATTTTAATTCTCAATTAGTTTTACTCGTTTTGGGCTTAAAAAATCCATAAAAAAATTAAGCAGGTGCTGACGTTCTTGGATTTTGAATTCTTCCTTGTTTTCAATTACAAATGCCATAAACAAGACTTTTTCCCGAAAGCGACGAGTTGCACTATATGCATCATATTGAGATCTGGAAAAGTTTCGCCTGGACTCAACTTAAATTACGCTTAATCCTTTCCACTCTAGAGACGTTTTCTTTTTTTTTTTTTTTTTTAATTTTCTTTTTAATTTTTTTAAACTGTTTTAACTATTTTTTAATTTTAAAATTTTTTTTTTTACTTCTTTTATATTTCATTTTTTTTTTTTTTTAATTTCATTTTCTTTAAATTTCATTTTTTTTTTAAGTTTCACCTTTTTTTTATAAATTTTTAAATTTGTGTGTGATTTTGTGTGAGTGATTGTGTTTCGAATACATCCGAATTACAGTGTAATGTAAGTATTATTTTGCCTAATATAATAAGTACAAATGAATGTAGTAGACAGGATTAAAAAGGCTGAGGGCGATAATTTTTTATTATTTTTTTTTTCTCTGTTTTTTGGCCCCTTTTTTTGTTCGATCACAGACCATCTTGCGACGGGAATTGGGATGCGCACTGCGACGCCAGAATGCATCTTAGTCGCGCATAGTGCATAGTACATACAGCGTAGAGCGCCGGCGCAGAGAGCGAAATCCTCGTCTGTAATTGAAACATGCCGCCCACCCACCCACCCACTATCGCGCATTCCCTTTCGCGTTGCGTCCGACTCCAAGCCGCGTGGCCATCTTACCCGAGTCACACTCCCGTAGAACTGTCGTGTTTGATAATGAGTCCGTTTATGAAGTTTGGTAATGGTAATTTTACGTATTGAATCTTACGTAAAATGATCCAAAAGTTAACGGTATATGCGAGCTCAAAACTTCCAAAATCCACCAATGAACTTGGCAAAAACAGTCAAAAATCGTCCATTCATTTGAAGCTTGTTTCGCAAATCATTCGCGAATTATGCGCCTAGCGTCTACAGTAAAACCAGTGCACTATAGTCGGAGATCGGAAAAAAGTGGCCAAAAATCAGTGAAGAAAAGTCATCCAAAATCATCAATTTCGCCCCTTTAAGCTTAATTTAAAACATTTCAGTGACAGTTCTTGGTTTAAATAACTTGCAAAAAGTGTTCTCTGTGATTAAAATTTGTCTCGGAAGATTATAAATGATAAATTAATGATAAATTTACTTTCTGAGTCATGGCCACTTTTGCACGATCTCAGACTATAGTGCAGTGGCGAGGCGGGCGATTTGGCAACTTTCCTTTTCCCCCATTTCAACACATTAGAAAGGTCGAAATGCCTGGTCATCGCTGATGACTGGAGCGTTCGATTGTTTTGGTGAATTTAAATGAAGACAAAACAGTGTTGCCAAAGGACATTACCCAAAATCGGCCTTTTTACCCCTGAGAGCGAAATGTGAAATAATTTCAGAGGTGATAGAAGATTAAATCAGCGTTCCGAATCTGGCCTATTTTTTGATTTTGGACGAAGGGAAAGGGGGGGAGGGGGGTCCAAAGTTAGACCCTTCAAATGCCCATAACTTTTGAACGAATAAAGATATGAGAATGTACTTTTCGCGAAAAGATAGATCTTTTAAAGACCTTTCGATTGATGTGTACGATATTTGCCTAATTTTAATTTTTAATCGATTTATCGAAGTTTTTCTGATTTTTTTGAAATCGGGTTTTCCGTTTTTTTAATCGTGGAACTTTGGCAACGCACGAATCATCACAAATAATTTTCAGAATAAAAGTAGACGCGATTTGCTAAAAAATGGTTCAAACCGCATGTTGGGGAAATGCTTTGAAGCGGAGTTATGAGGGTTCAAAGTTGGCGCTGTCACGAAAAAGGCCGCCCCGAGGGGCGTACTACAGGTGGTAGAAGTTGGCATTATCTGTTCTTCCCGTCCAAATGACTTGCAATTTGGTATTCCCGGGTATTTTTTAACGCTGAATTCAAATTTTGCATCAGTTTTTCAAAATCAAAAAATCCAAGATGGCTGCCGACCAAATTTCCGAAAAAAATGGTCGGCAGCCATCTTGGATTTTTTGATTTTGAAAAACTGATGCAAAATTTGAATTCAGCGTTAAAAAATACCCGGGAATACCAAATTGCAAGTCATTTGGACGGGAAGAACAGATAATGCCAACTTCTACCACCTGTAGTACGCCCCTCGGGGCGGCCTTTTTCGTGACAGCGCCAACTTTGAACCCTCATAACTCCGCTTCAAAGCATTTCCCCAACATGCGGTTTGAACCATTTTTTAGCAAATCGCGTCTACTTTTATCCTGAAAATTATTTGTGATGATTCGTGCGTTGCCAAAGTTCCACGATTAAAAAAACGGAAAACCCGATTTCAAAAAAATCAGAAAAACTTCGATAAATCGATTAAAAATTAAAATTAGGCAAATATCGTACACATCAATCGAAAGGTCTTTAAAAGATCTATCTTTTCGCGAAAAGTACATTCTCATATCTTTATTCGTTCAAAAGTTATGGGCATTTGAAGGGTCTAACTTTGGACCCCCCTCCCCCCCTTTCCCTTCGTCCAAAATCAAAAAATAGGCCAGATTCGGAACGCTGATTTAATCTTCTATCACCTCTGAAATTATTTCACATTTCGCTCTCAGGGGTAAAAAGGCCGATTTTGGGTAATGTCCTTTCACGCTTCGCCACTGAGCAAAACCTTGCAAGAGCTTAACTGACTTAAATAAAATTTATCGACGTAAAATTACTTCGTACATTTAATAGACTGTTTTAGTAGAGCGATATATCGTATCGATTGCCGTCCGAGGACCTCTGCGGTTCCAAACAAACTCTGGCGCAATGTAATTTTCCCCATAAGCGCATTTTTGAACGGAAATGTTGACTATTGAATCAAGAAACCAATGCGATCTTTTTGCGATTATGAATTTTACGTCCTGAAAAACGCTTAATTATGTCCTGTTCCTTGACTAAAACTGCCAAAATCAATAAGATGTAGCAGATGAAACTATGCATTAGAAGGTTAGAATCCCCCGAAATCCCGCCAGTTCTACAACAACAACAATAAAGCCTGGTTTCCAATGAGACGCAAGGCCTTGCGTACTGTAGCGTTGCGTTCCTTGCGTTTGGTAGGTTTGCGACGAAGGACGAAAAGTCGTTCCCAATGAACGCAAGCATCGACCAATCAGCATCAAGGATTTCAAAGGGCGCGCGTCGAAACACTCAAAATGGAGTCGGTTTGTTTACATTTTAACTTTCGATTGCGTTAGTGAGGTTAGGTTAGTTTCGATTTACAACAGCGCGTTTTCTCACTTTTACTTTGCATGTTTTTATTTTCGTTTTGTCTCAAAAGTTATTATTTGGTTTTACACCAGCAAGATTCTCAAATCGCAATGGCGGTTTCAGCCGAATTCTGAGCGCTTCTCCTTCTTCACTTGTTGCATTTGTTGACTCGGGACTCATCAAACGCTCACCCGACAAGCAGCGGCCAGCGAAATCCGTCTAGCTCCTTGCGCAGCGACGCAAGAGTTGAAAAATGTTCAACTCGGCCGCGTCGTTGCGTTCCGACGCAAAGGTTTTGCGTAGCATTGGGAACGATCCCATTTGATCGCGTGTATTTCAACCACTTTCAACTTCGTAGCGTTGCGTCGTTGCGTAGTTTTGCGTCTCATTGGAAACCAGGCTTAACGTTTGGGTGATTCCGACATTTCCGACCTCCAAATGCACCGTTTAATCTAGTGTAATATCTTGTTGATTTCGGCAGTTTCAGTCAAGAAACCAGGCATAATGAAGCAATAATTTTGAGGACGTAGAATTCGTAGTCGCAAGAAGGTCGCATTAATTGTTTGACTTTCTAGCCTAAATTTTTCCTTTAAAAAATTCGCTTTTTGGAAAAATACATTGAGCCAGAGTATGTTGGGAATCAGAGGGCCTCGAATGACAATCGATACGATATATTGTTATACTGAATCAGTCTATATACTGGTTTCTTTGACTTCTTCGACGGAAGAGTAGAAACTCCCTTTTTTGCCGATTCATCCGTGGGGTTTTTTTTAATGGCTCTACGAGCAGCGAAAGCGACGCAATTGAGGAAAATATGCGAGCTGAGGGAGAAAAAATAAATTAAATATGATCCAACTTTTCCTTTCATCATCGATTAAAATTACAGCGAGAAAGAGCAACTCAAATACAAATTAACCGACGACCTAATTTGAATCGAGTTATTAACTTTTTTACGGCAAACAGACCGTGAAAACCAACTTCAATTTAAATCAACAGATTTTTCACCTCTTTATTTTTTCCCCCAACACCAGTAAATGTTGGTCCAAGCAGAAAAGCTATTATCTCGCTTCAGCTAAGTAATTTACTACCTTTTTATCACGTTTTTTTTCTTCTTCTCCTTCCATGTCTTGTCCATTGAAACCCTTCGTTGTGAATGAAAAATGATGATTACGCACTTTGCGTTCGACATTAAAACTACAGCTAAGCACCGGCATCGTAAAAAAAAAAAAAAAAAAAAAAAAAAAAACCGAATGATGAGACGGAAATAAAACTATTTTACGTAAACCTATAACCACAGGCCTAGGCTCAACTGCACCGACGATGGTAAATTGAGGTAAACAGATTTTTTCGCGATCTTGAATTTTACCTTCGCGACAAGGTTAATTAACGTTAGTATGAGACCCAGGAAAGAGGGAAAATAAACAATTAACGTACCCGGCGCACTCTGGTCAGAGATCAACAAAAAGTGGCCAAAAAGTAGTGAAAAAAAAAATCATCAAAAATTATTGTTTTCGACTAATTAAGCTCAATTTAAAACTTTCCAGGGACATACCTAGGTTTAAATGACTTTTTTAAAAGTCTTTTCTGTGATTAAAATTGGTCTTGAAAGTTAATAAATTATGAATTTATGAGAAATTTATACTTTCAGATTTGTTGCCACTTTTTGACGATTTTAGACCATGATGCGGCGGTGGTAACACATAAACAATCGATTATTTTGTTTTCTTAGGGGAGAGAGAGAGAGAGAGAGAGAGAGAGAGAGAGAGAAAGAGAGAGAGAGAGAGAGAGAGGGAGAGAGAGAGAAATGAGCAAAAGTATCGATTCATTAGAGGTTTCGTTTAACTTCCAAAATAGCAACCGATTATTTTCGATAGGTTTGTTCAGACCTATCTATATGCGCAAGAGTTCAATGTAAGATATGGTGCCATAAAGAGTTTGGGGGGGGCGAAGCTGGGGGTAAATGGGGGGGGGCACTAGCAAACTTTTGCTACAGGGGATTGAAGAGTTGATTCTTGCATGAAAATCTGTGAAAGTGACAATGAGTACACTAAAAAAGCACGAAATTCCCTCTCAGAATCGAGCTTATAATGGCGGTTCAAGTTCAACGCAGGTATCATGGGAGATTCCTGTCTGATTTGAGACATATATCTGTCTCCGTGGAGAAAGTGATAAATTAAACAGGAATCTCCCATGATACCTCCGTTGAACTGCATGCCATTCCAATCTTGCCGTTACAGTGGTTTTGTGAGTTTATTACTGAATTTTAGACCTTTAAAGTGCGATTTTCGTGATTTTCGCTGGTTTTTACATCAGTTTTTACTACTCGTTTGCTCACAGCAAAAGTTTCCAAAAGCCTCATTGAGGTGAAGGTGGAGCAAAACGCAAAAAGAAAGGGGAAGGCAGATGAGAATTTAAGCAAGCGTAGTTACTTGAGAATCAACGTCAAAACGCATATTTTCCTACTCAGCGTTGAAGTCACTCGAAACGAGTCCCATCCAATGTTCCTTTTTCTTTGCATATAGATTTAAACTATGTCTTGAACTTATGCTACTTCATACAATTTCCTTACTACTTCACACTATAGTAAACTATAGTAACTTGCACCCCTAACTATCGATACTTTTGCATGGGTTTAAATGGCAAAAAACATGGTTGCCAAATTGCACCAGTCGCTACTGAATTTCAACATTTTTTTTATTTTTTTATCATCCTTTCCACGCTGGCAGAAAAATGAGGTCAAAACTCCTCATTTTCTAAAAGAAAAAAAATAGCTCTGAATAGCTAGGCATTGCGTATGTCTGGCTTAAGGTTAGGTTAGGTTAATGGGCATTGACCATAAGTATGAAAAGAAAAGAAATGCCAGCCGAGGAGACTAGAGAGAGAGAGGAGAGAGAGAGAGAGAGAGAGAGGAGAGGAGAGAGAGAGGAGAGAGAGAGAGAGAGAGAGAGAGAGAGAGAGAGAGAGAGAGAGAGAGAGAGCGAGAGAGAGAGAGAGAGAGGGGTTTCTTTGAAATCGGAACGCGAGCGAGGAGCGATGCGCCAAAGCCAAGGCGGGAATAAATCTTTCTATTGTGCATATCGGTTCATTATTTGGATTTGAGGCACCCGCGCGCAAGCGCAGAGCCGCCACGCCACGCCACGCCGCACTAATGCAGGCCAACAGTGCGCGCGAGCGCGTCGCAACGCAAAGTGAGGCGCCTGGAGGTCATTAGCGCGCCAAGAAGCTGAGAAGCGCGAGCGAGCGCACTGTGGAGCGACAATGGCGCACCCGCGCACAGTGAATTGAAATTTGATTTTTAAAAACACGGAAACTTTCGGTGTTTTGCTTCAGAAAAGTCCCAAGTGTGACCATAGGCGGCGCGTATAAGGGGCTATTGGGGCTATAGCCCCCACTTTTTTGGGAACGAGGGGCTAAAAAATTTTTTGAGCGAGAAAAAAATGGATAAAAAGGAAAAAGGAAAAAGAAAGAAAATGAGAAAAAGGAGAAAAAAGGTTATTTATCCCCCCCCCCGCCTGCGTCAAACGTTATTGTGAAAAAGGTGAAGAAAGAAAGAAAAGAAAAAAAAGAGAAAAAAACTGTTGATTTTTAGCCCCCCCCCCCCCCCACTTTTTGACCCCACGCGCCGCCCATGAGTGTGACTCATTTCATGCGAAAAACGCGTGATACGGCTGAACTTAAACTTTCAGATGATTCCAGGGTCGATTACATCGCACCGTGGACACCACGTCGCGTCGCGCTGCTCAAAAAGATCAACAGTTTTTGGCTAAAATTAAGGAATTAACACTAAAAATACAAATTTGAGGAACGTCAGCGACTGCGAACATACCTCAGGAAGATACACTGAAAATTAAGATTTCCAGAAGCATGACGATAAGTGAATCAATATAAAGGGTAGTACAATCAGTTGCGGCCTGTGAGATTTGGCAACCATGCATTTTTCCCACTTAAACTTAGGTAATAAATCGATTCAAGCGGAGGCTGGCAGCCTCCTCGATTTTCGATTGTTTTCCATGTATTTAAATGGGATAAAAACGCACTGTTGCCAAATCGCACGAGCCGCCACAGAGTACAATTACCAGAATTCTGATGTTTGTACTATAGTTCTTGGAAATTTTGAGGCAATTCTAGTTCTTTAACCATATTCTGGTATTAACACCAGAATTTATAGGTCGAAGTACTAGACTTTCTGCGGTTCACGTTGTGCTTCTGGTAATATTACCAGAATTCAGGTCTTATTTTTTACAGTGTACCCTGAAAGTTTCAAGCTGAAATACTCAAAGATAAAACCGGAAATTATGAAGTACAGGCTAGGCTTATGGCAAAAAGAATTTCGTAAATGGCGACTTTACTTCCCAACCAATTTTGCTCGTCTTGGGCTCAGAAAATAAAAAAACAAAAACGAAAAAACAAAACAAAACAAAAAACGCAGGTGGTAACGTTCTTGGATGTTGCGTTTTATTGAGTTTGTTTTAGATTTAAAATGCCAAAAACACGGCTTTGCCCAAAAGCGACTAGAGCAAATGGATACATCGGATTGAAATTTGGAAAAGTTTCGCCTGGAATCACGTTAACATCAATAAGTAATCTCATTTGATAAAGTTAAATTCCACTGTTTTTTTTATTTTTGTTCATGAAAATTGATGTCCGAGTAATTTTTTTTTCGACCCACTGAACCGAGGCTTTCAGCGCGAGCGTAGCGTTCAGACTCAGGAGGAATACATAGAGCTCGCTCCAAGTTCTGAAGCTGCTAGCGCGCGCGTGAGAGTCGAGCACCCGTGCGCGCGCACCTTCTTTTGCTAACCCGGTTGCCGTCTACAGATGAAAGACATCAGACATCTGGAGATGAAAGGTGTCCGGACGCGGAGGAGGGGGAGCGGAAAGGAGATGAAAGGAAATAGGTAACCAAGTAGAATCTCCGACTGCGCGAGTGTGCGCGTCTTTCGCGGATTCGCGAGGCCAATAACGCACGGCTTTGAAACAAAAATCATGCGAGGATTAATGATGACCTAGTAGAAGAGCTGAGCGGTTTTTTATTTTTTTTTTTTTTTGCTAAATGACGGCATGTAATTATGTATGTTCTTACACTCTCTGACGAGGCTTATACATTTGAGCCATCATACAGAAACTGAAGGAAGCCTAAGCTCTTGCAAACTTTTGCTGTGGGCAAATGAATAGACCAATATTACTTAAAAACCAACGAAAATCACAAAAATGGCACCTAGAAAATCTAAAATTCAGTAATAAACTCACATAACTACTATAACGGCAAGATAATAATGGCGCTTCAACGCAGGTATCATTCCTGTCTATTCCTGGAGATTCCTATCTATTAAGTCACTTTCTCTAAGGAAACACGGAGATATGTCACAATTTAGATAGGAATCTCTCATGATACCTGCTTCTCTCCGTCAATAAGGTCGATTCTGAGAGTGAATTGCGTGATTTTTTAGTGTACTCATCGTCATTTTTACAGGTTATCATGCAAGAATCAACTCTTCAATCCCCTATAGCAAAAGTGTACAAGAGCCCCATTAAAGAAAACTGAGTTTAAGGGGGAAGTTGTCTATCCTTGTTGTTCCCATACAGTATGACGGAGCCAGGAATTTATCTAAGGGGGGGGGGGGGTCCGGGATCCGCAAATTGTCAAGAGGGAGTCCAAAGATACAAATTTGGTCAAAGTCCGAAAACGCACAAAATGGCATTTTTTTGGGCCGAATTTTATGGTGTCAAGGGGAAAAAAAGGGGGGGTTCCAGACCCCCTATACCCCCCTCCCCCCTGACTAGGCCACTGTTCCCATATAAACTTGCTCCGGTAGAGCAAGGACTTTTGCTTTGCGAAGCTATTTTAAAAAGCTGATCCGGTTCTACTTAAACTTTGTTTTTTCAGTGAATACGCTCTTAACTCTACACTCTTAACTTATTTTGGCGTGTTTTTTTCCTTCTTCTCCTTCTTCTGCTTTTCATTCCAGAAGGCTTAGTAATTTTAATAATATTTCAACTAAATGCTAGCTGCGATTAAAAGCTGATATATTTTGAGCCATTCAACGAGCAAATTTTGCCAAAGTATTTCGAATCCGTTCGGTAAAACGCAGCGCAAGACTCATTTGTTCCCACGTGTCAAGTTTTGTGAATGTGAGTCACTTTTGAAAGTATCGCTTGGCGTAATGAAGCACGAGCTTTGGCTGCCAATACGTCAATTTCAGCACATAATTATTAATGGGTTTTATATGGACTTGGACGCCGTACTTATGGCAACGGCAGTGGTGAACGGCCGACCGCGGCTCGGCGGCGATGTGGCGTTTGAAGTGGTGCCAGAATAACTGTTTACTCTATCGATTACGCAAAACGACGCGCGCGAAAAAAACGATCAAATACAAAGAACATCAAACATGTGAATTATATAGTGATAGAAAAGGAAAAGGGCCCCAAATAATAATAATGATAAAAAAAATGAGGTGTGCTCTTATGTCGCATCCTCGCAGTTATCATTCAGTGTATTTCTCTGGAAGAGCACATCTGACGTTTCATGGGTTATTTTTCCTGCCACCGCGAACAGCTTCCATCGCTGTCATCGTGTTTTGGAATCTGGTAAAGTTGCATATACTGCAATCCATGAAAAGGGTCGGACTTTCAGGTGTTTTGTAAAAACCCTCAAATTCGACTTTTGTCAGGGGTTCAACCCCTGCAAGCCCCCTTGGGATTGGGGGTGGGGCCTGAAACGACCTCCGGTCAGCTTTTTGATTTTGTTTTTTTGGGGTTTTTTTGTTTTGTTTTTTTTTTTTTTAATTAAATTTTGGGACTTCAAAAAATTCAAGATAATGATATACAGCCAACATTCATGCCAATTGTCACGTTACTTGGACTGCTTGGATTTTTATAGGCTTTGTGAACTTTTAGGTAATGGATATAGAAGGAGACTCAATAATTGATTTTTAGGAAATTTTGTGTCTTTTAAGGGTTAGTACGTAGTTCAAAGCTTCATTTATTATGATGGCAAATAACTGAGAAAAACAAAAAATCGAAAAAATATTTTTTAAATTTTTTCCAATTTTGCGGCATTACACAAACATTATTTTTTCGATACAAAAAATAGACACACTATAAATTACACTACAAACGGAAAATGAGTTTATTTTATGCCTAATCTAGCACTACTGCATTCAATTTAAAGCCAAACGATGGGGTGGCAACACTGCGTTAAATAGCCTAATTGAATGATTTTGCTAATCTATTCGAAAAACTCGTCATAGCGTATTTCTGAAAATATACACGTAAGCAAGGGATTTTTTTTTTTTTTTTTTTAAATACAGATAATAATTACTTGCGAGAAAGTATAGAAAAGATGTCCGCCAGGAATTTAATATTTCATCACAAGATCGCATACCTTCGTGATCCCGACCCTTATTAATTTTAAAAATTACAGTCGGACGGAATTCGCCACTCCTTTCCTAACAAACGAGCGTCTGTACGCGCATGCGCAGACGAGACCGAGTACGCACCATCCACCATCCCCCGAGACGACGTCTTATCAACAAATTGGAAGCATAAAACGAGAACGAACGTGGCTAACGATTGTGGAGACGCAAACCGATTCCATCCGTCATCGTCAACGGTGACTGGTGCGAGTCGTTAGTGCGGTTGATTGGTGAGTGATGCGGCCACGGCCAGGTTCCAGTCTCCAGAGCTCCACCTCCCTGGTTCCTCCGCTCCACCTCGGTTTGTTTTCTGAATAGCGTTGCATCGTTGCATCAAGCCGACAGTGTTGCCATAAGTATAGATTTAGGCCTATTTAGGATTATTTTAACATCAAATCTGGCAACATTGCATGGCTAGTGCACCGTCCGTCCGTTGCTGGGTCTCGTTTGGTGCACCGTCCTCCATGCAATGGTCATCGGTCATGCAAACTGGTCACACTGCATTTCCTCACATTTTCAAAGTCGAGCACTGTTCCGTTTCCGGTGGTCACCGCACAGAAGGCCAAAACGCATATTTTGTGGCCAAAATTAGACGCCGTGATCCCTTAACCCTTTTGGTACCACGTTACTTTTACAGATCACAGCTCGTTCGCTCAAATTAAGAAGGTAGTTAAATATTCCTACTCAACTGTACTGCTTTTGCATATGCTATGGATTGAAGGCGCTCTAAAAAAAAATCATTTGGAAACCCAAATACTTTCTCGAACATTTAAAGTCAAAAATGAATTAAAACTGTGTCGATTGGATTTTGTTAGTAGAAAGGATTAACGTGCTTTCTAGGTCATCTCATTAATTAGTTTATGTAAGAATCAGGGATTCGGAGGTAGAGCCACTTTCAAAATTGAAATTTGTACCCCTCCTTCAGAAAGCAATGAATCATATTTTCAGACCTGAAACTTACCATTCAATAACTAATTCAAGATGTTTTAACGCAGACAAAAATTACTTTCAATGATTATAATTTGAGTTATTGGGATCAGATCCCTAAAGGAGCAGCTCCAACTTCAGCGCTCCGATTGCAATAATTCAAACTGTAGTCATGGAAAGTAATTTCTATCTGCGCTAAAACATATTCAATTTAGTTATTGAATGGTAAATTCCAGGTCCTAAAGTATTATTCATTGTATTCTCAAGGAGAGGTGCAAATTCCAATTCCGACTGTGGCTCCTGCTCCGAATTCCTGACAAGAACTCTTAGCTTTCCAGCATGCGGACTCATACTTCTTCTTCTTTTTTTTTGCCATAAAAATACGTCATTTTAGCCCACTGAGAGCCCAGTCACGGAAACTTCCTTAAACGATTCAATTGTTTTGGAGAGTCTGTGCAGCAGGACGGGTCGAACGCAGCGATATTTCAATTCGCCGTTCACATTTATTTTCATTTGGGTCCTCTGCGAGCTCACAGTCAGACAGTATCCGAACTGGGAAATAGTTCAGTAGGTAGTGAAATCGCGGAATCGCGGAATCACAAGAAAGTTGCGCGACAAAAAAGATCAAATCACCCCTCCCGAACCCGGACGGATCGAGCGACGAGTCAAGTCAAGCTTGTGACGAGACCCGGGGGGGGGGGGGGACGCGGCAGTCTTTTTATACAATGAGCGTCGACCTGTCACGTACTCACGTCAATAATTTATCACTTGCATTTTTCTTTTCTTTTTAACGTCTTATTCCCTCCTTTCTCTCTCTTTTCGAATCGGCTTCAGCGTCGCGTCGCGTCGCGACGCGACGGCGACCGACGCCACTGTCTTCTTCAGTCCAACCATGCTACTACTCGTTGTGAAAGGAAAAAGAAGGCGGATTGGTTGTAAGCTTGGTAAAGGTATTTGAAAGCAGGCCTGGCATCAAACGAGATAGAAAAAAAAGCTTACAAATCAAACGAGATAGAAAAAAAAGGTTACCGAAAACACGAAGAAAACTGACTGAGACTGAGGAAATTTCTGGTACTGCACTGAAGTTGGGTACAGTTTCAGTGGCGGATCTAGAAGTCTTTCAAAGGATGGGCTGAGGTCCCAAGGGAGGAGGGGGGCTAAAACCTACCTTTTCGATACAAATACCCATAATTTCCTCCCAAACTACCTTTGTAGATAATGTAAAAATTTGGCCTAAAGAGGGGGGCTACAGCCCCCTCAGCTCCCCCCTCGGATATACGCCTGCACAGTTCCCCCAAAGTGTACATCCTACTGAACAGGCAATAGTTGGGATACTAATGTAACGTATCACTGGATTTGGGGAAATTTAGACTAAAAGTTTGGGTAATATTCGACAATTTTGGATTATTCTTCTAACTTCAATCTGAGCTTCCCCAAAGTTACCAATAAGCCCCCGATTTTCACCGGTGCATTGAGACGTAAAATTTGGGGAAGTGGTCAATTTTTTGTTTGTTTTTTTCTTCAAGGTGTTTTCAGAATTCTGGTATCTGCATGCACCATATAGCTCTTAAAATTTGGAGGAAATGCTAATACTGCGAGCAGATTTTGATAGAAAAACCAGGATTTTCTAATGAAGCACTAAAAGTTCCTGCGATGGATTCGTCAAAACATAACAAAGATTATACAACGGTGCGCCGAAGTGACGACCTGTATTAATAGACCTTGGCTCTCAACTAATTTTTCGGCTTGTTAATTTCTGATTTTATTTCACCGATGAAACCATACTACAAAAAAAAGGGACTGTATGAAGTTCGCAAAAGTGGCTTGGACAACATAGACAGCATGCGATGAAGGTGGTTTCCAGAATAAAACAAACGGTGTGCTCTACACAAAAAAACCAATTCATTATTAAAGTAGGATTAACTTGATAGAGCACACCTCATGTTTCATAGACCCATAATAGAGTCATCGCGGCAGGCAGGTAAACTCGTTCGCGCGGGAGTCAAATTGGGAGGAATCCAAGCTTGTTTCCGGTTTTCATTCGTTGCCCTCAGCGACTTCGACATCGGAACACAGGTTCCGGTTTCCGGTGTCTGTCGTTTTTATCGTTTCCCCGCGACTTGTTTTGATTGACGCGTCGCATCGGGACCGGGACCATCAGCGGATCCAGAAAATTTTCCTTCTCTCTCTCTTTTCCCATAAAAATGCATGTGTTAGAAAAGGATAGAAGAGGAGGCGAAAATCACGTGACTGCCCAGTAATCTGTCCTTTTCCAACACACGCGCTCTAATGAGAGAAGAGAAAGAAGGATAGATTCCTGGATCCGCCAATGACCGGGACCAGGGACCCTGATTGAGAGCTGCGCCGTAAACTTTTGCGCAGCATCCCGTACGATAGCGAACGCGCAGTTATACGATATCCAGGGGAAATTTTTCGCACGATAGTGGACAGCTGTTATGGGTTGTTGTTGGTTGATGATGACGATGTTGGAGGATGCTGGAATTCGGGGGTCCGTTTCCGGAGATGAGACCTCATTCCATCAGTTTTCAGTCGGCCTTGGGAAGCACTGTTATTTTTGACTAATTTGCATGAATCGCCCATCGGTCATAATTTCAGCCTGCCCTCTTGTCTCCTAAACATCAGAGCACAGCTAGGTTATGAAGTGGGTCTGACTAATTTTTGCTTTGCTTGCGTAAAATGTGACCGTAGTAAGTGTGTGCATGGGTCAGTGGCACGGTTAGAGAGAGAGAGAGAGAGAGAGAGAGAGAGAGAGAGAGAGAGAGAGAGAGAGAGAGAGAGAGAGAGAGAGAGAGAGAGAGGGGGGGGAGAGAGAGAGAGAGAGAGAACGAGACAGAGAACGAGAGAGAGAGAGAGAGAGAGAGAGAGAGAGAGAGAGAGAGAGAGAGAGAGAGAGAGAGAGAGAGAGAGAACGAGAGAGAGAACGAGACAGAGAACGAGACAGGGAACGAGAGAGAGAGAGAGAGAGAGAGAGAGAGAGAGAGAGAGAGAGAGAGAGAGAGAGAGAGAGAGAGAGAGAGAGAGAGAGAGAGAGAGAGAGAACGAGACAGAGAACGAGAGAGAGAGAGAAAGAGAGAGAGAGAGAGAGAGAGAGAGAGAGAGAGAACGAGAGAGAGAACGAGAGAGAGAACGAGAGAGAGAGAGAGATAGAACGAGAGAGAGAGAGAACGAGAGAGAGGACGAGAGAGAGAGAGAGAGAGAGAGAGAGAGAGAGAGTTTATTAGCCATAAAAATAACAAAACAAGTAACAAACTAAAATAAGAATAAATAAACTTAAACAACGTGTTAGATTATGGCTAGGAGAGCAAGTTAGGGCTATAAAGCCCTCTCTTCTACATGCCCACGTAGCTCAGTCTCTATGATATTAAACAAAACAAGGGTGGCGGGGAGGGGAGGGGATTATGCTAGCACAGTTTTAAATATAGACATACAACTAATGAAATAAGATAATAAATACACGAATAAAGTAATACAAATAAATTTATGAAATGAAGAAGTAAAAACAATGATGAAAAATATTAATAGAATATATTACCTTAAAGGTTGTAGTTGAAATACTTGAAAAAGTGCGAAATTTTTATTCTCATACAGTTGAAGTTATAAGTAAGTTATAAGATAGGGGGAGAGAGGAAGAGGGTGAGAGAGAATAAAGCGAAAGAGAGAGAGAGAGAGAGAGAGAGAGAGAGAGAGAGAGAGGGGAGAGAGAGAGAGAGAGAGGAGAGGGTCGGAGGGAGGGAGGGAGAGAAAGAGAGAAGGTAACATTGTTCATTTGAGAGTAAAGAGCTCTAGAACACTTTAAGTTGTGGTGCTTGATCTCAAAAAAAAAAAAAAAAAAAAAAAAAAAAAAAAAAAAAAAAAAAAATTGGTCTCTGCAAAAAATGAGCTTTAAAAGGAGAGAAGAAAAATTAATAACTCGTCGTTTCCCATCGACAGCCAAAGACCCGCGCTCCTTTATTTTACATTCCATTTTGATGATGGTAAAAGTACTTGGGATTTTGATTTGTAATTATGATTTTGTCATGTTAATTTGATTTGTCAGATAACGAGAAGAGAATTTAAATTGGAAATTCTGACGGCAAGGGCCAAATCATTCTTGACTGCGAACATCTCCTCTCCACAAATGCTATATTTTATTGGTTAATCTCTGAGAGATTACTCTAATTCAGCCAAAATAAACTTTAATCTCTTGAAGGAAGGCCGATAAAATATAGGGTGTGCGACGTGCGTGCTCTTTCCCAAAAATTAGCTTGAGGATGTAGAGATTTTTTTGAATGAGCACATCGTTGTTTTATGGACTCATTCGTGGGATACTTTTGTATATCAATAAATTGTCGCGAGTGTTCACTATAATATTAAATTCGTGATTCGATTAACAAGTTCGAAATATTTATCTGGTCCATTACTTTTACTTATTTAAAATATTCAACCGTTCTTTAGCTCAATCGATATAAAGTTAAAATAAATTTAATTTAATAAACCATTTTTTTTGTATTTTGGATAATTTTCACAGGAGTTACTGCGATGGACTTTGATCATTGTCGTTTAATCCTTATTTTCTGTAAGATAGTAAATTAACCTTTACTATTTTGAGTCCATCACTTTTAATGTTAGAATTGAGAAATCAACTAATTTATTTATTTTATTTTTTTCCAGGGTACACAGAAGTCACAGTTTGTCAATCAATGAGCCAATGAGCTATCTCTCGCGAAGAAAACAACTTTCTGCGAATGATTCGGGCAGATTGAGCAAATTTCGTGAAACTTTACGCTAATAATGTGCGAAATCTCAAATCCGAGCTCTGCTTTTGGACAATGGTCATCGCATGACGATGATGCGTATCACAGAGACGAGAAAAGAACAGGAAGACCAGAGACGGACCGGAAGACCTACATTTTTAGTTCGAAACCGCGATTCTAATTTCTAATCCGATGTAAGCTCCGAATTCCACCAATGTTGGTCTACTTTAATATATGAGGGTTTGCATCGTTGAGAGGAAGTAACCAAAAGGAGGGGGGGGGGGGGTAAAAGAAATCCGAAAAAGTGAGTAAAAAGTGGTCGCAACCATATCAAGAATGGGTTTCCGTTCGAGAAGCCACGACAATAACAACACCTAAATAAAAGTTTACGAGTAAATTTTTGAGCGGATTTTTGGAGAGCTGAGTTTGGAAAAATGATTGATCGAGATCAGCGCCGAAGTGACATTAAATTTTATGAGCTCGATCTATTCTGTTTCGGCGTTAACCTTGTCAAAATCCGAAGAGCGATCATAACTGGAATTTTGAGTTGTGTCGCGACTACGACCACCTGTCATTTTTGTGTCAGTCTGATTGTGAGCTAAAAATTTGGATCACAGTTTCTTCTTTTTTTTGTTTTTTTGTTTTGTTTCTTTTTGTTTTTTGTTTTTTGCTTTTTTTTTGTTTTTTGTTTTTTTTTTTTTCAAGCATGCATTCTTAACGTCATTTTAAAATTGTATTTCTTAAGACCACCAAACATCTAAATGAGAGAAAAAGAAAAAAAAATAAGAAGAAGTATAAAGTAGTATCTTTTCAGGGGTCTCCTATCGCAGACGATTCTTAAAACTGCAACAGCCATATACAGGAGGCACCAACTCATCAAACGCTGCTAATTCTTGATATTTTTTTCGATTGAGAGCGTTTTCACAAAGCTCCAGTGGATGCCCTTAATTACTGTATTCGACTTGTGGCGTTAGAATAGAATGACAGGAGATGGGAGCGTGGGTAGCATGGTTGCCATTTGGGCTTAAAAAAAAAAGATTCATTCATTAAACAATCACAGGTTGGGTTGGGTTGGATCGCATTATGATTTATGGTTTATGGTTTATGGTTTACTGGTTTACGGTTTATCGTCAAAAAGTGGCCAAAAACCAGAAAGTAAATTCTCATCAATTTAATCATTCATACATGTACTTTCAAGACCAATTTTAGTCACAGAGAACACTGTTAACAAGTAATACAAACCTATAAAAGTCACTGAAAAGTTTTAAATTCTAAGCTTAAAGTCGGAACTTAAGATTTTTGATGACTTTTTTTAAAAACTATAATTTTTGGACATTTTTTTTTTTTTTTTGTCGATATCAAGACTATAGTGGATTTACGGAACTGCGTTGACTTTTTCCCTTGAGATCTATAATGCCAATGTTGCCAGATTGAACCGGAAAAATGTTCGAATGGGTCTGTTGCGCATTTTTTCCACAGCAAAGTGGTCCATTGATGTGTGATTTTGAAATTTGATGTATGTATCGTTATTTTTGGAGGAATTTTACATTACAGAATTAATCATATTGCTGTAGGCAAAGTAATATTCTGCAACTGCCACGCCAATTTGAATCAATGTTAAAGACGGTAAATTGATTTGCACAATCTAGCAACCATGGAGATCTAGCATCTCTGACGATGAGGCCGGGTTATTAAGACGCAATTAATCGTTGTAACGTCAATCCATAACGGCCGTCTAATGACTACCGAATTGTGTGTGGAGGTCCGATAAAACACTCATCGAGCTGCATATGGGGTGTCCATAAAATTCGAGGCTCATCAGGAGAACCGTTTGTTATATTTCGCGGGCTTCCTTTCTAATAATCTGTGATGTTGCTCACCCTGTAATCTCGTGATCTCGATGAAAAAGTAGGTCTGATACGAGTCATTTCTAATGCTACCTACATTCTAGTTCGATGAATGATGGTAAAAGAATACCACATGTGTTTCACAAATGAGTAATTCTTGAGGCGCATTTTTGCGACTACTTGATCTTCAAATTCTCATGATCGAGTTGCATCGGAGGATCCAGGAATCTGTCCTTTTTTCTCTTCTCCATTAGAACGCGGGTGTTAGAACATGGCAGATTATAGGGGCAGTCACGTGCTTTTCACGTTTAAGATACAAGAACACACTCAAATGTTTAACAAACAAATGTAATACCTATTTATGGATAAAAGAAAAGAACCCAAAAAGATTTATTCGAAAAAACTCTTAAAGTCAGCGGCACAGCCTATAAAACTAGCTCTCTATCATTGGCTATAGAGAAAGTTGATCAGGGTCTGATGCAACCAGCTCCTAGCTTTCTACGGTGTTAGGGAATTTCAATGCATGGCAATAATACTTCCACCATTTTAATAAACATACAAACGACTGTGGAAAGTAAGAAGAGAACGTAAAAAAAAAAAAAAAAAAAAATCAGAATTTCAATTTCTATTTCAAAAACAACGAGGAAACCAACCATCATTCATCTGAAAGGAGCGATGTGCGTGTGCAGACGTAATTTACGCGAGCTCACGCAACCGTCGCGTCGTGCTGCGCTTGCGAGGCGGCCGGCAGCGTGCTCACTGGACAGAGCACACGTGTCAACAGCAAAGCCGCGCCGCGCCGCCAGGATCTTTAAAATTCTAAAATGTTTGTAGGTAAATTACGTTACATTACTGGCGTCTGACGTGACGCTTGCATATAGTGCTTGCTGTTAACATGCACGCAGCAGCGAAGTAAAGTGCTCACCATTTAAAAACGTATGAATTGGTTCTCCATGCACTCCTGCTGGCCGGCCGCGGCCGGGCGGCTGGCTCTGATGACATAAGCTAAGTGATTTGTGCCTCTATACCGAAACAAATGTAACTTGCGCTCAACTTTCGGCTATTCCGTTTCTGAGCCGAGGCCGGAAACTGAAGGTTCTTATTTTCACTCCTTGATTTGTTTGGCTATTTATGTTTCATTTCTCTCATCCCCCTCCCCCCTCTCTCGCACCCTTTCCTTCTTTTCTAGTTTTTTCCCCATATCCGAAGAGGAAATAGAGAATAAATAACTCAATCTCAGTACATGCGGGTGAATGCTCATGATTCCGTGCGCTGACCAGTTCAACTGATGCGCATAAACGCGACGACCTTTGACGGAATAAGACGAAGATGCACGAGAAACAATATTGGAAGACTGCGCGTGCGCGCACAGTGAAACAAGTGCGGGAGTATGGGGCTCTTGCGAACTTTTACTGCACGGGATTGAAGAGTTGATTCTTGCATAAAAACCTGTAAAAATGAGGATGAGTACACTTAAAAATCACGAAGTTCACTCTCAGAACTGGGCTTAATGGCGGAGAGACGCAGGTGTCATGGGAGATTCCTATCTAAATTGAGAAGTGTCCCTGTGTTTTCGTAGAGAAAGTGACATAGTAGACAAGAATCTCCCATGATACCTGCGTTGAACCGCCATTACGAACTTGCCGTTATAGCAGTTATGTGAGTTTACGACGGAATTTTAAACTTTCTTAGTGTGATTTTTGTGATTTTCGCTGGTTTTTTCATAATATTGTACTTTTTATTTGCTTATAGAAAAAGTTTGCAAGAGCCCCATTGCGATCATGCCTGGATTTAAGTATGAACAACATGGGCAGCTGCCTAGGGCGGCAAATTTTCGGATGCATGCAAAGGGAAAGGCGGAAAAAAGATAACACAAAAAAAAAGAAAAAAGGGGGGGGGGGAAGGAAACCTTCTAATTCGTCTGTACGCTACAATGAACCACATTTCTCAGCATAGAGGAAGCAACAATTATAATGAGGCACATCATCCACCATTGTAACTTGCTATATGCGACATCTAAATTGAAATTTTGTTATGACGCAAACATTGGATCAGTAAGTCAATTTTTTTAGCTATTCTAGATCATCAGGAAAATTGTTCCCAAAAAGATTCAATTTTGTTTTTTTGTTTTTTTTGTTTGTTTTTTTTTTGCGTCTTTCAGGGTCAGGGTATGCAACCGGCCACACGTAAATGTCAGAAAAAATGTCTAACCTATTTGTCTTTGCTCAGTTAAATTTTTGGGTTCATTCGAATTCAATAGAGGGAGAAAATGTTTTAATTACTCCATTCGTTCATACTATCCATATTATGCCAAGTAAGTGTCAATGAGACAGTGCCAAAACATTAAC
The DNA here is from genome assembly GCA_011764245.1 of Trialeurodes vaporariorum. Taxonomy (NCBI): domain Eukaryota; kingdom Metazoa; phylum Arthropoda; class Insecta; order Hemiptera; family Aleyrodidae; genus Trialeurodes; species Trialeurodes vaporariorum. The sequence goes on along the minus strand of VMOF01000024.1, from coordinate 60,558,259 downwards.
CCTCTAAGTGCCAGGTTAGTTAAGAACGGCCACTCCTCCGTTTAGTTAGGGAAGGTAGTTAACTTTTCGTACTCGGGGGAGTTGAAATTGCCTAAACGACAAATTGAAGGCGCCAGAAGAATTATTATCTTGTAAATGTTTTCATCGATAGTCGCGTTTGAAGACTGAAAAATGTGAAATAGACTGGAGGATAAAAACGAGTATACTCGGGCTTGGGCCATAAGGGGTTAAATAGGGGCTCTCGATCGTTATTGTCTGAAAATGAAATCGCTGCAAATCGTCCACATTCCCCATTCCTCTGCTCCGACGTCCAAAATCCCGTGCTATCAGTTCCACTGTGAACCGGAACGCGGAGGCTGCTGGACCGTCCGCGTCCGCGTCCCCGTCCATCCATCGGACGGGATCGTGTTGTTTACAATTTCTCTCTCCTCGACAAACTTATTCTCCTCACTTCCCAGTTGTACCGCACAAATTAAATATATTAATTTCTGACTCGACGCGCAGAGCGGCATATTCAAATTAGCCTCGGCGCGGCGGCGCGGCGGCGTTTAAAGCGTTCGAGCGTCTTGGCGCGGCGCGGCGTCGCGCGTCGCCCCAGGGCCGCGGGGTTGGTTTTCTCCTGAAACAATGCGCGCGCCTTCGACTATAAGACTGCGATACCGGTAATCACTGGTAGTAGACTCGCCGTAGCTGAGTGTCCAGTGTATGTATAATATAAAAGTAGCTGCAGCATAGTAAACGCCGGCGTACGCGTCGCATTGCCGGAACCGATGAGTGATGATTGGAGTGTTTGTGGTCGCACAGAGGACCCTCAACTGAATGATTGCAAATTAGAAGTCAAAATCAGTTTATAAAAAAAAAAAAAAAAAAAAAAAAAAAAAAAAAAAAAAAAAAACGAATTTGAATATCGCTCCTAACCTTTTTCAAGATACCTTAAACTACCCCTTTTCTATTTGTTTTCTTTAATCTATATCCCTAAGTTTCCCATGGAATGCTGTCCATGTCTCAGTATTTTGGTCAAGGAAGTCGCTTTGGTGAGTCTCAAAGCGTGAATCGGTGTTGATAGCTAATGTTAAACCCTCATTACCTTCCCCATCTTTATTTAACTTGTATGTATACCTCACTTGTTTCCAGTAATCTAATTTAATCCTTTCTGTTTCTATAGGTGGCTGTAGGTTCAAAGTTTTATACAGAACAAAAGCCAAATAACCATCAAAAAAAAAAAAAAAAAAAAAAAAAAAAAAAAAAAAGTCAAATATACTGATTTAGTAGAGCGATATATCATATCGATTGCCGTCCGAAGGGCCTCTAGTTCAAAACAAACTCTGATTCAATGTAATTTCTCCAAAAGCGAATTTTTGAACGGAAATTCTGACAATTCATTAAATTAAGAAAATAATGCGACCATTGCCATTATGAATTCTACGTCCTCGAAAATGCAAAATTATGCTTGGTTCCTTGACTAAAACTGCCAAAATCAATAAATATTACGGATTAAACGTTGTATTTGGAGGTTAGATAGAATCGCCCGAAATCTCGCCAGTTCCACAACAACAACAATGATATTTGGGCGATTACAACCTCCAAATGCATCGTTTAACCTGTACGTAATGTCTTATTTATTTTCGCAAAGTAAGTCGAGGAGCCAGGCATTATTAAGCATTTTTTAAGACATAGAATTCATGACAGCTCGTGCTAAGTGGCAACAATGTCTTTCCTCCATTTGATTCTATGTCAAATAATCGATTCGGGAGTGAAGCAGCGCTTCACTATAACAATCGATTGTTTGACATAGAATCAAATGGAGGCAAAATACTTTAGTCAAATTGCACCAGCCACTACTGGTTAGCACGTTATGGAAATTACAGCATGACTAACTTACAAAGACTTAATATATTATTAGTGACCACTCGCAGTGTGAAATGCCACCTGCTGGTCATCACGTGGGCTGAAGACCCACCAAGCGCCCTATCACAAGACGCGATGTGCACAAACCGACAAGGCAGACGCCAATATGCAGAAGGCCGATCGACGACCTTCCCACAGTAGGCTGAAACTTGGATTTTTCTAGACTCGATAGTTGTTTACTTTAGCTTTTACAACGATTTGAAGACCGTGATTTATAGGAAGGGGTATGTAGTTTAACTAATTTAAAGACAAGAATTTTTATGAACAACTGAACTGATTTTTATAGTGTTGTTTGGTGGTTCTTCTTACTGAAAATAATCTTGAATTTAGTTCATGAAATGATATATCCGGAAAAATTCATCGTTCGAGACATTGTGCGCTCGTTTCCAGCTTATTCCCGCTCCCCTGCGACTGTTATTATCAACACTTTCTCCGATATCGAACCTCGGACCCTATCCCACGAAGACTACAATGCTTACCATCCTGCCTTGCCGCAAGCTTCCATTGCAAGAAACATAAGCACAAACACAGTAAGTAATGTGTTCGACCCTCGGGACACCGCGACTCGGCGACTGTAGACAATAACGGACTTGTAGCCAATACTAACGCATCATAAGAACCATGCATTGGATGCCTTAGTGCAGAAGGTAACTAACTTTTCTGTTTGGGCAGAAGAGAATCCAACAACTATCCCAAAGTCAGGCAGCATGGGCGCTTTGATTCTGGTTTCTTTGCCTCATATTTTTTAACCTTAATCAAAAAGTGTGTACTTAATCCAGCGGAAATTGGTTTTAAACGAAAGTACACGTTTTTTTAGAGAGATATCTGAACCAGTGGCAGGTCCAGAAAAAATTATTAGGGGGTGGGGGGGATGAGCGGAGCCAGCAATTTGGCAACTGTGAATGCTTTCCATTTTGAATGTATGAGAGAATCAATCTATTTTTGAGGGGGCCATGGCCCCCATTTCTAATCGATTGTTTCTCATACATCCAAATGGAAAGCATCCATGGTTGCCAAATCGCTGGCTCCGCCCATAGGAGTGGGGGGCACGCTTACAAACTGCATGCTTTCAACTTGCTAAAAAGCCCACAACCGCGCGACTAGCTCTAGGGAGGGACCGATCTGGACCCTTAATAATACTCCTTAGAAATTTGAAGCATCGCTGGTAGCAGTTTTGAGTGGTTTTTATATGGAAAAAACGTAAATTTTAAGGCTTCAAGGAAAGGGGATGGGGGCACTGGATCTGCCACTAATCTGGATACAGAATTCCAATACGACTATCCATGAGATATACACTGAGAGAATTATTTTTTTAATCCAGGGTGTGTTTCGTTTGTTTTAAAGAAACTACACAGTGAAATATTGACTATAAGGGGGAATTCCTTTACCCCAAGAAAAATGTCTGCTGCAGCAAGTAACAGATTCCTTGTTGTGATAGTGATTCTCCTTCATGCAATCAGAACTTTACTTCGCGCAAGGAAAACTGTCACAAGTAAACGTGTTTCCTTGTTTTTAAAGAAGTGATTTCTCTCAATGTAATTTTGCTTGTTTCTGTTATTTGTCAGTTTCTTTATCGTGCAAATCATTCCAAAAGAAACAATTATGTCGATTTCTCTGTCCAGAGAGCTACTCCGAAACACTTACACTTTTTCATTTTTGGAACTTTAAAGGTTAAAAAAATGAGGCAAAAAAACCGAGCCGCCTGTGTGAAAATCTCCTTAAGAGATTTCCAATATGCCTGCCTCCATGCTGCTTTAAAAGCACATACCACAAATCCTATCTATTGGTATAGTTCGTGGTTTTTTTTTTAATTTTTTTTTTGGGGCAAGAAACAAACTTGATTTTTTGTTTGTTTTTTTCTTGCAAAAAAAAAAAAAAAAAAAAAAAAAAAAAAAAAAAAAAAAAAAAAAAAAAAAAAAAGGTGTTGGGTAACGCCACTCTAAGTCAAAAGAGTAAGTTCAGTTTTTGTCCACGAGGAGCGGTAAGGACTACGCCGGCGTAAAGCGGCGCGCGGCGGGTCGATCGGCCAACATTAGAGGTTAGAATGAGCTTCGAGCTCCCAGTGTGGAATGTTTGAAAATCGTGCAGGGTTTCATGATCCGTTGCATATGGGCACTTACTTACTTACTTATGTGCAGCGTATTATGTCGGTATGTAACCTACGTAAGAGTACATAAATCAATAAGTGGGGGCTCTAATATATGGAAGTTATGTAACCGGGACCCCGCTTGGGCGTTCTGCGCGCGCGGTCCATGTTTTGGCCGAATCCGGGGCCCTCTCGATCTCGGTCTCTCTCGTCGTCAGAGTCGGGTCACCCGCCGCGCCGGCTGAGAGTTGACCGCTGCGCTGCCGCGGCCGCGGCCGGCCAGGCTATGCGGATTGCGGCTGCCACAAAACCGCGTGCGGTAACCCCTCTGACCCATTTCAAATTGACGCAGTTTGAAAAATCAGGAGATATGAAATCAACAGTCCGCGCCTAGCTATAGCTGCTAGCTATAGCTGTAACCTCTGGTCAAAGACTCAAAGAATTGCTGTTGGAGTGAGAAACGAGGAGTTACGTGCGCAACGGGAATTCTAACCCCATAAAAACGTATTGCAAATCGCACTTTCAATCAGCGGTTATCACCCATCCTATGTATGTCCCTATGATAGACGTGTCACGTGACCCCGCCGCGCCGAGCCACTCCGTGTCTCCCAAGATATCCAAAAGCCTTCAAATCCACCTGATTTCTGCTGACGAGTAAAGTTGTTAGTGGGGTCTGTTTTCAATGGATTCTTTTAAAGGGTCGTACAATGCGGCAACACCGTAATCCCTCCATTTAAATCTATGTAAAACAATCGATTTTCAGGAGGTGCAATAGCACCCCCAAGATATCGATACTTTTGCGTATGTTTAAATGGCAAACAAGTATAGTAGCCAAATCGCACAATCCGCAACTGCCTATGGGTTAAGATAAAAAAATGGCTAGTCGACGCATCATTCGCCTCCCGGCCTTGAATCGGACGGTCATAGCAGCGCGCGGGCACGGAGCGAAGGAAAGAGAGGAGCATGGACAGAAGACGAAACGTTTAAAAATGAGAGAGAAACACATTAAAACGAAAGCATGGGATCTGAGTTAATGAATTTTTGATTTACTGCGCGATGTCATTAATAAATGAATCATTAGAAACATAATGATGATGATCCCTCTCGTGGATCAATTTCAAATCCGCTTGTTTACACTTCTGGAAGCGCTTGCTACTTTTATTACAGGGTTGCCGTTTTGCGCACTGAAAAAAATAGATCTGTGAAATCAGTAAAATGAAGCAAAGGCTAATTTTACCAGCCATTTTTGGTAACATTTACTACACATATAGCTAATTTTACATTTTGGATTGTAACTTTTGCTTAAATTTTATTAATTTTACGATTTGCATCATGAATTTTACCATTCGGATTGTAAATTTAACAATCCGAAGCATTGTAATTTTTGCAAGTCGTATAGCTGTCACGCCAAGACAGCCATGTAATATGCAAAAGTTACAATGATTTGGATTGTAAAATGTACTAATTAGATTGAACAATTTGCAATCGAAATAGAAAAATTATTAAAACCTAAGCAAAATTTACAATTCAAATCGTAAAATTAGCTATAAGTTTAGTAGAATTCACCAAAAATAACAAGTAAAATTAGCCTGTGCTTCATTTTACTGATTTTACGAAACTTAATTGCTTTTTCAATAATTTCATTTTTTTCAGTGCGTGCACGGAGAAAAAAGACTGATAGAATTTACCATCTGATGCTTAGTTCATTTTGGAGTCTGCTATCAAGTATGGTAAATTTTACCATCATATGGTAAATGCAACGTACCTTGCGGTAAATTAAGATAACCTGTTGGTACATCTCACCACAAGGTACGTTACATTTATACCAAATGATGATAAAATTGACCATACTTGAAAGCAGACTCCAAAATCAACTATTAGTCTGGGGCCCGAAAATCAACTTTGGGGTACACTTTTTATACTTTCAGGGTGTGTTCTGGGTCACATGGGACACCCTTTTTTGCCCATAGGAGTTCCCGAAAAATCCGGCCGCACCTTCATATCCGCCATTTTGTATTTTTTTGGAGTTTTCCGAGGTGCATTCAAAAAATCACCTAAATGCAGAAAACGGCCGCTTCTAGGAAGAAATGTCTAAGAAAAAAAGTTGTTTAAAATCAATTTTTACATCCCGCACAATCGCTGTGAAACCTTATATCGCCTGTTTAAGTGGGAAAAAAACGCAAAAACATGAAAAAAAAGTCAAAATTTCCCTCTCTAAGTTTTGAGGCAAAAATTGTCAACCAGCATAGCTGACGCCAGAAAGGTGCTAATTTTTTTTCAGCTCGGTAGAAATCATCCCAACATACTACCAAAGCACCCTACGTCCCTAATCGCTTCAGGGCTCAGCCCCTTTCCCGGCCTTAGCACTCGGACTTGGCCTATATCTGAAAACTCAAAAATCTCCAAATTCGCGTAATATACGAATACCTCTGAAATGTAGCAAAATATCGAGAATACAATCCCGAATGAAGCCTCATTTTGTGTTTCCTGAGTCGCAACACTCAAGAATATCATCTGAAGGACGTAAAAGTTTACCCGGAATGGTGCTTTCCTTTACATTTTGGCTGAAATAGCCTGAACTGGCTGCTATGAGAAACGCGCTCAGCAGGATGAGCCAGAACACCCGTATCAGCCGTTTTTGGCGATGAAGGACTGAACTTCCAACTTCGAGATAGGTAAGTCAGGTGGGGAAATACACCCGAAAAATCAGAATTTCGTATTTTCAATAGCTCCCGAGGTCTCCCTAAGGGGGTTTCGGGGGACGGGGAGGGGCGGGGAGGAGCGGGAGCCGGAGGGCCAGAGAGGGTTCAAAAACAAAAACTCTGATTTTACAAGCTTTTATTGGCTCTCTGATGGCAAATGTAACGTCAAATTTGTAATTTCCTCAATATTTTATTGAAACGTTTAAGGGAAAAAAGCCAATTTTGTCCGATTTAGGGCCCCCGTAAAAGGGGGACTCCCGTGCTAAAAACCCCCGCAAGTATTCAAAACTACAACAACGTAAATTTGTTGTAGAAACTCGGGAAAAATTGCTTTCCCAGGTTTTCGACGACGAGAAACTCGAATATTTGGGTCTCAAAGAGCACCTGCTGATGTTTAGGGGCCGTTTGGGTACGTAAGGGGGGGTGACGCGATCCCCAATCGCACGTGTTTCAACTAAACCTCATCGCAGAATCTCGGGAAAAAATTCTATTCCCGGTCTCTGACGACGGATAACTCGGATCTCTAGGTTTCAAACGGCACTCAGGGACATTCCGAGGCCGTTCATGGGGATGCGGGGGGGGGGGGGGTCCAGTCTTGTCCAGAGACAATAATAATAGAGACCACGCACTAGAGCATGAAGGAGATTTATCCATTATGGACCATAGGATGATGACTGATGCAATGGGAGGATACATCGAGGAGGTCATAGAAAACAACCACGACCACTTACAAAATCTAGCGAGTACGAGAAAAATACTGCAAATCTTTGAATGGCTGTAACTCTCGCTGAAAGTATAGAATTGAGACCCGGTTTGAACCATTTTCTTCGTATTTGCAAGGATTTTCGAATAATTTATAACATCTTGTAACCCGGCCATTTTCAATTTTACTCACACGAGCCCCGCCCCCCCCCCCCCCACCAAGCTGCAAAATATAGGGGGAGAGGCCACGCAGGCCACGCTGTAACTCTCGTTGTAATTATCGGATTGAGTTCGGGTTTAGACCATTTTTTTCGTCTTCTGAATACCTTTCGAATAATGTATCACAACCTATACCTTGTCATTTGAAATTTTGTTCGTAGAGGCCCCCCAAAGATTACTTATACTCAAGATATGGCGCTAGCTAAAATCTTGTTGAGCGCCTTCATTGCTAAAACACATACAGTGGCCCACGGTTTGTTTACGTTTCGGCGAGCGAGAGACGCGCGGGCGGGGTGGGGCCAGTCGACTGGGCCCACGACCCCCACCCTGCCCGCACGTCTCTCACTTGCCGAAACGTAAACAAACCGTGGGCCAGTGTATGTGTTCTAGCTAGGTTTTAGAAATGAAGGCGCTCAACGAAATTTAACATTGGCAAGATAGCTAGTGCCATACCTGGAGTGTAAGTAATCTTTGAGGCCCCCAAAGCCTCAAAAATTGGGGGAGGGGGCCCCCAATTTATTTTCGCAGAAAATAGGGTTACGATACATCAAAAGAAAGCTCTTAATCTGCTGACTCAGAATATTTTTAGTTTTTTGAAATCGGACCATTTTTAAGGTCACGGCGAGCAATTCAAAATGGCCCCTAATTTTTTTTAACGGCCTAACTTGAGAAGGGGCCAATTTTTTGAAAAAAATTCCCTGAACCATAAATGTTTATTTTATGTGTTAACTCCATTTCTAAAATAAAATAATACCCGTCCCATTCGAAAACATCGAAAAACAGCAATTTGGCCCCTTTTTTGGGCCTAAATAGGCCCTTAAGGGCCGTTTTCGGGAACGGCAATATTTTCCCTGAATTCTTTGGGGATGACATACATCGAAAAAGTCTCGTCAGAATTTCCGTTTCTTGCGCTGTTTTCGCTAAAAAGATAGTGGACGGGTAGTCTGAAACACCCTGTTTGTATAATAGAGACCACGCACTTGCACTATCCATCTTTCCCATGTTTGCGCGCGGCGGCAACTTTTTTTTTTTCGGGGTCTCAATACAACACCACAAACATGGACCGTACGTTGACTGATGAGGAAATTCGTTGAGATTTTTGCCTAAAGAAACCGCAGCACCGAAATTGCATCAGTAAACGTATGGATGGTTCTCCTTCATGCTCCCTGTGGTATAAGTCCTGTTGAGTCCCGAAAAATTAGTTACCGACCGCGCGCATTGGCTAGTGCGTGGTCGCTATTATTATTGTCTCTGGACAAGACTGGACCCCCCCCCCCCCCGCATCCCCATGAACGGCCTCGAAATGTCCCTGAGTGCCGTTTGAAACCCAGAGATCCGAGTTATCCGTCGTCAGAGACCGGGAATAGAATTTTTTCCCGAGATTCTGCGATGAGGTTTAGTTGAAACACGTGCGATTGGGGATCGCGTCACCCCCCCCCCCTTACGTACCCAAACGGCCCCTAAACATCAGCAGGTGCTCTTTGAGACCCAAATATTCGAGTTTCTCGTCGTCGAAAACCTGGGAAAGCAATTTTTCCCGAGTTTCTACAACAAATTTACGTTGTTGTAGTTTTGAATACTTGCGGGGGTTTTTAGCACGGGAGTCCCCCTTTTACGGGGGCCCTAAATCGGACAAAATTGGCTTTTTTCCCTTAAACGTTTCAATAAAATATTGAGGAAATTACAAATTTGACGTTACATTTGCCATCAGAGAGCCAATAAAAGCTTGTAAAATCAGAGTTTTTGTTTTTGAACCCTCTCTGGCCCTCCGGCTCCCGCTCCTCCCCGCCCCTCCCCGTCCCCCGAAACCCCCTTAGGGAGACCTCGGGAGCTATTGAAAATACGAAATTCTGATTTTTCGGGTGTATTTCCCCACCTGACTTACCTATCTCGAAGTTGGAAGTTCAGTCCTTCATCGCCAAAAACGGCTGATACGGGTGTTCTGGCTCATCCTGCTGAGCGCGTTTCTCATAGCAGCCAGTTCAGGCTATTTCAGCCAAAATGTAAAGGAAAGCACCATTCCGGGTAAACTTTTACGTCCTTCAGATGATATTCTTGAGTGTTGCGACTCAGGAAACACAAAATGAGGCTTCATTCGGGATTGTATTCTCGATATTTTGCTACATTTCAGAGGTATTCGTATATTACGCGAATTTGGAGATTTTTGAGTTTTCAGATATAGGCCAAGTCCGAGTGCTAAGGCCGGGAAAGGGGCTGAGCCCTGAAGCGATTAGGGACGTAGGGTGCTTTGGTAGTATGTTGGGATGATTTCTACCGAGCTGAAAAAAAATTAGCACCTTTCTGGCGTCAGCTATGCTGGTTGACAATTTTTGCCTCAAAACTTAGAGAGGGAAATTTTGACTTTTTTTTCATGTTTTTGCGTTTTTTTCCCACTTAAACAGGCGATATAAGGTTTCACAGCGATTGTGCGGGATGTAAAAATTGATTTTAAACAACTTTTTTCCTTAGACATTTCTTCCTAGAAGCGGCCGTTTTCTGCATTTAGGTGATTTTTTGAATGCACCTCGGAAAACTCCAAAAAAATACAAAATGGCGGATATGAAGGTGCGGCCGGATTTTTCGGGAACTCCTATGGGCAAAAAAGGGTGTCCCATGTGACCCAGAACACACCCTGAAAGTATAAAAAGTGTACCCCAAAGTCGATTTTCGGGCCCTAGACTATATATGCAGATCGTAAACTCTACCAGTCTTTTTTTCCGTGTATGATGGGCCAGTTGCAAGGGTCTGAAATGTTATGTTTTTTGTAAAGAAAATGGTATTACTTGATGAGCTCTGAGAACAGCGGTGATTTCGGTTTTTTCCTAAGTGTCCCGGTTTAGATACACATCAAGTTTAGTGTAAAGTTGTAAAAAGTCGTGTGCGTAGTGACGTTACTATATTCGGAAAGGGACAGTTGCAAGTCTCTAAAATGTTGTGTTTTTTGTAAAGAAAAGTACTTGATGAACTGAAAACGAAGATGCCTTTGGTTTCTAATTGAGTCCCATTGCTCCGGAGATGAGATTTTGGCCAAAAATTCATTGTTTTAAAAGGGCACTTCGCGTAGTGACGTCACTACACACACGATTTTTTACAACTTTACACGTGTGTAATTACTGTATCTCCAAAACCGGGCCACTTAGGAAAAAACCATAGGCAACTGTTGTTCTCAGCTCATCAAGTACTATCATTTTCTTAATAAAAAAACACAATTTTAGACCCTTGCAATTGCATTTACATTTAAAACAAGGTTTTTTGGCCAAAAATTCATCTCCAGAACAATGGGATTTACATTAGAATCCAAAGGTAATTTTGTTCTCAGCTCATCAAGTACTTTCCTTTATTTCTTTATAAAAAACACATTTCAGACTAGTGGCGTAGCGTGCAATTTTGCAAGGTTGTACAGTTTTTATTTAAACTCATTAAAGATATCGAACTATTAGGTGTTCGGTGAACACCTTTGCATTCGACCTTTTACATGGGTTTAAATGGACACAATACAACGTTACCAAATTGCAAGCTACGCTACTGTTTCAGACCCTTGCAACTGCCCCATTATACCCATTTACCAATTAACTTATTTATTTTATTTTTTTATTTCCCCTCAAATTTGGCAGCACTGCTGCAGTATAACTTGACTCCTCTGAAACTGCTGAATGCGTTAACTCTTTCATTAGTTGAAGGAAGAGCCCATGAGACATCCAGTGTGTGCTCGTTCCACGAAATCGGCGTTAAGATTACGTGGTGAATTTTTTCTGAAGAGCATACTTTGTATTTTATGCGACCTTTCTTCTAGAAACCTCCTCAGTTCGTCTTGACTCTTGATGGATGAGCGATGCCTCTACTTCACTATCGAGCACCGTTGCCGCTCTAAACTCAACACTCAGCGTAATTTGTGACACTCCACATTATGAATCGATTTATTAACCGATTTCAGTGGCACCTCGCAGTGCGGCGTAGCGTGCAATTTGGCAACGTTATACTGTGTCTATTTAAACCCATAAAAAAGATCGAACTGTTGGGTGTTCGGTGAACACCTTCGCATTCGACTTTTCACGTGGGTTTAAATGGACATAGTGCAATGTTGCCAAATTGCACGCTACGCCACTGAAAAGAAACTGTAAACACATCAGGGCTCAACGACCCGAAAAAAGGCGGAGAGTTCCAGTGGTGGCGCGTGCAATTTGGCAACAATGTTCTATCGATATATTTGATTCAGAATAAAACAATCGATTTGATAGTGAGGCTGCGCTTCACCAACAATCGCATGTTTTTCATGGATTTAAACGAAGAAAAATCACTATTGTCAAACTGAACGAGGCGGCTTCCACTCCACCTCTAAAATTGTTGAAGTTTTATCGTTTTGAACGCGATTAAGTAAACGTGGTTGTGTGTGAGAAAAAAGTTCTGCTAAAACTTACCAAAGTTCTAATTAAAAGTTTCCGAAAACAAATTCTGGCAGTTTTCAGGAGAACTTAGGTACTTTTAAGAAGAGCTTCGGTCATTTTAATTTTCGGCTAACAATACTGCGTTTGACCAGAAAAATCTGATCCAAAGGAAACCAGAATTTTTACATGAAAACCACAAACTACTAGAGTTTATTTTTGGGAACTTTTGATTAAGATTTTTACCATTTTTAGTATTACAATTTTCTCTGTCCTAGTAAAAAAAAAAAAAAAAAAAAAAAAAAAAGTTTTGAACGTGTAAAGTTCGTCAAATATTTTTTTTTCGCACCTATTACAGGTCAACAGAAAGTATCTCAGAAAGGTGCTATAATGCTCATTTAATCGAACACAAATGCAAAGCTGCCGATTTGCGTAGATTTAATGATATTTTTAAATTCACCGATGTTTCCACCGGTTAAGAAAAGATTACACAGTTCAATTCAGTGTATGACTGTAATGCACGAAAATACTCTGATCTGTAATCTTGTCTCAATCGGTCGAAACGCCGTTAATTAGTTAAAATATCCGCAAGTTTTCAAAGTTATCGACGACTCTCAGTGGCGGCTCGTGCAATTTGTCAACACTGTTTTTCCTCCATTTAACTCAATGTAAAACAATCGATTGCAGGTGAAGTGCTGCTCCACTTTCGAATCGATTGTTTTACAAGCAATCAAATGGAGGGATGACATTGTTGCCATATTGCACGAGCCGCCACTGACGACTCTACCGGTAGAGGTAAGATAAAATATGCTTGTATTTTCGTGCATTACAGTCATACACCGAACTAAACTCTGTAATCTTTTCTCAATCGGTGGAATCTTCATTGAATTTCAAAATGCCATTAAATCTACGCAAATCGGCAGCTCTGCACAAATGCTCCAATCTTCCGGTAAACTTGGCAACCAAGCTCATGCGAGTGACCCAAAGCGCAAAGCCACTCGGGATTCAGTCGTCCTCAAGTTCTTTCGGTCCAGATTTTTGACCAATTTTTCGACTAACCTGCTCAGACTACTCGATGTAGTCACTCGCACTCCTTGTCATAGCGGTCCCGCGTCTCTTGGCCGGTGTCTTTTTCCTTCACCGCTCTCGTATTCTGTCACCGATGACGCGCGCGCGCGCGGACAACGGTAAAATCGTAAAAACAAATACGGTCAACTGCGAGGAACCGGAGCGCGATCTGCCGCGGCGACCACTGAAACGTAACACAGTGAGCACAATCATTACTTAAGGGGAGAAGGAGCCCAAATGAAAAAAAACGGATTGTTTGTTTTCAATTTTATTTGAAAAAAGACGTTCACAGCTTTAAAATGATATGATACATTGTATAGTTTAGACAAAAATTCAATTTTTTATGAATTTTTGAAGTTGAAGAGTCCTTATCAGGTCAGCTGATTAAAGTTTTTTCTTTGTGCGATACTGAAAAACCTGGTTTTTTCACCTTTTGGTGCACTTTTCTCAGGAGCTAGTGATGCTATTTTCATGAACTTTTTTTTTAATTTTCCTCAGAAAAAGCTGTGTAAGTGGAGCTAGGATATTCTGTGTAGCTCCTTTGCTTTTTTTCTAGACATTCAAAGCTAAAAAAAAGTGAAAAAATCAACCTAACTTGCAACTTAAAAAAAAAAAAAAAAAAAAAAAAAAAAAAGATTTTTAATGAATTTTTAAAATCCTAGTTCATCTGATAGTCAACACTCATACACAACTTCATGCAAAATTGCAGCCTTGTAGGTCAAATAGTTCCTGAGAAAAGTGCACCAGAAGTGAAGCATATTTAACATTGTTTAACATAGGACCTCCTTCTCCCCTTAAAAAGAGGGTAAAAGGATATTACCAGAATCCAATGATACTCCGAAGCGAGCAAGATCGACGTTTTAGTTCATTGTGTGGCAGAGAAAGATGAGCGTTGAGTGCCCGATGCAAATCATCTCCCTAATGCCACGGGCGACCGTCCACTGCAGTGTTGCCAGATCGAGGGTAAAAAGCCGTATCGTCCCCATTTAAATCAATGTAAAACGTACGGCTTTTTCACCCCAATCTGGCAACACTGGTCCACTGGCACACAGTGGATCGGAAAAACAAAATCTTTCAAACCTCATTCAGTAGTGGCTTGTAAGATGCGATAAATCCTAACCAGAAAAAATAAATCCAACAAAGTATAGCAATAGAGAAGCTGGTACTATCGACGAATTAAAGATCGTCGCGAAATTTTCATGAGCTAAGTTTCGCCTTCAAGGGTTTGGTTCGGCCACTCTTCATACTCCTCACACCTTGCACACCTTTTACGTATAATTATAAACAATTTTTTTTTTCTCTCGTGTGATTCAACGTAATTTTTTTTGTACTTCCCATCATGTTTTGCAACACTGGGTTCAATCGGACTCCCTGAGAATCGATTTTTTTCTTTACGTTTGCTTGGAGGAGATATCGATGTTCGAACAGTATAACATTTTCGATGCAAATAAAAATGGGAATACAATTTGTCATGTCCAGAAAAACCCACATTTCGTTTCAGTGTGTGATGATCGACCACTATGACTGGTGTCCTTCGTTGCGTCCAAAGCCAAGCTCCCTCCGCTCCGTCGGATCTCTCAATCGAAGACCTTTCAAACGGTTCTCATCAAGTTTGTATTCAGCTCGAGTATATGGCCACCAGCTCCTTTGAACACAATTTTTAAGACACGCTGAATGTTTTTTTTTTTTTTTTTAATTAAAAAAAATTTTGAATGTTTCTAAAATACTCTCCTGAATATCAGTAGATGTAAAGTGTGTACTTGCCTCGGGGCCGCGAAGCCGTTAAAAATTTGTAAATTTTGAGGGCTCTCGGCATACTTCACTCAAAATTTAATTGTGAGGTGTTCCTACTCTTCTCATTTATTCTTATTAAATTGAAGGATAAAAAATTGTAAAATGTGTCACTCACCCTTTTCACTCCAAGGTCCGATACATTCGACAATATAATATAGTAAGTTCCACCCTAATTTCGGATCCATCACACAAAAGTCAGCACAAGAAAAAAAAAATTAAAACAAAATAAAAAAATGAAAAAATGTCTCAAGAGTGGAAGGGGTTGACCCTTTTGAGCACAAGCAATTTTACCCACGTATGGCACTGTAGGGGGGGGGGGGGGGGGGGGGTCCAGAAAGACCCCGAATTTCATAAATTACCTTTAAAATATGTAAAATTGAAGTAATTGAACCACTACGGTCCTGAAAATAAATGAAATTAAAAAAAAAAAAAAAAAAAAAAAAAATATTATTGAGCTGGTTTCTATCCACAACCTAAAAAAAATGATAAGCCTAAAAAGCCCAACAAAATTTACAACTTTTGTCCAAAAAGTTCAAAAATGTGAAAATTGATATTGATGTCGGCTATATATATCAGTACCTTGAATGTCACGAAGTTTTAAAACTTAGCCTCTTTACTACCTGCTTCACGTTACCAGATGCAGTTAAAGCTAAAATTAGCTCGAATTTAGTGGGTAGTTAAATATTCCTACTCCGCGATGTTCATTTTGCCTATTCTGGTAATTGAAGGGGTTCGATGAAACGTTGCTTCTCAAACAGTAATAATTTATAGTGGCTTTTATTGTAAAAAGAGTTTTACGAAAACGAAGAACTCTGGCGTGGTAGTGAAAGGGTTAGTTTCAAAAAAATGAGAGTTCTACTAACACACACAAAAACTAGAGCCTGAGGTCGTTTCAATTCGGACCCCCTCCTTGAATTCACAAGAGTTATTAAAAAAGCACGCACTTTCTGTACCCAAATTGCAAATTTTTGGAGAAGGGGGTATAGGGGGTATTATTTAATTCATGACGTATATTGTGATGGATACAAACAACTCAAAATGACTATCTCTACCTTTTGAGAGTTCAAGTTGTTTGCCATTTAATTAAATTATAATTAATCAAAAAAGAAAATTAAAAAAAAAAAAAAATGCAAAAGAGTTAATTATCAAATTAAAACGAACAAGGGACAACGATTGATACAAAGAGCATAAACGAGGCCTGTATATGCATGCGACAGTAGCGTACACGTGAATTTGTCTTTCTCCCTCTTTCCCCATTTGAACACGTGAGTTGGGAAAGGACAGAAACAGGGGCTAAGAAGACGTGTCTTCAGCCCCTATCTCCTTCCTTTTCTAGTACATACACTTAAACGGGAATAGAGCGAGAGAGACCGATTCCTGCGTACGCCATTGGTTGCGGATGCAACGAAACGAAAACAGAGGAGTCCCGGTTTATTGCATATTGGCATTTATACTACTTACTTGTTTAGGACTCACGCTGAACAAAACTGGTCGCTATAAAAACGTTGAACATTAAACGAATGACAACAAAACTGTCAAGAAAATAAAGTTTTTTTTTTGATGCGAATCACACCCAATCTCGAATTGAAGGCGGTCTTCGCTACGGTTAAAAAAATAAAAATAAAATAAAAAAAAAATAAAGGGGGCATAAACATGAGGTGAATTCTTTCCTAAAAGGCATCATTAGGGTTTTGATAGAAATGCCTGCAGAGGAGCACACCTCATCACGTTGAATTCCACGATCGATTCGGCGGCAAGAGGACCAAAATAAATTCGACTTCGCGAACGAGTAATCGCTGGTTCGCGAGTCAGTGAATGGAATAACCGGAAAGTCGTAAATCATAGTTGTACGCGCCGAAATGTATGTAAGTGCAGGTACAGGCCCCCAACTGTGGCCCAACAGTTTGGGACAAATCCCCCCCCCCAACCATCGCAGAGTCCCCTTTGACAGTGCTCTCACTATCTGATGTTTTCGATTGAGAAAACCGGATGATTACTTTGGTGACAAGAAAAAAAAAAAAAAAACAAAAAAACAAATCGGCAACGATTTGAGAACGCCGCGCACCGCACGATGGTTTGAGATCGTCAAAAAGTGGCCAAAAATTAGGCTAAGAAACCACACTAAGAAAGTCTAAAATTCAGTCATAGACTCACAAAACTGCTATAACGACAATATCATAATGACGGTTCATCATGGGAGATTCCTGTCTAATCTGCCACTTTCTCTACGGAAACACAGAGTTATGTCTCAAATTAGATAAGAAACCCCCCATGATACCTGCGTCTCTCCGCCATTTAGCCCGATTCTGAGAGTGAATACCGTGATTTTATAGTGTACTCATCGTCACTTTTACAGGTTTTTATCAGTAGCGGCTCGTGCAATTTGGCAACCATGCTTATTTTCCATTTAAATCAATGCAAAAGTATCGATATCTTGGGGGTGCAATGGCGCCTCCTGAAAATCGATTGTTTTACGTATGTTTAAATGGAGAGAATGCGTTGTTGCCACATAGCACGAGCCGCCACTAGTTTTTATGCAAGAACCAACTCGCTTCAGTACCCTGTCGCAAAAGTTTGCGAGAGCCCCATTATGAACACAGAGAACTCTTTCAACGAGTAATATGAACTGAACCTAGAAATAATGCCACTAGGCTTAAAAGGTCGAAGGCGATGTTTTTTTATGAATTTTTTTTGACTGATTTTCAGCCACTTTTTTTTGATCTCATAGACCATAGAGTGCCGCGCCGTCGCTAGAGTTAATTTGTGGTTACTCCGTTCGCAGATTCTGCTCGCACACCATGAATGAAGAGAAGATAATAATGAATAAAAGAGGGGGGCGGGAGGGGAAAGATTTATTGATTTTGATCGGGCATTCAAATCAAATCATCCGCATTCTTATGACAGAGCTTGATGCCGTGCGAAGCTTGCTTTTACCAACCACATGGGGCTTGGGACTATTAAAAATTGAGGAGATTTCCGGAAGAAATACCCATTCAACATCAGGTATGCTCTTAGGTATTGGAAGTCAGCATAAAGTTCAAATTAAGATTTCTTCGTACGAGCACACCTGATGATCTATTGAATATCACCTGTAGTGTTCATGAATTGAAATAGTTACTAGGTTGCCGGAAAAAGTAACATTCTGAGATAATAACTTTGCCGCTGATGGAGTCGCGGTGTGTTGTAATGATTATTCGGTCGATTGATCGATAGATTGATTGGATGAATGCAACGATTGAAAAGGAAAGTGTATTTAAGGGCTCAGCAGGCTGATTTTGCTCGTTTGGACGAGACGAGACGAGATAGCGAGAATCGACCAATCAAATGCGTTTAAATAGTCACGTGACAGATTTGAAGTCATTCGAGGAGTGGATCGACGGGATCTGAGTCATTCTTTTCCAATTCATTACCAGTGTGTTGCCAGATTGGGGTGAAAAAGCCGTACGTTTTACATTGATTTAAATGGGGACGATACGGCTTTTTACCCTCGATCTGGCAACACTGTTCATGACTCTGGTCCGATCGACCCACTCCTCGAATGACTTCAAATCTGTCACGTGACTCTATTTAAATCAGTGGGATTGCTCGATTTTCGCTATCTCGTCTCGTCTCGTCCAAACGAGTAGAATCAGCCTGCAGGTCGGGACATCTACATATCGGTATTAACTGTCACAAAAAAACCAATCCGTAGTTAGATTTTGTGGCATAGACAAAAGAATATGACCTGAGGTAATCTCAGCAGTGTTGCCAGATTGGGGTGAAAAAGCCGTACGTTTTACATTAATTTAAATGGGGACGATACGGCTTTTTACCCTCGATCTGGCAAAGCTGCATCTCAGAGACAAATAGAGACCCAGCACTAGGCTTGCGACGGGTGTCCAATTTCTCTGCTTAATTTTGATCGGGACTCATCGAAACGACAGCCAATTGATTTTTTTTTTTATTATTATTATTATTTTTTTTAATACAGAATAACGATTTCCGATTAATTACTTCAAAATTATATTCCTTTAATTTATGTAATTTTGACTTCAAAGTGAAATTTAAGGTAGACTTTGCCTGAAGCAATATTCACCACTCAACATTAGGCGACTGTTGGCTGCTGTTTTGTTGAGCTCCCGAACAAAAATGATCCCTGTTTACTTGCCTCACTTTCAAAACACGGGAAGCATAGTGTGCGCTAGATCTCTATTTGCCTTTGGGTCATTTGGATAAGAATTCTAGAAAAGTTAGGATCCGACTTATTTTTGACGGGTGAATTCATTTTCGTAAACCTTTCTGATTCGATGTGGCTTAGAATTGTTGGTCACACTCTTCCGTTAATATTAAAAGCGCAAAAAAAAACGAATGGCTATCTCATGTCATGAACTCATGACACACGAAACCTGAATTTGACTTTGTTGGACATCCCATTTTTCATAAAATATTCGATTTGATTTCGCGCATTAGCCGTTGGTCGATGAACCGCACGCACCACCCGGGATTCGCACCAATAACCGGTTTCCAGCAAAAGTTTAATCAGATGTTTAGAGCCTCACATCTACAGATCCGGCTTGCGTAATTTATTTCGGTCTCAGAAAAATGTTTTTCTCCGTAAGGGTTACGTATCTAAGAACGGCAATTAAGAATATATGATTGACAAAATTCTTTGCTCTCATCACTTCGGAAAAATAAACAGACAAGAAAAAGCAGTACCAATTTCCAAACGAATTTTTTGTTTTGTTTCTTTTATATCATCTCTTTCTGGGATACTTCCCACAGGATATTATAGTCAGGGCGATTATAGACAAAATTATTATGGACTTTCAACTCTTTGATCATAGGTTTTAAAAGCATGGGTGGACACTGGACACAGGAATTTGTCTTCCTCTCTCTTTTCCCTCAATTGACCTTGAGTGTTAGAAAATGACAGAGATAGGGGCTTAAGTCACTTGATGGCCCCCTCTGCTATCTTTTTCTAACACATGCGTTTAAACGACCGAGGAGAGAGAAAGACGAATTCCTGTATCCGCCTATTTTTACAAGAAGATACGATACAAAGCAGTGGCGGGTCGTGCAATGTGGCAATAGTCGCTTATCCATGGGCGGATACAGGGAATTTTCTTTCTCTCTCTCCTACAATTTAAAAACGTGCGTTAGAAAAGGACAGAAGAGGGGGCCAAAGTCACGTGATGGCCCCCTCTGTTATCCTTATCTAACACATAAGATTAAATGGAAGGAGAGAGAGAAACACAATTCCCTATATCCGCCCATGCGCTTTTCTTTATTTAATTTTACTAAGTACATGAAATAATCGATTCTTTAATGAGGCACCGGGCCTCATCAAGAATCGATCTTTTTGCATGGACTTAAATTGCAGAAGACCACGGTTTCTAATTCTCTATCGGCGTATGGACAGGATCTCTTACAGAGTTGCCAGATTAAATTATAAAGTTAGCTTCTTTTTGCAGTGTTGCCATTTTCCGGTAAATTAGCCAATTTTCCCCGTTAGACTCAATGTAAAAAGTTGGTAAATAATAGAAAAATCTGGCAACGTTGTTCTTTTAACAGCTAGCAAAATGGGAAATGTGGCGATTTTTTGCCACAATATCAGGCGACAATGATCTCTTCTATATATCTATCTATCTATACATATGTATATTGTATAAGTATAGACAAATGCAGTGGCGTCGCGTGAAATTTGGTAAACGCTGCACTGGTCCTTCGAAACGCATAGAAAAGGTTGAATCAAGACAGGTGCACTGTGCACTGCCATGAAACAATATTTTTCATGAGTTTAAATGGACAAAATACAGCGTTGCCAGATTTGACACTACGCCACTGCACAAATGATAAGACAAACGGGGTTTTCTCCGACTGTCTATCTTTGTCTGACATACGTGGTTCAAAAAGGGAGAAAAGAGAGAGAGAGAGAGAGAGAGAGAGAGAGAGAGAGAGAGAGAGAGAGAGAGAGAGAGAGAGAGAGAGAGAGAGAGAGAAGTAGATGACTTCTCTCCTAGCGCTACTGAATAAACAGCACGTACACCGCAGTTTCCCGGATCAGAAGAGAATAAACAAGCTACTTGTTTTATCGAACTCTAACCTTACCAAAACCACACTAAATATCTATCCAGGGTTAGGCTACGAAAGTAATGAGCTTCCCACATGTTTACATAACAAGACAATTTTATTCGTTGCTGTAGGTTGATATAGTTTGAACTTTTTGATGAAACTCGAAGGTTACAGGGTCGAGGATTTAGTCTGTGTATGGTATTGTGAAAACGGGGAAAGAACTAAACTCATTCGGTCTAATTAGTAATCATGAAATTGAAATATTTTGCATAAGATGAACGTTTTTGTTGAGTTAACATTTGAAAATAGCTTCATCTAGACGGAATAAATTACTTCGGCATTAAAGTTATGTTTGCGTCATTACTTCACTGCATAATCTCACACAGTATTATATTGAGACCCACCATCTATGACACCCAAAAACAAACTACTATAAAAATGGTGCATCCTATTCTTCAGTACTGAAATCAGACAAAATTCTTCGCCTCTTGTTTTTGAACTAGGAGAATGATTCCTTCTTTTTGAGTTTCGAGCCATAACCAAAAACCATTCTTTGAGTTTTTAATTTGTTTACAGAATAAAATAGAAAAGAACACTTTGGTAGCGCTGACAAAACCTTAAAAAAAAAAAAAAAAAAAAAAAAAAAAAAAAAAAAAAAAAAAAAAAATTGGAAAAATGGCCTACCAAAAGACTTTGGTTGAGTCAACCAAATCATTGATTCACACAGCAACATTTTTTTAATGGGTCGTAAAGCGTTTAAAAGCGTTTTAAAGTATCAATTCTTATGTAAAAAGCTGTAAAAATAACAATGGCAGCATCAGAAAACACCAAAATTCATTAATAAATTCACAAATTGCGAAAAACACTAGACACTATTCACCCCTGTATCTTTCCACCACGCGCACGATATTTCGCGAAATTAGCGCGGCACATTCAAATAATCACGGCCGTCTTTCATCACAGCTGACTTCATAAAAAAATAAACAGTAAACACTGACGGCGTCTGTTCGAATTCTCAATATCCTCAATTCCTCACAAAAGGTTGTGAAAGGTACGGAAACCGACATTGGTGTCGAGAACTTATCAAAATGAAACAATGACAAACAGGAGTTCCAAGTATGATTCCAACTTCAATCATCATCCTCCGAACTCCTGTGTGTTGTTGTTTCATTTTGATAAGTTTCTGTACCTTTCACAACCTTTTGTGAGGAATTGAGGATATTGAGTCGTAAGAATTCGAACAGACGCCGTCATTGTTTACTGTTTGTTTGCTTATAAAGTCAGCTGTCATGAAAAACGGCCGTGATTATTTGAATATGCCGCGCTAATCTCTCGAAATATCGTGCACGAGGTGGAAAGATACGGGGGTGAATAGTGTCTAGTGTTTTTCGCAATTTGTGAGTTTATTAATGAATTTTGGTGTTTGCTGATGCTGCCATTGTTATTTTTACAGCTTTTTACATAAGAATTGATACTATAAAAAGCTCTAGCCGAAGTGTGCAACAGACCCATTAGGCGTAAAAAACTTTTGCTTAGCTCTACTAAAGCCTTTTGCTGGGTCATTTTTCTACTAAAGGTTCTGTCGGCGCTACCAAAGTGTTATTTTCTGTAATTTTCGTGTTTGTTTGTAAAAATGAAAGAAAAGGGTTAGTTCGTACATAGCAACACGCAGCTTTTTCTCTTCTTTTATTGTTAAGAACGAAAATTAATTACATTTAGTGTCCTCGGACAAAAATAATTTCCAAGGTTTCAAAAGCTATACGCACTGAAAATATCAAGCGTTGACCAAACGTTCAAAAAGTGGATATAAATACGTTTGGCAAAAACGAATAATGAAAACATTGGAGCCGGAGTCGTGCATTATCATTTAAATTACCTTATAAGCACAAACATGCAAATAATTATGCCAAAGAGAAGCTGCCAATTTTCCTTTCCCATTAATTATGCAACTCTTTACAGCGCAAGCTATCATAAAAGAGGATGTTCGCCCAGTTACGTGCCTGTAACGATTTCAGCGTTTAAAAAAAAAAAAAAAAAAAAAAAAAAACAGGGTGCAACAAAAGTTACCCAAAACTCACAATATCCGTATCATAGTATCAATTGAGAGAGACGGAGATATGGGCGTGAAGTGAGATAATCTTATATAATCTTGAAAAAAAGATGGAAGAGAGCAAAAATAAAGCAACATTCGAGGCTAATTTTATCTTCGACAGGCGGGCGGGGCTCAAGGGGTCAATTTATCGGAGAGAACTTGACAGAGAGGGGGGCTTATAATTCAGAGCTACCGTTTTGCGTATAATTAATGGCATTTTTCCATTCACCGATGATTCCACCGGTTGAGAAAAGATTACACAGTTCGGTTCAGTGTATGACTGAATTGCACAAAAATACTATGATCCGTAGTATTTTCTCAATCGCTGAAATCGCAGTTAATTTATTAAAATATCCGCAAGTTTTTTAAAGTCATCGACGACTCCATGCACCGGTTGAGAAAAGATTACAGATTCGAATATTTTCGTGCATTATAGATATATACTAATCTGAACTGTGTAATCTTTTCTCAACCGGTGAAATCATCGGTGAATTGAAAAAATGTCATTAATTTATTCGTAAAACGGTGGCTCTAATATAATTTTCGATTATTTTGATTTCGAGCTCGAAGGCTCGTGAACACCTATACACGGAGTCAAGCAACACTACTTTTGCTCTACCCTGTACTTATATATATGTATATACTTCGAAGTCCTTTAAAAATAAAAAACAAGCCGTTCAGTGAGAACGATACTAATCCGTATAATTAAGATATGAAATGGGGTTTTCACGAGAAACCCGCGTGCTCTAGAATCACCTCTTGGGGCCATTTTGAACTGCGCGTCACGCAAAAAAATGTGGTTACCTCTCGATCTCGGTGCCCTCTTCAGGTATTACCAATACTACAGGTAAGAGCGGTTGTAATTATCACAGGTTAACCGTTTACCGAGTAATTTGCACGGTTGCGTTCAAAATTAAAACAGTATTCACGCACGTTCTACATTACTTAAAAATTGAAGCCATTTATGGAAAAAAAAAAAAAAAAAAAAAAAAAAAAAAAAATGGCTTAGAAAACATCAGGCAAGCTCTTTTCTGCATTTTAGCATACAATCCGAGAATTAAGGTGCCTTTCGAAGAGCACACCTAAAGTTTTCTGACCCACCTGAAGTTTTCTAAGCCATGTTTGCAAAAGTGGCTTCAACAGACTAAGCTACTAATGTTGCAAAAACAGCTGGAAAATTAGTATATAAAGAGGTTGCTATAAAATTGAAGCTGATTTTTATGAGGTAAGTAAAGTAAGTATACGCTCGAGTCAAGGATGTTCCAAGGCAGCATGATAGATAAAATTAAAATTTATGAGGTCTCCTTGAGACAGCCTTGACTTACATTCTCACGTTAAGCGCTTGTGAATTAGAGCTTTTGCATATTGAAGTTGCCGAACTGAGAATTTGGGTAAAATTCTCTCAAAATTATTAAAACTATTATTTTTCTGCCTCATAGTATTTGTGGCTCTTGCAATTTTGGCAACAATGCAACTGCCCCATTTAAACTCATTGAATATATCGAATTTTTCTTGTGCACTGTGCACCCCCTGAATTCGATCTTTTACATGAGTTTAAATGGATAGAATACATTGTTGCCAAATTGCACGCGACGCCACTGCAACAGTATTTATTCCCGATTAAATATGTATGTTCATAAACCACAGAATAATACAATAAAAATGGAAAACTCCCATTATAGAGCTAATAATGGAAACGTTTTTTTGGTCTCTTTCGGTGACTAAAGGTGGCAGACGTATCTCTGTATCTGTGTTTCGCATTGCTCTGAATAAGGATAGCTTGGAACTACTCAAAATGGCAGATCAGAATGTAATGCTGGTCCCCGGACGCTTGCCCTAAAACTTTTTATCTAAAAACAGATTACCTACTTGTTTTTACCTAATGAAAGTTGCCCTACCGATTTTCACCTAAAACGCGTTTTACCTCCAAAACCTTTTACCTAAAATCTTTAAGGCAAAATGCCTCAATAAGTAAAAATTGTAAAAAAGTGAACAAAAAACCAAAATAAACCTTAAAGACCGTGAAAACCATAAAAAAGAAAACGAAACCATGACATAAAATGAGTTTGTTAATAACAGAGCAATTAATAGTTTTGTCATGCATAAAATTTCGCGGGAAAAATTTGCATTTCCTTATAGGTTAGGTATGAAAATTATTTGCAGTTTCTTTCCTCTCTATAGCAACAATTTTTTGAGAAGGAGGCGTACATGTCAGCTGACAATTTTAGGCAAAGAAACATTTAGATAAAGTATACTTTAGATCAAATTGTGGAGGGCAACTATTTGTAGACAAAAAACCTGTAGGTAATCTGCGTTTAGGTCGAATACTTTAGAGCAAATGACCCGGGACCGTAATGCTTCAGAACCAACTAAATTTTCCATTTTAATTGTACTATTTTGTGGCAGTGGCGTCGCGTGCAATTTGGCAACACTGTATTCTATCCATTTAAACTCATGTAAAAGATCGAATTCAGGGGGTGCACAGTGCACAAGGAAAATTCGATATATTTAATGAGTTTAAATGGAGCAGTTGCATTGTTGCCAGATGGCACGCGACGCCACTGTTTTGTGGTAAAATAAACAAAATTCCAGAAAGATGTCAGCCTTCTTAACCCTGTTACTACCAGCAGGCCGATCCTCGAAATTCCCGACTTTTGGGTAGATTGGATAAGAATGGAAAGCTGTGATTGGTGGATACGAATCACGAGGTTGCCAAGTCTGATCAAACTACATCATTAAATTTATCTAATTCGTTATCAGATGCTCAACAAGATTGCCTGATAATCAATTAGATAAATTCTGTATTTTGATTAGACTTGGCAACCACGTGACTCGCATCCACCAATCACCGCTTTCCATTCTTATACAGTTTACCCAAAAGTCGGAAATTTCAAGAATCGGCCTGCTGGTTACTAGAGTCCCTTTATGGAAATATTGTATAGGGAGTACCGACACGAGCTCAACGAGTTGTGATTGGTCGTTGGTTTTAGGCTCGCACGGAGTCGAGCAGGAGTCGACGACATCGAAGGCTCCATACGAAAGGAGTCGATTCGTAGAGGAACGTATGGGAACGGACCGGAATGCCGGCAAATCCGCCAGTCCACCACTGGTCCACTGTCGAACTTAACCTTCGAATGCGTTCACGCGGTCGACAAAATCGACTCCTGTCAAAATGCATAAAGTGTCGTGTCGGTACTCCCTATACAATATTTCCATCAAGGGACTCTACTGGTTACGAAGGCAAATCAATGTTCGCTCACTCAACTTCAATGGGTAGTTAAATATTACTACTTCGCGGTGCTGATTTTGCATACACAAAGGATTGAAGGCGCTCCAGGAAAAATAATTTTTCACATGTTACCAGTTTTGAGTCGTAGATATTATGGATAAAAAATAAAATCATGTGAGACAGATCAGAATCTAGTTGCTTGACCAAGTTTAAAAGGAAAAACTGCAAGATTGCCAGATCGCAAGAGCCACGACTTCAACACATATTATAAGAAACAATTTCCCTAGATATTCCCCGGCCCTCAAAGATCTACCCATACAAAAGACCCAACCCATGGCTCTAATTCCATAACCTCTCTGATGAAATAAACATCACACTCATGCGCGGTAACATTGTTGCCAAAAGGGCATTTATGATGGCGAAAAATCGCCACTTTACCCATTTAAATCAATGTAATGAAGGCTACTTTCATCAAACAATCCAGCAACACTGCACGGTAAAACTGTAGAAATGACAGGCATGTGACCTGAGTGACACAACTCGACGCGACATCTCTGCAAAAAGCAACCCCCCCTTCATCCTGGGTCCTATCCCCTTCCACCCCCCCCCTCGCTCTACCACCAACCGACCATTCATTATTTACGTTACGAGAGCACTTTTTTTTTTTTTTTTAAATGCAAGCGAGATAGTTATTTGAAGAGCACTCCGCAAGCGCGGCGCGCGGGTTGTGACACAGACATAAATACATGAAATACACACACACCAACGCAGAAATAACACAAATACACGGACAAATATAAATGTAAGTGTGTTAGTAAGAGAGCATGTGTGAGTGGTTTGTCGTAATTAAAACGATTAACCGGGCATTTGTCATTGTTCTCTTTACAAGTGTCAAATCATCCCCCTCCCCCTCCCCCTGTCCACCGGCTATCCCTCGCCGATTCTTCATCGCGACCTCGCCCAGACTGTAACCTTATCGCGCGCTCTCCATCTCGCGGATCCCGCCGCTTTCCCCGCGGCAGGGGCGGGCCACCAGTCCCATCCCACTGAGCCGGCAAACAGAGAATAGTAGAGAGAGAGCGCGCGTGTGTGGGACGTCCCTAATTTCAGAAATTGAACGTAATTTGATGACGCATTCATTCGTAACTCGCACATTTACTCGGTGACACACAAAAAAAAAAAAAAAAAAAAAGGACGCGATTGTGAACGCTCTTCACAGATCTAGAGGCTGTTTCGGTGGTAACAACGTGACTGACTGCGTGAGTCACAAAATTGGCAACTAATAGGTCAATTTGAATTTCGCGCATGTTGGATTCTCGCTCCTGATTCGACTAAATCCATCATTGTTTTTTCGCTGATTTTGCTTTAGACATGAGATCACTTCTATGACTCCTGAGAGCTGCGATCTTTGAAATCATTGGCTAAGACTGGTAGATTGTCTGAATGCAGGATTACTATTGGTCCCTAAGTTCCTTAGCCAAAAAGTAAAGCCAGGTTTGCCGATTGGCTTGATATTCATGGAATGAGTCTACTGCAAACTTTTGCTACAAGGATTACGAGTGTATAATCTAATGTAAAATCGCCTGAAAAGTCTATTGGTGGCATCAGAAAGTCATAAAATGCAATAATATACTCACAAGAGGCATTTAACGAAATCCAAGATGGCGGATGAATATCGAGCAATTTGTATGCACGCACCACGAACATCCAAGGATAGCCAACCTCACAATATCGATCACAACCAATCAACATGTAAACAAACACATAACCTCTATCTCCAGTGAGGTTGCCAAAGTTGGCCATCCTTGGATGTTCACGCGGTGCATGCATACAGATTGCTCGATATTTATCCGCCATCTTGGACTACACTAAACGCCTTTTGTAAGTTTATTATTGCATTTTATGACTTTCTGATATTACCAATGAATTTTTCAGGCGATTTTAAATTAGATTATAAAACACTCTTAATCGTTCTAGCAAAAGTTTGCAACAGACCCATTTCTGGATTCAACGGTGAATCCAGCGTTGGCTAAAAAGATTAAACAGTTCAGTTATACAGTGTGACTACATATTGCATGAAAATACTTTAATGGGCAATCTTTCAAGCCACCGGTGATTTCACCGTTGAATTTAGAAAAACCATGAAATCACGCCAAATGAGCTCCTTCGAGAGTATTCACCCCTCCAATCAGAACCAAACATCCCGTAGATTGTTAACTTTTCTTTTTACCTTTTTTACGGAACGAAATTCAAAGCATGCATAGCAGCGTGATAAAGATATACAAAAGAAGCGAAATAGTAAGGAAAACATCGATAAAACTTACAGATAATTAATAGTGAATACTGCAGTCGCCAAAAAAACGAAAATGACAGCAAAACAAACTCACCTAAAACAGACAAAAGAGTAAGGAATAGATTAACAAAATTAATTACGCTTCGAACAAAACACACAAGGCCATAAATTATTACCTGTTTTTTGATCAGATCAATGTTGATGAAACAAAACAAGGAAATCTGAAGCGTGAAACGCAAAGACTAGGGCAGATTGATTTCGAAGTTTCCTTCTTTTCTTCCTGGAATTTTGAAAGAGCTGACGAAGATTTAAGGCAATCTCTTCATAGCTATACAGATTTTAAAAATTATAAGAAAAAGGTCAAGTCCTTAAACGAGAAGATTCACCTGATGGGAGTAAACGATACAGGGTGTTTAGTGATGGGAGTGATTAGTGAACAGTACAGGGTGTTTAGTGATGGGAGTGAACAGTACAGGGTGTTTAATGATGAAAGTGAACAGTACAGGGTGTTTAATGATGGGAGTGAACAGGACAGGGTGGTCAGGCTTAACACCTGGAAATTTCAGAGCCGATTTTTTTTTAGTCAAAATACGACTTTTTCATCCATATTTAAACACAGATTTCAAAATGCTTCTTCTCTGACAAATAAACTTCAATTTCTCAAACATCGGGAGATTTTTTTTTTTTTTTTAATTCGGTCTGGCCTTTATCAATGAAATTGCACCCTAATTTGACTCTAGCCAATGAAAGGAAACCGGTATACAGTCAGAAGTTCGCAAGCCCGCCATCGATCAAACAAGAACCCGATGAATCGTATTGATAGGGAAAATTGAACCCTAATTGGCTACTTACTCGTGAATTTTGAACGCAACAGTCATGGACTTGAGAAAATTGTGGGGGTGCTATTCATTCCTGCAGTATAGTGAATTTGGAGTTTGGACCATGTATATAGGATGTAAAGAGTCACAATTCCATCGAAATGAAAGTGTCTTTTTTTTCTTTCTTTAATCGAAGATAACCTTCCATTTCCATTAGCACTACTATATACTAATTCAGAGTGGGCAGATTTGAACTGCACGACAGTCCAAGAAAAAAAAAAAAAAAAAAAAAAAAAAAAAAAAAAAAACCATACATTATTTTAATCAAACTTTTTCCTCAGTCTCTCGCAGTGAGTCGGCGCGTTAAAAATTTCTGGACATTGTTTCGGGTACAAAAATTAAAATTATGTAACACGGCGAGTTCAAAACAGCAAAAACAGCAAAATTAATGGGGCGGTTGCAAGGGTCTGAAATGTTGTGTTTTTATAAAGAAAATGAAAATACTTGCGGTGAGCTTAGAACAAAGATACCTTTGGTTTCTAATTACGTCCAATCGTTTCGAAGATGATATTTTGGCCCAAAATACATTGCTTTCAATGGGAATTCCACGTAGTGACGTCAGTACGCACACGATTTTTTTACAACTTTACACGAGTGTATCTTCAAAACCGGGACACTTAGGAAAAAACCAAAGGCACCATGATTCTCAGATCATTAAGTACTTTCATAAAAACACACAATTTCAGACCTTTGCAACTGCCCCATTGTACAACTTACAATTCAGATCATATACGCTTCTGTAATTAATAAAAAAATAACATCGAAATTGGAGCATATCGAAATGAAAAAAATGTGGATTATTTTATGTTTAGAAGGAACCCGTTTTCAATCCAGTGCATGCGCGTTTGCAGGTGGAAAAAAAGAAAGATGTAAGGTTTTCACAGATTTGCTTTAAACACAATCTGCCATCAATAAATCTTCAGTGTTTTTAGTTTTTTATCGCGTACATGCGAGTGGACCTGAGATACTTTCCGATGAACATTTATTCACGAAATCCAGTACATTCATTTTGCGAAGGTTGAAGTGAAAAGTATCTATCTCGTTCAATTTACGCAGATTCCGGTGGTTTTTTTTTTTTTTTTTTTTTTTTTTTTTAGAAGCTTTGTTTTCGTGTGTGTTTCCCGAGGCCGGGGAGGAGGGTGTTTGCCGATGTCTGTCTGCGCGTACAAAGCTGACAAGCACCAAAATCACTTTCAGGAGTGCGCGAGTGCAAACCGGAAACATCAATTACTTAGTCAGAGGCGTATGTTCGGCTCCCAAAGTAACTGATGTAGTTTCGAGAAGAAAAAAAGAAAAAGGAAGGCCTAAGTTGCCAAGATTTACGATAATATCTTGAGAAAACTACCTTTATTTTAATCCCCCCCCTCTCTCTCTCTCCCTCCCTCTCTTTCAATTGGAACGCATGAGTTAAAAAAGGACAGATTAGTCACTTTCACCCCTCCTCCTTCTTTTTCTAACGCATGAGATCAAATGAGCAAAGAGAGAGAGAGAGAGAGAGAGAGAGAGAGAGAGAGAGAGAGAGAGAGAGAGAGAGAGAAAGAGAGAGAAAGAGTGAGAGAGAGAGAGATTCCTGGATCCGACTTTGGTCCTCCGTCCGGCATCCAGAGACTATCACACTCGATCTCCAAGATTAAGGATTCGGATCACTCGCGTCCAGGGTGTGATCGCCTTGCGTAGTGACTCTCGTACCGTTGAGCTCGGCTACCGAAGAGCCACCGTTCAACGGAAGTTCCGAAAAAATAAAAAACCAACGAAGGAGCATCGTTGGATGTTGCTTTTCGGGGTGTCGATGTCGCACAGGAAAAGGTCGTAGTACGAATTTATCGGACTCAGCGATCAAAACGACAGGGTGGGGCGGCACGACAGGACACGTCCGAATTCCATTTCCCACTTCTCTTCTCCCTTTTTTTTTTTTTTTTTTTTTTTTTTTTGGGTTCCTTATTTGAATTTTCAATGAATGGACTCTCGCTGAAACTGGTATAAGCCTATGGAAGGTGTGCATACATATACGATCAGTCAACAAAAAAAAAAACAAAAAAAAAAAATCTGGACTCAAAATCAGAAAAACGGGTAAGACGTGACACCACCGCACAGTAGAGAGAGCCAATGGAAGAGGCTGGACAATGGACATGACATTGGCGACTTTAAATGCGTAAATCTTTGTTAAATAACTTAGAAGTTTGACAAGGGTTTCATTGATTTTACTGAAAAGTTTCATTTAAGAATCACCCTGTATAGTTTGTTTTTTGACGGTAAAAACATTCAAATTTTAATTTTTTAGTCATTTATTCCATGTCCGGCATCCCTTATTGAATCGCTCCACTGTGTGCCGATGCGGGTGACGCGCGTTCATTTGAATGCATGTGTTAGAAAAGGACAAGAGATAAAGGTGAAAATCCCTTGGCGGCTGTCCATCTCTCCTTTTCTAACGCGTGTGTTAATATGAGCGGAGAGGGAGAGAGAAAAATTCCTGGATCCGCACTTCTGCTGTCGTGTAAAATTCCTTGGCATCACAAGATCAAAATGGAGACTTAAAAAGGTCGTTGCACTCGCAAAACGAAATAAAAATCACCTTCCTCTCCGTAATCTCTGGATTCGAAACTTTTTTCAATCACTGGAATTGTCCAGTTTAGACTGATTGTGAAAAAAATCATTCCAAAATTCAGGAATATATAATACTTTTCCCAGAAAATTCTGGTGTTTCGGGAGAATCTGGTCATAGTACCAAAGTTTCCTCCAAATATTCACGAAATATGCATTGCAAATTCTGGTAATGGTATCAGAGATTCACAGCTATGTTTCTAGTAATTCCAATCTGTTTTTTCCACGAAAAATAAAGTAACTGTAAAATTTAGAAATTTAAAATATCCAAAAGCACATTCAACAAATTTTACTCTGGAGAATATTGGCTCAAAAAACTTTGGAGCTCCATCTTTAAGGGAACGGAGGGAGGAGGTAAAACTCGTTAATATTTCATCATTTTTCTTGTGGGGGGGGGGCTGAGGATATCCCATCATAGGTAAAAGCGCTCCTGAAATACACATGCGAGTATCAATGGTTCAAATCCTTTGACGTCATTACTTAATCAATCTACACGCAGTCCAAAAACTGCGATGTTTCAATCGATCGCTCCGACGAAAACAACGTTAATCTATTACACATGAAAAATTATCAAAAAATCCGTGCGAACTTAAAGTGCTAAACGGGCTTGGTTTCGAAAATTTTAAAATAATTTCAACAAAGGGCAACACGAAGTCGCCTTCGAGCATGTTACTTCGATTAACACTCGTACTTAAGGTGGAATAAAACGGAGGAGAGAGAGAGAGAGAGAGAGAGAGAGAGAGAGAGAGGGAGATGGAGAGAGAGAGAGAGAGAAGGAGAGAGGGAGAGAGAGAGAGAGAGAGAAGGAGAGAGAGAGAGAGAGGGAGAGAGAGAGAGAGAAAGGGATATGAGTTTTTAGTAATGACTCAGGCATGACGATGTAATCACTCAGACGTGAGAAATGCCACATCCTTTACTCTGAATAAGATGGTACACGTCGCGACGCGACGCACCGCAGAGCTGAAGAAATCACGCACGTGTTTATTAAGATGACGTCATTAGTGCTTCTTGTCGTTTGTAGATGGCAATGCTTTCGCTGAATTTCATCTTAAAGAAATGCTGTTCCGGACGTGGAACGTGTTTGCCAGGAATTTGTCTTTCTCTCTCTCTTTCTCCAATTGAACGCACGTGTTAGAAAAGGATGGGGATAGGGGCTGTCACGTGACTTCAGCCCTTGTTTCTGTCCTTTTCTATAACTCATGCAATCAAATGGGCAAAGAGAGATGAAGGCAAATTCCGAACTACGGCTATAGGCGTGTGTAAGTGTAAGTTCAACTTATGTTCCGCATAACTGCAGACGGAAGCAGCACACAGAAAAAACTGAAAACACTTTGGTGGCGCGGAAAAAACCTTTCGTAGAAAAATGACCCAACAAACGATTATAATAGAGCTAACTAAAGAGATTTTGCTGGGTGAACGGTGAACTAAAGATTTGGAGGCAGTGGCGGCTCGTGCAATTTGGCAACCGTGCTATTTTTCCATTTAAAAGGCGAATTTTCGCGACGAATATATTCGACAAAACCATTGCCAACCTACGCATGACACGAAACTGGATCGTGTTTTTCAAACTTTTTCGGTGTTTTCAGTCATCGATGGCATCAATTCGATTTTGAATTCAAGTCCGGAGGTGAATTCGAAATCGAATTGATGCCATCGGTGCCCCGAAAACACATCTAAAAACACAATTGAGTCTCCTCGAATATGTAGTTAGGCCGGTATTGTTTATGATATTCGATCGCGAAAATTCGCCTAATCTTGAGCGAAAATACCGATTCTAGGTAAAGGCACAACGCATCACCAAAAATCGATTATTTCACAGGGTTAAAAGGAGAGAAGCCATTGATACCACATTTCACGAGCCGCCACTGTATGCGCTGAAAAAAAAAGATTACCGCAGAAGCATGACGATATGTGAACCAATGTAATGGGATAGTAGAATTACCAGAATTCTAGTGTTTGTTCCACAGTTCTTGACAATTTTGAGGAAATTCTAGTTCTACAACCATATTCTGGTACTAACACCAGAATTTTCTGGTCAAAGGACTAGAATTTCTGTCATTCAAATATTGTTGTGCTACGGTAATATTACTAGAATTCAGGAATTATTTTTATCAGTGTGGAAGGCTAGTCTTTTGCTGGGTCATTTCTCTACCAAACGTTTTTTTCTGCTTTTTCAATGCAACTCTACGGAGATAGGTCGCAGTGCTTACGAATTTACTATATCAAACGGAATGAAAACAAAGTAATTATATTTAATTGAAAATCTTTTCCAGTTGTTGTAGGTTGTTGTTGTTGTTGTTTTTTTTTTTTTTTTTTTTTTTTTGTTTTTTTTTTTTTGTTTTTTTTTTTTTTTTTTACAGTCGAGAGTAATAAGTAAGGGATACAGGAAAAAGTAGCATTTTTGTATTTTTTGTTACCATACTCAATCCCTGCCCCCGCTCACCCATGCCCAGGCCAGGCTTTTTTCTTAATCAGAGGACATTAAGATAACAACACAAATTCGGTTTCGGATCACTCATCCGATCAACCGGAATGTAAACATTGATTGAAAACATTATGAATGGAGGAAGCGCACAGTAGACTGAAAAATAGATTTTAACGGTTTAGTAGTTTTTTTTTCTTTCTTTCTTTTTTTTTTTCTTTTCAGAAACGTTTTGGTGCGTTGATATTTTTGTGCAAAAACCACATGACCTCCCTCATTGTATATTGTAAGATGAATCAATTAACTCATTTATATTGAATTTTGCCGATTAACTTTTCATATCCTCTAGTTTTGTTGACAATATCCGGAAAATTCTTCATTTTATTCCAGTGAGCGGCGGCCAATTGTACTGGGCCCGATAGGTCTGATGACTGCGGTGTGGAAAATCAATTACTCGGGAACCGAAAAAGTGATGATAGGGAGGGGGAGTGAAGAAAGGGGGTTAGATGTGGGAGGGGGTGGGGTAGAGAGGGGGAGGGAGGGGGTAGGGAGGGGGTGGGGTTATTGAAGATGATCAAAGATCGTCCAATGACCGATGACCGCCTAAAATTCAAACGCGACCGCTCGACTGCTGGTGTCCGGTGATCTGTGAGAACTCAGCAGTTCATCAAATCCATGATCGATCATCAACCGATCAACCGATTGCTCTTCTTTGTAGAAGAAAAAAGAAAGAAAAAAATGCAGTCGGGCCAAGTCTCGGGGCTGTAGGCGGCTCAAGAGGAAGCGGTGTTGTCACATTTGCTATTTATAAATATACACTTGGGTCTTGGACTACAGTGTCGATGGTCGAGTGGCGTCATTGAACTACCGAACTAGCATCTGATTGGTCTTTTGAGCCCCCTCCGGATACCGAACTGAACTTGCGATCGCATGTTTGTATTCATCGGTCTTTTTCTTACAGTCTCAGTTCATTATATTGGAAATAAAAAGAACCTCCAACTGCTGAGATTTGAGGAGATTCCTCGAAGGGTTTTCGTTCCATATTTCACTATACGATTCTATTTAAGGCCAACTCAAATCTTGGACCGATAAATTTTTTCCAGGATTACGGAAAGTCCAGTCCCAACGTCCAAGAGAAGATGAAGATTATTTGGAAGGGCTCATTCAATTTCTCCCAATTTTTTTTTTTTTTACATATTAAAAACTACGGTTATAGAATGCATTATTCTATATTTTCACTCGGGTATACCACATTACACTTAAAGAAAAATTCTTGACAATTTCAAAATTTTGATGCTCGACCAAATGATCAAATGAAAATGAATTTTCAAACAAAAAATACTGTGGTCCAATACTTGGGACTTACAGATATTTTTTTTGTTTTTTTGTTGTTTTTTTTATATAATTCATTTTGGGCGTAAAGCGTTGGAAAGGCTGTCCTGAAACCGGACTCTCCCGCCGTTGTGACTCGCGCATTTAACCATCATCTCGGATTTATTTCAAAACGCCTATATTGTGGGTTCAAGAGTGGATTTTGAGACTTTTGATGGCTGCTTTCTTGCTTTCAATGTGATTATCATGCGATTTAAAAAAAGAAATTGACTCCACAACACTGCAGCAAAATTTTGCAATAGACCCATTCAAAATAGTGCACGGAAAAAATCTGCCGCCACAGCTATCAGTCAGCTATCAAGTAGATGGTAAATGCAACGCACATTAAGGTAAATTAAGTTAACTTGTTGGTACATTTTATTATCATTTAGTGCAAGTTACCACACTTGATAGCTGACTGCAAAATCAGCTATGCAGATGGTAAATTCTACCAGTTATTTTTTTCCCTGATTACAGGAAAGAAAATCTTTAATCTGCGACTTATAAAATTACTTCCCAAGAGCATGTCTCAGGGCAATCCTTCCTCATCTGGGGAAAATTTGAAACACTTACTTACTTCATAAACAACTATTACTAAATCGCAGATGTCTGCAAAACATAAAAAAAAAATCCTGTCTGTTGGGCTGGAGATAGGAGAGAAGAGCCGTCATAGACATGGAGGGAAAATTAGATGCTCATAAAAATTCGAGAGAAAGTGATGACGAGATAGCAAAAAAAAAAAGGAAGAAGTGCAAGGAGAGGATCATGATGGTTATTGAACCGTCTCTGGAAGATCGATGTAATACTCCAGAACAGCAGAACAGCAACGCTGCAATTAGCGCGCATGCGCATTGTGATTGTGTTGAACAATGAACACAAATAACGCGATCAGCAGATCAGCGGTCATCGTCACCGATGATTGATGCAGAGCCAGAGGGGTCTCACTCCTCGCAAGGTTGCCTCATCGACGAAAAATAAGTATCTTCATTTCAGAGAGGTACTATGACTTTTCAAAGAATGTACCCTGGTCTAAATTCTTATTGTTAAATTTTCCCGTTGTTTCCAATAGAAAACTAGACTTTTAATGACGAGGGGGCATTCTGATTAACCTCACACTTGAAAGCCGCATAATTGTTTAAAAGTTGCCAAGATTTAAAAGAGTGAAAATTTCGACCAAGGAACTTCCTTTTGAAAGTCATAGTACAGCAACAGGGAGGATTTATCGGACGTGATTTTGAAACAGAGCGGCCATTTTGCGTATAATTAATGGCATTTTTCAATTCACCATGGATTTACCGGTTGAAAAAAGTTAACACAGTTCACTTCAGCACGGAAAAAAACTACGGTGAAAATAACCATACGGATACCTGATTTTGGCACCTGCTAGATGTTATGGTAATGTTAACCAGAAGTATACTGTGTTTTGACTAGGTACTAGGTGATGTTCCCTGATTGCATGTCGAATTTACTCAAAGTATCGGTAAATGTACCATACTTCTGGTCAAGTTTACCATAACATCTAGCAGGTGCCAAAATCAGGTATCCGTATGGTTATTTGCACTAATCTTTTTTTTCCGTGAGTGTAGGACATTAAAGCACAAAAATACACTGATCTGTAATCTTTTCTCAACCGGTGCAGCCGTCGATGACTTTGAAAAAACTTGTGGATATTTTAATAATTAAACGGCGATTGCACCGATTGAGAAAAGATTACAGATCAGAGTACTTTCTTGTAGCATATACAGTCATACACTGAACTTGACAATGTAATCTTATCTCAACCGGTGGAATCATCGGTGAATTGAAAAATAACATTAATTAAACGCAAAACGGCAGCTCTGTTTTGAAACTTTAAGGAGGCAGCTCCATGATGGAAATCTCTTAATGACATTTTACTTGGGCTCCGTTTGTTTGACTCATTTTTTTTAATCTTAAATCAAAAATTGGAAATTGGTTTTAAACGACACTAACGACAGTGCGAGTGTTTTAGAGTGTTTTTATCTAGACACAAAAATCGGTATAACTGTTCCTTTTAGAAGAATTTGCATGATAAAGAAACTGACCCAAGACAGAAACAAGCAAATTTTTCTCACCTGGATAGTTGTATTAGAATTCTGTGTCCACATAGCCATTCTACATATAACACGAACACTTGAGTTTTAAACCAATGGGTCTGTTGCAAACTTTTGTTACAGCGCTATACAATGTACAATCTAATGTAAAATCACCTGAAAAGTCCAATGGTGGCATCAGAAAGCCATGAAATGCAATTATAAACTCACAAGAGGCGTCTAATGAAATCCAAGATGGCGGCAAAATATCGAGCAATTTGTATACATGCACCACGAACATTCAAGGATAGCCAACTTCACAATATCCATCACAATCAATCACAACGTAAACAAACACATAACCTCTACCTCCAGGGAGGTAGTCAAAGTTGGCAATCCTTGGACGATCACGGTGCTTACATTCAGATTCCTCGATATTTTGCCGCCATCTTGGATTTCAATAAACGCCTCTTGTGAGTTTAATATTGTATTTCATGACTTTATGATGCCACCAATGGACTTTTCAGGCGATTTTACATTGAAATAAACACTTTTTATTGCTGTAGCAAAAGTTTGCAACAGACCCATTACTACAAAATAATAATTATAATTTTTTATTTGAGGTTAAAAAATATGAGGCAAACAAACCAGAATCAGATCACCCATTCTGTCACACTTCTGTCACACATTAGGACTTATAACACGTATCTGCCTTGCTATTATGGCATACCTTGTTGCTTCGTTTCGATTAGAATTTATTGAAGTTTTTTTTTTTTCTTCTTTTTTTCTTAAGATCTGGCAACCGAGGTTCTTGATACTGTGTTTCGACGCTTCCTCGATATTTATCAATGAGGCGCGACGGATTTGTGGCACAATTGCCAGATTTCGCGATAAAAAATCAACACAGAGTGAGTTGGAACAAAAGAGGGTTTTCCGTGAAACTGTGAAAATGCTTCAAATGGTAAACGGCTAAATGGACCAACCATCGCTGTCTCGCAAAGCGTTATGAACAGGAACGCCGCAGTAAAATCTTTTCCAAGGAAGGGGGGGGGGGGGGGGGGTTACCTCAAAACGAAATTCCAGGGCGGATCAAATCTTCAATTTTCACAAATTCAATTACCAGAATGTGTGATGGAAATAATAAAAATATCTGAAAAAAGTGCTAAAAATATCCTAGTTGACTTAAAACTATATACGTCATCATGGCAATACTATTGGATCCTGATCAACGAGCTATAGCGATGGGAGGGGGGGGGTCCATACTTACATGTTATAAGTCCTACCTCAAAGTGAGACAGCATGGTTTGCATGATTCTGGTTTGTTTGCCTCACATTTTTCAACCTTAAATTGAAAATTGTAACTAATCCAGTGGAAACTTGCACACTTCCACTTTCGTTTACGACCAATTTCAAATATACTTGTTACATATTTTTTTTTTTTTTTTTTTTTTTTTTTTTGGGAAAAATTTAAAGGTTAAGAAAAGTGAGCCAAGCAAACCGAGCCTGTGTGAAAAACGTCCACAAGATATTTCGATCATGACTGCCTCCGTGCTGCCTCAACAAAACGTCCCCACAAATCTTCTCTGCCGCTATATATAGCTCGTTGATTTGGTTAGCTCGGTAATATTGCCACACCTTTTTTTCGGTGTGTATAATCTTTGGCCGACAACACACATACCACTACAGTCCTAAACAAACCAAGTCTATGATATTCTAGGAAGCACGTGCTTCGTCTCGATTCCGCGTAAAATGTTTCCTCCATCAATGTGGGCGTGTTTTATTGGTGCGGGTTTCGGCTTTGGCGCGAAGTTCAAAAGCGCATGAGTGGAATAATTAAGATGGACTACGAATTACGAATTACGAAAGAGCGCGCGAGTTCATCCCGACGACCAAGACTGCGTGTAAATGTACATAAAGTCGGATGGGGAGGGGGTCAAAAGGGGGAGGGAGGAGGGGAGGGGGGGGAGGGGAGGGAAGCGTCATAAAACGCAACTTTACTCGTGGACGCGTCGACCCGGTGACAGGAGAATTCTAAAAATTTCAGAGCGAACAAGCTCAGCGTTGAGGGTGTGGCTTCAACGAAACGGCCTAGGAGCGATTCGGCGACAAACTTTTATGTCACTATTCCGGTGGATCCTTTATGGAGCGACGTGGGATTGCGACGTTGCCTAATTGAAATTTTTAACTGAGCCTTAAATGTGTTGCGTTTCACGCGGGAAAATTAGATTCTTCCGAGCATTCCTTTACATTAGCAGATGATCCAGGTATAGATGGAGACAGGTATGGACAAAACTCGGTTTAGAGAGCGTGGCCACCTCTAAAAAGTGACTTCACCGCCATCTTGATTTTGCGACTTGTTAAGTTTTCTAAAGTTATTGGAGCTTTTAAAGGTGAATATGTAAAATTTTGAATGGGGCTCTTGCAAACTTTTGCTATAGGGGATTAAAGAGTTGATTCTTGCATAAAAACCTGTCAAAATGACGATGAATGCACCAAAAAATTCACTCTCAGAATCGGGCTTAGTGGCGGAAAGACGCAGGTACGATAGGAGATTTCTATCTAAATTGAGACATATCTGTGTGATTCCGTAGAGAAAGTGACATATTAGACAGGAATCTACCATAATACCTGCGTCGAACCGCCATTACCATCTTGCCGTTATAGCAGTTACGTGAGTTTCTTACTGAATTTTATACTTTCTTAGTGTGATTTTCGTGATTTTTGCTGGTCTTTCCATGAGATTGGACTATTTATTTGCTTATAGCAAAAGTTTGCAAGAGCCCCATTTAGCAAGTGTGTCTTTTCATCTCACAGTTATAGGGATCATAATTCGAATTAGAGGTTACAGATCGAAATTTTTTGTGATGAAGGTTTGGTTTGGTTTACCGTCACTTCCACTGCAGTGCAAATTCTCAGTTTGAATTGCGCGGTAAGAAAAATGGCGGCGCAGTCGCTTTTTTGGCGAACAAATCAGAGCCGACCTCAGAGTCTTGTCCATACCTGTTCTCCATCTACCTTGGATCAAGGAATCTGTTCTTCTCTCTCCTCTCTTATTAGAACGTGTGTGTAGGAGAAGGACGGATTAGGGGCAGTCACGTGATATTCGCTCCCTCTTTCTTTATCGAACACATGCATTCAAATGGTCAGAGAGAGAGAGGGACAATTTACTGGATCCGCAAATTACGTCGGCGACTGCCGCAATCGACGGTTTCAGTGAGAAGTCAACGGTTTGTCATCAATGGACTCATCGGCCGCAATGTGTCCTAACAAAACGCTTTCCAGCTTTTTTTTCGACTGAAATAGAACAAACCTCGTTCCACACCGTTCAAGTTTGTGCCTGACATAATAAACCAAAAGTATGCAAAACCAAGATTTATTTGGACGAATTCTTCAAGGATGTTTATTTATGTGAAGGCCAGATTAGAACAAAAACACCCCCCCCCTCGCTCCCCCACTTCAATATAAGGAAAAAAACGAAAATTAAGTGATTCATTAACTCTATATCTATGTAGTTCAATCTCCTGATTTCCACTTATGATTGACTGATAATATGATAATTTTAGCGACGCAAAAACGCAACGCAAACGATTTACGACGGCGACTTTAACGAACGGGTAGAAAAATAAGCGAGACAAAAAGTCCAAAAGCTTTCATTGAATTCGTTTGAACTTTGCGGGACTGTCACGTGACTTTGGCCACTCTTTAGAAGCGTATCCAGGAATTTGTCGAGGGGGGGTCCGGGGTCCAAAAAATGTCGGAAGGGGGGGGGGGTTCCCACATATACTTTTAAGGTAAAAGTTGTCTGAAAACGCAAAAAAATTACCTTTTAACAGAGAAA
This sequence comes from Trialeurodes vaporariorum, assembly GCA_011764245.1. Taxonomy (NCBI): domain Eukaryota; kingdom Metazoa; phylum Arthropoda; class Insecta; order Hemiptera; family Aleyrodidae; genus Trialeurodes; species Trialeurodes vaporariorum. Next base: position 60,516,572 of record VMOF01000024.1, on the reverse strand, counting down.
ATTTTGGTGTCAAGGGGGGGGGGGGCGGTTACGCCACTGTCAATGTTACTTCCATTTTCCTACACATGGAATTAAGTAGACAAAGAAGGATAAACATAAATTCCAGGCAACAGGAATGATATTAAATCGAGCTACGTGTTTCTTTACTTGAATTTGGCAAACAGGTTGCCAGATTTTCCTACAAATTACCAGATTTTTAACATTGAGTCAAATAGGAAAAATCGGTTAATCACCCAAAAAATGGCAACGCTGCTTGGTAAGGACTTCTGGGACATACTGTATACATACAGACAGGACCAGGGCTGCCGTTTTGCGTATAATCAATGATATTTTTCTATTCACCGATGATTCCACCGGTTGAGAAAAGATTACACAGCTCAGTTCAGTGTATGACTGTAATGCACGAAAATACTCTGATCTGGAATGTTTCCTTAATCGTGGGAAACTCCGTTGATTAATTAAAATATCCGCAAGTTTTTTACAGTCATCGACGACTCCACCGGTTGAGAAAAGATTACAGATGCGGGTATTTTAGTTTACTACAGTCATGCACCAAACTGAACTCTGTAATATTTTCTCAACCGGTGGAATCATCAGTGAATTGAAAAATAGCATTGATTATACGAAAAATGGCAGCCCTGAGGGTCGATCATTTACTTCATCGTTAAACCGATCGATAAGACTGTCTATGAGTGATGCTGTTGGTAGAAAATTGTAAATCTTGGCTGTTGCTATGGTAACCATCGTTAAGAGTCTCGTTTTGTAAAGGCTACTCATGTGTAACCTTTAAAAAACGGACACTATAACGATGGTTACCGCATAGCAACAGCCAAGTTTTACAATTTTCGACCAATAGCATCACTCGTAGACAGTCTTATCGATCGGTTTAACGATGAAGTAAATGATCGGCCCTCTGGACAGGACTAAACATTAGATTTCCACGGTCATCACAAACGTGATTGAAATCGGTGGATTAAGCTTCAAAAACTGTCTCGTTTTACGGCAGCACATAGCGTTCCACATTTATTCTCTCATTTCCGGTCTGGGCATTGGAAGCCTTGCGCTTGTACTTATATCTATATATCCCCATTGACGACGAACCGTCCGCGTTCGTCGCGTCGCGTCAGGGAGGAGGAGCGGCGGCGCGGCAGAGGAACGCTCCGCGCCGCAATTAAGATGCTTGCATGCGACGAGGTGACGGATGATCGAGAGAAAAGCTATAATTGCCGCTAGAATAATAGACACATCCACAGCCCCACAGCCGCTCCTCGAAACCCCCCCCCCCTCATCACCGTCCGATGCCCCCTTCCCGCGAATAGTTTGTACCCTGTCATACTTTGACGCGTGAACGTGAACGCTAACTCAGATGCAGTGACTGCTTGCCCGTTGTTGCCGTCAGTAGCGTATAGACTTGGTATTTTTATTTAAAGGGGGGGACGGGGAAAAAAGACTGGTAGAATTTACCATCTGCATAGCTGATTTTGGAGTCTGCTATCAAGTATGGTAAAGTTTACCATACTTGCGTATAGACTTTGGATTTTTATTTAAGGAGGGGGGGGGAGAGGGAAACGGGGAAAAAAGACTGGAAGAATTTACCATCCTGCATAGCTGATTTTGGAGTCTGCTATCAAGTATGGTAAAGTTTAACATCATATGGTGAATGAAACGTATACCTTTGTGGTAAATTAAGATAACCTGCTGGTGCATTTCACCACATTAAGGTACGTTGCACTTACCATATGATGGTAAAAAAAAATATTCCATTTTTCAATTTTCGTTTTGTTTTGTTTGTTTTTTTGTTTGTTTTTTTTTTATTATTTATTTTTTTAATGGAGCTGTTGCAAACTTTTGCTACAGGCTTATTAATAGTTGATGAAGGGGTAATACCCTATAAAAATAACAATTAGCGCACTAAGAAATCACAAAATCCACTCCTAAACTCACAAAATGCTTTTAAACGCGAGACCGTAATGGCGGCCGGGGCCGCGGTTTTCATTGGGGTTCCCTATCTTCAATCAGCGCCATCTACACGAGGTGTTCTCGCAACACCACACAAGAAGAAGAAGAAGCATACAATTGCCATAAGAAAACCGTGGCCTCGGCCGCCATTACGGTCTCGCATTTAAAAGGATTTTGTGAGTTTAGGAGTGGATTTCGTGATTTTTCAGTGCGCTGATCGTTATTTTTACAGGGTATTACCCTTTAATCAACTATTAATGAGCATGTAACAAAAGTTTGTAACAGCTCCATTAGGGGGATTCGAGTGGACTCTTCGAGCTCTCTTAATGGCGCAGCGTTGGGAGCGCTCTCAACATTCGGATGGTACATTAAAGAAATGAAAGGTTAGTTCCGTCATGTTTAGGTACAACCCAAAGCCCATCCATCCTGAATATTTTGTGGGCCACGGCAAGGCCAAGGATACCTGGCCACTGACCAAGGTATGCAATAAGCAACGCATGTATTCAGTGCATAGCGTATTACGTATCCTGCCCAAGAATCATTTACCACGGCGCTTTGTAGAATGAGTGATTCACCGCGGTATAATACTATGAGTATTATGACCGAAGGAATCTACGAATGAATCTTATGTGCGACGCAGGTCACAAGTGGGTCCAGGAATTTACCCTTCTCTCTTTTCTCCCATTAGAATGCGTATGTTAAAAAAGGACAGATCGGGGGCAGTCACGTGATTTTCGTCCCATCTTCTATCCTCCTCTAACACACGCGTTCTAATGGGAGAAGAGAGAGAAGAACAATTTCTTGGATCCGCCGTTCTTTATAACTTTCACATGATCGCTTCTGCCATGCTGAGGCGCGTCCGCGGCCGATAGCCTAGCGTTGCTCCGTCATTGTCGATGGTGAAATTCAATCGCTTCCGGCAAAAAAAAATAAAATAAAATAAATAAATAAGTAAAAAAAATAATAATAATAATAATAATAATAATAAAAAGAGGAGGAATAAAATAAAGACGTAGGAGGGGGCGGGGGGGGGGAATAACGCTTACCGCACTTTCTAGCATTGCACCTGCGCAGCGCGACCGTCGCGTTGCCGCGCCAACTCAGTTTGTAGCAAGGTGAAATTGCCTTTTTTTACGTGCTTTGCGGATTCTCGGACGTTTTTGAGACCGCATGGCCATGGGCAGAGCCAGCAATTTGGCAACTGTGGATTTTTCCCATTTGAATGTATGAGAAACAATCGATTCTTGAGGGGGTCATGGCCTAATTTCTAATTGATTGTTTTCCATACATTCAAATGGGAAGAATCCACTGTTCTCAAATTGCTGGTTCCGCCCATGCGCATGCGGCCTCGTATGACAACGCATCTCAGCTCACAACAAGCTCAGGTAACTGGTTTACTCGCGTTAGTGCACTTGACGCGTACAAAATCTTTGGTATATGATGATCGAAAGATATGATTTCCTCTACTCTTCCGCTGGCGCTGGGTCATTTTTCTACCAAAGGTTTTATTGTCAACGCTATCAAAACTGAGTTTTTCCTGTTGTATCTATACGTCACTTCCCGTAAATAAAACTGGAAGCTGGAACTTGGGTTGTCTTGCGCGCATTCTTGCAACGATGCAAACCGCCCATTTAAACACACATAAAATTTCGATTCGAGGAAATGCACTGTGCACCGCCCAAAAGTTCGATCTTTTCCACAAGTCAGAATGAACGACAAATACGAAGAAAACGATGCAGTCGAATCTCATAAGACGTGACCCACCCCCTTCCGGTGCGCGTTGATCGCGATCGAGAGTCCAATCGCGACAAAGATGCATCTCCATTTAAACCTACATAAAATATCGAATCATGGAAATGCACTGTGCTCCTCCCAATAGTTCGACCTTTTCCACAAGTTTGAATGAACGACAAATACGGAGAAAACGATGCAGTCAAATCTTATAAGACGCGACACCCCCTTCCGGTGCGCATTGAGAGCGATCAAGATGCACCTCCATTTAATCCCACATAAAATATCGATTCATGGAAATGCACTGTGCTCCTCCCAATAGTTCGACCTTTTTCACTAGTTTGAATGAACGACAAATACGGAGAAAATCGATGCAGTCAAATCTTATAAGACGCGACACCCCCTTCCGGTGCGCATTGATAGCGATCAAGATGCACCTCCATTTAATCCCACATAAAATATCGATTCATGGAAATGCACTGTACTCCTCCCAATAGTTCGACCTTTCACACAAGTTTGAATGAACGACACATGCGGAGGATACGACGCTGTCAAATCTCACAATCTGTCTGTCGCGACGCCCCCTTCCGGTGCGAGCCGATCCTGATCTCGCGAGTCCAGTCGCGACAAAGATGCATCTCTCGTTGTATTGCGTGGCGCAGATCGTGATGCACCCAAGCCAAGTCAAACAGCACGCGTGCGCGCGCGCGCGCACGCCACCACCTCGCGCCGCGCCGCGACCGTTGTAATCTTGACTGCGCGTTGTTCAATGCTATGGCGCATCGCGTCGCGGCGCGGCGTTTGCATTTCGCGTCCTGAGACTTGCCTTCCTGCACACTTGCACTTGCAGTATTTTATTCATTGCTCAGTGCAGCGTTGCCAGATTTTAGGGAAATATCAGTAGATTTCTCGTAAGGATCAATGTAAAATCTAATGATATTTCCCTAAAATCTGGCAACGCTGGCTCAGTGTTACTTGTGCCTCGGACATCGCAGTTACATTACGAGAGAGGGAAATGTACTAAGACTTGGAGTCAGAGTCAGCCTCCCCCTCCCCCCTCCCCCTCCGCTTGGTCCCGGTTACTTCAAGCCTGCTCTTATTGTTTGCGTTCCTCAGGTCCTGGATCGAGACTCGAAGTCGGAAATCCGATCGGTGGCGTCCGATAGAGTTTTAATTCCTCGCCAAGAGGAGACCGAGGACTCAGAAGAATCTCCTCCGTCACACAGTGCGCAGCAAAGCGCATCTGAGCTTCAAACTGGATGCGCAGATACGCAATTTTATGCCGTCTACACAATAACCCTTTAACCGCCAAATTAAGAAGACAAATCAATGTTAGCTTGTTGAAATATTTAGAGGGTAGTTAAATGTTTCTACACCGCGGAGCTGATTTTGCATACACAACGGATTGAAGGCGCTCGAGAAACGTGACAGGGGGACATTAACCCTTTGACCGTCAAATTGTGAAGGCAAATCAATGTTAGCTTGTTGAAATATTAAGAGGGTAGTTAAATGTTTCTACACCGCGGAGCTGATTTTGCATGCACAACGGATTGAAGGCGCTCGAGAAACGTGACAGGGGGACATTAACCCTTTGACCGTCAAATTGTGAAGGCAAATCAATGTTAGCTTGTTGAAATATTAAGAGGGTAGTTAAATGTTTCTACACCGCGGAGCTGATTTTGCATACACAACGGATTGAAGGCGCTCGAGAAACGTGACAGGGGTCAGAGGCAGTGTTTGAGATGATTCCAGGGTCGATTAGTCGGATCAGTTCGAACCCAGGACATCACGTGGCGCTGCACTATGGTCTGAGATCACCAAAACGTGGCCATAAATCAGCTAACGAGCCAAATGGCTCGAAACTTGGTTTCCCCATGTTTTAAAGTACGCTGAACTCGAATCCGAGGGAATTTTTCAAAAATTTTGAAATCCAAGATGGCGGCCGCTCAATATTTTCTAATATTTTGAGATTAAAACTCAGCCTAACATCCGATTTTAATGAAATTTGTTTTATCGGTGTTTTTAAGAGTGCTAAACTTGAATCTGATAGTGTTATTCAAAATAATTCAAATCCAAGATGGCGCCCGCTTAGTTTTTGCTATTTTTAGTCGGTAACAAAAGTGTCTTACAGCCTACAGTCCGATTTACCTGGAACTCAGTTCCCCGATGTTTTAAGTACCTAAAACTCGAATTTGATGGATTTTTTTATAGTTTTGTGATTCAAAATGGCGCCCAACTATTTTTTTTTTTTTTTTTTTTTTTTTTTTTTTAATTGATTACTTATTTAAATATCCTTTACAAGCCACCTTTAAATCCTGACTTTCACAAGACTGGTTGATCGTGATAAGATAGGTTTTGAACAGACCGAGAGACCGGATCCCCCCTCAGTCCATCCCCTTCCGTCTAACTCCTCTCCCCCTACCACACTCGAAATTTCATCCCACTTGCTAAATTTGACTGAAAAATATTCACAATAAACACAGATGGAATTGAAATGCCAAGATTTTTCAGCGAAATCTGCAACCTTGCAAGATAAACAGTTTTGAAGAAGGGATAAAAGTAAACCAAACTGTATTTTACAGCTTTTAATCACTGGAAAAATCATTTGCAACCATTTCAAAGTCCTGCACGTGTCTTCGGTATTTAAAAGTCTAGTTATAGGTATGAGGTAAATGAGGCATTAAATTGTTGTATATTTTAAGTATACGAGGATAGAGGGTGATGAAACTTTGTCTTGGTGATTCGGTTCCAGCTAAAGTGTCGCTAAAAGAACGAAATTTCATCACTGAAAACTATGTTAGCGAGAATGTAGCTGAGCCAAGATTCGAGGCATGTTTACTTATCTTCAAATTGAAGATGTGTTTAATACGTAATGTCAGATGTTTGCAGCTATCAATGAAGCGAACTAGTCATTCTAGAGCCTTCAAAGGCCATAGAATGCCGGCTCGTACCTAATTTCCTTAATTTCAGAGTCGAATTTCCGGCTTTTAGCCATTTTTTGGCAATCCCTGACCAAAATAATACTCCTATGAAACGGATAATGTCTTTAAAGAAACTAATAAAACTTCAAAAAAGGACAAAATAGGACAGTTCTGTTGCATGTATCTTGTTCAGAAAAACACGAGGAACATTTTCCTGTGACGCTTTTTTTCGGGAAACTTCGGGAAAGTATTTAAAAGTCCATGTTTAAAATTTTTTTGTTCAGATTTTCGTGTACTAAACTGCTATTCTTGTAAGTTCAAAAATGGGGCATAAAGAGTTATATTTTAAATATATGAGGGTAGAAGGCGATTAATTATACCTTAATGATTCTTTTCCATGCCGCAGTTTCGCCAAAAGAACGAAATTACATCTTTGGGCACTATTTTTACATTAACTCCGTTGAGCCAAGATTTGGAACAAGTTTACTTTTTTCCAATTTGATAAGATTCAACTGGTGATATCTGATACTTTCCGCTATCAGATGAGGCTAGGTCTGGCCATTCTAGACCCTTCAAAAGGTTTAGAATGCCGCTAGATACCTCATTTTCCTCAATTCCAAAGTCGTTTTTTTGATTTTTGGCCACGTTATGGCGATCTCAGACCATAGTGCGCTGCTCAAAAAGTCCACAGTGTTCGGCAATAATGAATGAATTTACGCTAGTACATATTTGAGGAGCGTCAGCACCTGCGAAAACATATTTCAGGAAGATAATCTGAAAGTTTCAAGCTGAAACACTCAAAATAAAGCCGACAATTATGAAATACGAAAATTCCCGTATAAGCCTCAATGAGTGCGAGTGAGATAGATCGACATATTAATCACTCGCACTCACTCGCATTCATTAAGCTAACGGCGAGATGCATTTCATAAGTTACATTTATACTAAATAGACCAACTAATACTCCGACGTTGCCATTTAATATTGACTTTCTAACTCCCTTAAAAATAATAAATGATGGCAACGTCTGAAGTCCGATGAGTCCAATTCTCAAACAATTTTGCTCGTTTTGGAATCAAAAAATCCACAAAAACATACTCGTGTGCTGCGTTCTTGGATTTCTAATTTTTTCTTTGTTTTTCATTCAAAATGCTAAAACCACGACTTTTCCCAAAAGCGACTAGTGACGCTATCTATTGGATTGATAACTGGAAAACTCTCGACTGGGATCACCTTAATAGCTCTACCCTGAAAATAAAAAAATCCTAAATTCAAATAATATTATTACAAACGCAGCGATATGTGAACCTTGGAGAGTCTTGTACTTTTCCAAGAAAATTCTGGTGTTACAATCAAAATATGGTCAAAGTACCAGAATGTCTTCAAAAATGTCAAGAATTAGTACAAACACTGTAATTCTGGCGATAGAACCATCCTTTACCTTACCTACGTCCACATATCGTTGTGCTTCAGGCTTCAGGTAATATTACAATCTATTTCAGTGGCGTAGCGTGCAATTTGGCAACGTTGTAATAAGTCCATTTAAATCCATTAAAAATATCGAACTACTGGGTGTTCGGAGAACACCTTCGCATTTGACATTTTGCATGGGTTTAAATGGACTAATACAATGTTGCCAAATTGCACGCTGATCTCTTTGTTTTTTCAATGTAGCTGGATTCCCCTTTTTTCCATTTACTCTTATACGTTTAAAACAGAGCTATAGTTCTGCCTACTGCGCGGTGTGCCGGACGCGAAGTATCGAGTCACTTGAATCACCTTTTAGTTCAGTTCACTGTTTCCAAGTCGTCTAATTGAGTCATTCATCGATTCCCCCCCCACTTCCCCTCCCTTACACTCTTCCTATCCTTCCGCTCCTGCTCCTGCGCGCGCAAGCATTCGCGTCACCGGCCGGCAAGGGTGAGGGGGTGGTCGAAGAGGGGCGGGGGGGGAAGGGGGTTGAGGGAGACGTCTCCTCTATTCGCTTTCCGGACTCTCCAAGTTCATTCACTGTTCATTCAGTTTACTCCCGAGGAGACCGTAGACTCGTAGAGTCAGTGTTGCCAAATTGGGGGTGAAAAAGACGTACGTTTTACATTGATTTAAATGGGGGGGGGGGGACGATACGGCTTTTTACCCTCGATCTGACAACACTGCATCGAGTCGAGGTTGCCGAATATGGCGGGAAATTCAAAAATCGTAACATTGAGTTGAGTGGGAAAAAAAACGAATGATAAAAACACAAGACGGCAGCGTGGGGTTTTGAGGCAGGTCCGAGCCGGGCCCGGGGCCCTGGAGTAGCGCGTTGGAGGCCCGGGGGCCGGGGTTCCCTTGGCCAACACGGCCTTAACTTGTGTCGCTATAAAGTCCCCTCCAGTGGCGTCGCGTGCCATCTGGCAACAATGCAACTGCTCTATTTAAACTCATTACATATATCGAATTTTCCTTGTGCACTGTGCACCCCCTGAATTCGATCTTTTACATGAGTTTAAATGGATAGAATACTTTGTTGCCAAATTGCACGCGACGCCACTGGCCCCCTCATCCTCACGCTAGCTCCTCGCGACCAATGCAATAGATGCACCGAGACAACGATCTCTTTGGCTGGCAAAACGAGCTGTTTTCATAGAGTGACCACGCAATGAACGGCGCGCGGCGTATCCAGAGCCGTATATTCAAAGGAATTCCGTTTTTCTCTCTCTTTGCACATTTTGAACTTAGGTGTTAAAAAAGGACAGACATATGGGCTGAAGTCCTGAGATACCTCATTTCTCCATCCTTTTCTAAATAAATTTGTAGAAGCCTTGTGAATCTAAGGTATTTGACCAGTGGCGTGATGTGCAATTTGGCAACATCGTATCGTGTCCAATTAAACCCTTATAAAAGGTCGAATGCGCAGGTGTTCACCGAACACCCAGTTTTTCGATCTTTTACAGGGGTTTCAATGGACGAGCGACGTTGCTAAATTGTGCGCTATTTGACAAACAAGTGGGGGTGTCTGAAAAGACTTTAAACGGTTTTTCACGGTAGACTTTTTTTTTTTTTTTTTTTTAAACTTTATGTATTTCAAGTGATTGAGTACATCCTACTATTCCTACTGAAAGTTTAAACACCAATTTTCATCATATGACTAAAAGTTTTTAGGAAGTTATGACTATTTTTCAAAAAGTTACGATTCCAAAAAAATGCAACTGATTGGAGGAAGATTTCGATTTTAACCCTCTACGGTGATGGTGAAGCTCAACAAAAGGCTGTGATTGGTTCGCCGTCCCGGAAACGGAAACAGGTTTTGCTTTTCGAATGCAAAACACACGCTCATCAGTCAACATTAGGCAATAGTTGGCTGTTGTTCCGATGAGTTCCGACCAAAATTGAGCCAGAAACGTGGACACCTGTCGCAAGCTTTGTGCTGGGTCTCTATTTGTCTCTGGAAGCAGCGTGGTATGAGTAGAGACGGTATTGGCTCATTGAAAGAAAAAAAAGGTGGATTGCGATGAATTTATACGAAATGGAATCAATTATTGTTCGTTATCGTAATTCCTGCCAAAACCCTAAAATTACGAGACCCCTCGTGGATTCCTTCATACGCGCTACCCCACTGTCATTGATATGATTACAGTAATTACTATCATAGCAAAAATAAAAATAAAAAAATAAACGGGGAAAAAAACGGGGGAAAAGTTGCCCGTCTGGAACTGTAAACTTTTCATTCTGCGGGCTGCCGGAACCGAGCATCATCACCAATGGCGTACGCAGGAAATTAGTCTCTCTCGCTCTTTTTCCGTTTGAATGCATGCACTAGAAAAGGAAAGAGATATGGGCTGAAGTCACGTTCTAGCCTCTGTTTCTGTCCTTCTCAGCCTCACGTGTTCAAATGGGAAAAGAGAGAGAAAGACAAATTTCTGTGTACGCTACTGATCATCACATCAGCAAATGACCAGAGAAGCTGGAGAGAGAAATCGGGAATAATTCACGCGATAATTTTATTTTGCGCAGAGTCATTTCATTCGGCGACACCCTAATCTATGTCACTATCTGATCTGAATTCCCACTGCCTTTATACCGCCAACTCGCGCGGAGAGCAGAAAACAATGCATAATTACTATTCGGCGCACTCCTCTATCCGGTATTCAGGACCCATTCAAGACAAAAACGGGCAACGGCGCAGTCATCATTTTCGAAATTGCCCCGTCCACCATGAATTTATGAATCTGGACCGGCGAAAATGATGTCACCAAGTGCGCGATGGTTTACAGAAACACAGGGTGTTCTTGAAAACCTCGTAGAAGGTTCTGCACAGAAAAACAGGAAAAAAAAAACACTTAGGTATAGCCCTGACAAAACCTTTGGTAGAAAAATGACCCGGCAAAAGACTTTACACTGAAAAAAATCAATTGTTAAAGCAACAATTCAAAATTTCCTGATTTAACAAAAATTGAAAGTTGCTAAATCAACCAGGGTTTTCTGTTAAGTTAACAATTAATTTATTGAGTTTACAAAAATAGTTGTTAAATCAACCACATGATGGTGTTTTTTTTTACAAATTAGACACCTTGTAGAAGGTTCTGCACAGAAAAACAGGAAAAAACACTTTGATGCGCTGACAGATCCTTTGGTAGAAAAATGACCCGGTAAAAGACTTTACACTGAAAAAAATCAATTATGTTAAAGCAACAATTTAAAATTTGCTGATTTAAAAAAAAATTGAAAGTTGCTAAATCAACCAGGGTCTTCTGTTAAGTTAACAATTTATTTGTTGAGTTTACAAAAATAGTTGTTAAATCAACCACATGATGGTGTTCTTTTAACAAAATAGACATTGTCAATTTAGCAATTTGAAATAGTTAAAAAAATACAGAACTTAACCCAATTAGTTGACTAACAATTCAGCTTATTGTTATAAGCAAAATAAATTGCTGATTTTACTTACTAATTTATTATTCTAGCATAAAAACTGTTACTTTTACTATTTGATTTGCTGGTTGGGCAAAGTTAGTTGTTCAGCTAACAAAATGAATTGCTGATTTAACATTTGAGTTGTTAATTTAACAAAATTATAGCTTAACTTAGCAAATCATTTTGTTCTGTACTTTTTTAACTATTTATTTTTTTCAGTGATAGTTGAGCTAACCAAATCTTTTGTTCACCCAGCAAAATCTATTTAATGAGGCGTACAAAACCTTTGGTTACCTCTACTAAAGTCTTTTGCTGCGTTATTCTTCTACCAAAGGTTTTTTCAGCGCTGCCAAAGTGTACATTTGTTTTGTTTTTTCTATTTGGTGGGAATTCAGGTTTCTTATGCATGCACATACTGTTTCTTGAGCAACAAGCTATAGCAATAAAGGGATGTAGAGGAGGGTCGCCATCGGCTGAGAAAAGATTACAGAAGCGAGTTCTTTTATGCATATTACAGTCACACACTGAACTGCATTGTGTAATCTTTTCTCAACCGGTGGAATCATCGGTGAATTGAATGATATACGTATTGGGGTCAAAATTCCGAAACGGGCCAAATGGTGTCCCAACAAGATAACATTCTTAAAAAAGATCAAATAAGTTCGATTTGTCGATTTTTAAGTCGAAGGAACTTAGTTTTATGAGGAACAATAGTAATAATTGTTTTTAAAGTTATTTAAATACTAATTTTAATTGTTTTATGGTTCAAAATGGCCGTCGGTTACGCGTCCCCCACACGAGTTTCTGGTATTTAACCTAAGTTTTTGACCATATTTTGAGGCTGCAATGAATTTTGAAGATACTGAAAATGCTCAAAAAACTCCGTAGAACTCGTGTAAACTATCGTTTTTTACGAAATAATTTTTCTTCATGCCATAAATTGTGAAAAATGGTTGTCCCCCGGTTCCAAAATGTCCGTCGGTTACGCACTGATTTTACTGTTTTCAACATCTTAAAAGTTTATTTAAAAAAGAAACTAGGTAACTTACAATTTTCTCAACCACGCTCCAACGTTCTAAACAGGAATTATCAACATCTGTGCGAATGGATTTTATTTGGAAAAGATTTCACCAACAAATCCGATCTCGTGATTTGCCTATGGTCCTAGTCAGCGGCACTTAAATATACGAAAAAGATATCTAATACAGTAAAGTTCCGCCCTGTAATTTTTAATTCAATTCAACTACCGTAATTTGCTTTAAAAATCAACATCAGGGATTATTGTAACAAGTAATATTGTTTTTATTAAGTACTTTTGAAATTGTCGGTTACGTAACCGACAGCGTAACCGACAATCGACAAGTTGTTTCCCATTAGTTCATCATGCGTTTCCGGCTGTTTCCGCGGTAGGTACATGAGAAATATCGAAAATTCAGCGGAACCCTTCGGTAAAAAGTCTTTTCTAGTAGTACTGGAGGTAAAAAATTACTCATTGGGTTTAAATTTTGACTTGAAATTTTCACGGAGCATGCATGCTCAATTGGCCCGATTTGAAATTATGACCTTTTGGCACGTTAGAGTATCCTTTGTTTGAAGGAGCGCACTTTGGTCTAAGATCAGAAAAAAAAGAGGCAAAAACTCAGTGAAAAATAATAGTAATAATAATAAATCATCGTTTTTAACCCTTTAAGCTCAAACTAAAACTTTCCAATGACATTTATAGGTTTAAATTACTTGTTAAGAGTGTTCTCTGGGATTAAAAATGGATTTTCTACTAAGTTTATGAATGATAAATTGATGGGAAATGCGATTTCTGATTTTTGGCCAAGTTTGGATGATTTCAGACCACAGTAGAGCGCCGCACACTGCAGTGAGAAACACGCTCCAAAATCGCTTTAGGCATCATTACTCGGCAAATCATCGAGAAAAAAAAAACTGAAAAAAACACACTTTTCTTTTGTGGAAAGGGAGAGATTGCCTTTTCAAATTTTTACACAACTTATAATTTTTGACCGAGAAATCCTGCCCTGAATAATTTTCCACAGGGGCATCATTTCTCGGTCAAAAATTGAGATACGTGCAGAGAACTTTAAAAAAAACACACACTCTCCTTATCCACAACAGAGAAAGGTGTTTTTTCAGTTTTTAAATAAACTCGATAGTGGAGCTGTTGCAAACTTTTGCTACAGGCTTATTAATAGTTGGTTATGGGGTAATACCCTGTAAAAATAACGATTAGCGCACTAAAAAATCACGAAATCCACTCCTAAACTCACAAAATGCTTTTAAATGCGAGACCGTAATGGCGGCCGAGGCCGCGGTTTTCTTATGGCAATTGTATGATTCTTCTTCTTCTTATGTGGTGTTGCGAGAACACCTCGTGTAGATGGCGCTGATTGAAGATAGGGAGCCCCAATGAAAACCGCGGCCCCGGCCGCCATTACGGTCTCGCGTTTATAAGCATTTTGTGAGTTTAGGAGTGGATTTCGTGATTTTTTAGTGCGCTAATTGTTACTTTTACTGGGTATTACCCCATTATCAACTATTAATAAGCCTGTAGCAAAAGTTTGCAACAGCTCCATTTGCTGAGTAAAGCTGCCTAAAGCGATTTTGGAGCTTTTTTACACTGCACTGTGCGCCGCGAGATTATTGTCTTCTCGTTGAATTAGAAAATGAGGGATGCAGAGGGGGTCTAGGGGAAAGGTACCAGGGGGGTGGAAGGGTTTATTTGTTCTTCTTTGGAATGTGCTTTTGTTGTGAGCTCGCGTGGCGTGCGATCCGAAAACTTAGAACTTAAAATAAAAAAAGGATCAAAGACGCGTTCTCTGTTTAGCTTATTGACCCCGCCCCGTTCGTTATTCGTTAACTTGGTGAACTCCGTGGGCCATAAGCTGCTCATTGGGATTCTGTCCGAGTATGCCTCGCGAACCACCGACAGCCATCAGCCACCGGCCATTAACACGGTTGTTGCTATACGGATGACAATGACGACAACACGTATACGAGAATTAATGGCGAGGATGATGATGATTAAACCCATGCGCGCCTATGTTTTGCCGAACTGGTGGTGTACAGTGGAACGGAGGAGCGAAAGTCGCTCAGTGGGTAGAGATATGTGGTTTTCTGGACAAAAAGATGATTCCTCAGTCCTCACCAATCTGAAGTGAAATTCTGGATCATTAGATAGCGTCACACAGTCACTTTTTGAAGAGTTGACGTTGAACGGCTTATAATATTTTTTTTTTTTTTTTTTTTTTTTTTTTTTTTTTTTTTTTTTTAAGCATTGATCAAAATGGGCCCCCTCAAAGGAGCTGCGTACTTCTTTTATCAATTTTTTGAGCCAAATTTTAACAATTTTTGTCCAGGATTGACCAGAGACAACAAAGACTACGGACTACCTATCTTGCAGTAGCTCCTTTATTTTTCAGGGTCGCAACAAAGCAACGTCCAACGGCTCCTATGTGGACTGTCGAGCGAAAATATTAATTTCAGTAGCCAATCAGAACGAAGCATGATTGTTTTAATAGTTGGTCAGCAGTCCACGTAGGTGCCGATGGATGTTGTTCCCCATATGTTATTTTGTTGATTCCCCGCAAATAAAATCGTTCACCGCGCGATCGGCTCTAGTGCGTGGTCTCTGTTGTCTCTGATATTGACGAAAAAATCAAGCACCGAAACGTTGGACAAATTATAGGCTATGTAGGACTTGTCGCTATGAAGTTTGGTTGAGTGGTCGCGTCTCTAGCACATTGTATATTAGAATATTCCGATCCCAGTGAGCGCCGATAGTGGCCACGTCTCATAGCGCGCGCTGTGTAGAACAATCGACACAGGCCCGACGCGTAATCAACGTCAAGTAAAAGAATCATGCGCGACAAGTTAGTGCGACACGCGCACGCGCATTGTCGCATTGTGAAGCTGAAATTTTCCTCCGGACCTATATATGTATATATAGGTACTTAATAGCCTGAGGAGTAAAGACGTGGGCCAAGTGATCGGATTTGGATACAGGCAACAAGAGTAAACGAAGGCAAAATGACCACATTTATTATATGAAAAAAGCAGTGGCGTAGCGTGCAATATGGCAACATTGTATTGTGTCCATTTAAACTCTTATAAAAGGTCGAATGCGAAGGTGTTCACCGAACACCCAATAGGTAGTTCAATTTTTTCCACGGGTTTAAGTGGACGAACTCCAACGTTGCTAAATCGCACGCTACGACACTGGAGTTAACCTGTTCTTCACATTGAAGATTGATCAAATGATGATCATTTTGTATTTTCAGACGTTTGACCTGCAATGAAACCTTTGTGCATAGGTGCAAGATCCCAAGTGTCGTTGGGTGATAAAAATACGCAAGACGAACTGAAATCATTTTACCTGCTGTTTTACGAAAAATTACGAAAAAAACAACCCGATTTCAAAACAGCCGAAAGCGCATTGTTACTTTCTAGCCGGCTATTTCCCAAAATGGAAAATTATGTGATTTACAATTGAGGAGGAAACTGGTTTGTAACAAATACAGCACCTGTTAAACTACGGTCCTATTTCCAAAAACTCAGAGCGCCCCAAAAACTGTTTTCATTTTTTGGATAGCTGGTTGGTTCATGTAGACAGGGTTGAAATCCTATCCATATAAGAAGAGATACAACGCACCACCGGAGGGCAGAAGGGTAGGAAAAAAAACTATCCTTTCTGAGACTAGTTTGAAGAATGCCCTTGAATCGTCAGATTGCGTTCCGAGGCAAGGTGAGAAGTTAATTAGGTTGCGGCTCAGGTGTATAACCCCCCCCCCCTTCAAACGATTGAATTCATTCCCCGTTTGAAATTTATGAATCATTCTGACTCGTAAATAGGGCAAAGCATACCCTTGACGCTCCTCTAAACCCTTCAACAACAAACCCTTTTGCGTTTTAAATAGATGGCTCAATAATTTTTTGTTCCATTCATCGACGCTTCTCGCCTTATTTATTTTCTAACCGTCTCTCACATTTAAGCGTGGCGAGGTTATTTAGAAAGAGACCCTGCAGATACCTCTTAAAACTAGAGGCTTTAATTTGAAATGTTTCAGAGCGAGGAAGGAATAAAAGCAGGGCTACAAAATGAGTTCCAAAAGAACTGAGATAAAAAGATCCAGATTATTTCTAGTTTTCTCTTGAAATATTCCGCGTTACCTTTACGCATGAACTACCCTCTTGTGTAAATTCGCTTACTCACTATCATTGAAAAATGAGTGGTTTTGTCCATCATGCAATCATAACGCTCATTATAAATTCACAAAATGATATCCTAATAATACTATTGGTTGTCTTAATGATCTTATTTTGGTATCATGATGATTTATTATTGATTTTTGTTACAATGATGAATAACAGTGGCGGTCACGCGGCGCGTGGAATTCGGCAACCATGCTAATTTTGCAATTTAAATCTATGCAAAAGGGTCGATATCTTGGGTTGCTCCTCCTGAAGATCGATTATTTTAACGTACTCAAATGGAGAGAATACGTTGTTGCAACATTGCACGTGCCGCCATGCCATATAACCAAAAGTGGTTTTTTTTCTGTTTTTCCTGAGCAATAGTCCGACTGATTTATTGTTTTCCCCTTTTTTTTCTCTCCAAGATTTAAAATTCAGCTGAGAAAAACGATGAATTCAGAATATTGTTCTCTCTCTCTCAAAATGTCAACATTATTGGCTGAATGGGTTAAACATTTCCGATGGAATACCGAAAGTGAAAAGAAACAACAAAAAACAACCACTTGTGTGCGTTTCTTTTCATTTTTAAAAACAAAAACTTTCAAAATTTACTTAATCTCATGCACGGGTCATTCCATTTTAAATCAACCAGAGCCTGTGCTGCCTAGTCATGGATTTTGGAAATATTTTGTGGGGTGATTGTAACTACTTTTAGTAGCTCAAAACGTATTTTTTCATATTTTTTTAGCTTACGGCCCCTGAGATATAGGCAACCGGAAATTCAAAAATTGCGATTTTAGGCTTATCTTTGAACGCGTGCCACAGCCTTAATTCTCAACGGAAAGATACGAATGAGGTCTCATTTTGATGCATTTTGCGTCCTCTTTCCATTGCTTTAGGTCGTTTTTCATTAATTGAAGGTTTAGCAGGTTGCATACCTATTTGAACTTTGGTGACCTTATTGCAATTTTTCCGATCTTTGATAATTTTTTTAAATAGGATAGCGTTGGTAGAAAGAATTCATACTTTCCAAGCTTTAAGTACACTACTAAGAGTACCTGCTCAAAAAGATCTCCTGAGCAATTTTTTCTAGTTGAAAAAATTGCTTAAAGTCGGCTGAAATTAAGAAAGACCCAACTTTGAGGTTAAAAAAGTCGATGTGGGGATTCATGAAAAAATCTTAAAAAATAATTGAAATCACCGCTTTTATGCCTACTTTCAATATCTGAAGTCAAAAGTTTGTGTATTTGATCGCTACGGTCGATTTTTTTTTTTTTCAAAATTGGTAAAAATTTAATTTGCTCGAACACACGCGATCGAAGCGAATAGAAGAGCCAACTCTTTGAGCTTAAAAAATCTCGCAAAATCTCTAAAATGATCGCTTTTAAGTTCTTTTTCAATGCCTGAAGTCGAACATTTGATTACTGAAGCGCTTCAGTTGAAAAACAAATTCGTAAAATCGGTTAAAAACACCATTAGTGCGGCCACAATCTGAGCTCAGTTCAGGGCATAGGGGCATCGCGTGAAATTTTACCACTTTTACAAGCTTGTATTTCAACTGAAGCGCTTCAGTAATCAAATGTTCGACTTCAGGCATTGAAAAAGAACTTAAAAGCGATCATTTTAGAGATTTTGCGAGATTTTTTAAGCTCAAAGAGTTGGCTCTTCTATTCGCTTCGATCGCGTGTGTTCGAGCAAATTAAATTTTTACCAATTTTGAAAAAAAAAAAAAATCGACCGTAGCGATCAAATACACAAACTTTTGACTTCAGATATTGAAAGTAGGCATAAAAGCGGTGATTTCAATTATTTTTTAAGATTTTTTCATGAATCCCCACATCGACTTTTTTAACCTCAAAGTTGGGTCTTTCTTAATTTCAGCCGACTTTAAGCAATTTTTTCAACTAGAAAAAATTGCTCAGGAGATCTTTTTGAGCAGGTACTCTTAGTAGTGTACTTAAAGCTTGGAAAGTATGAATTCTTTCTACCAACGCTATCCTATTTAAAAAAATTATCAAAGATCGGAAAAATTGCAATAAGGTCACCAAAGTTCAAATAGGTATGCAACCTGCTAAACCTTCAATTAATGAAAAACGACCTAAAGCAATGGAAAGAGGACGCAAAATGCATCAAAATGAGACCTCATTCGTATCTTTCCGTTGAGAATTAAGGCTGTGGCACGCGTTCAAAGATAAGCCTAAAATCGCAATTTTTGAATTTCCGGTTGCCTATATCTCAGGGGCCGTAAGCTAAAAAAATATGAAAAAATACGTTTTGAGCTACTAAAAGTAGTTACAATCACCCCACAAAATATTTCCAAAATACATGACTAGGCAGCAACATATTTCATTAATTTTGGTTGATTTAAAATGGAATGACCCGCACCAAAATCCGGCAGCATTGCATCTTCGAGTCTCAAGTTTGTTGGCAGTGGTTGTCCGGTGGTTCAAAATTCCTCTCCTGCCGCGCTGATGGCAGGTATATAGGGGTGGAGGAACCCCGACTACTCCGGCCAGTGCTTAAACGAACTGAACTCGGTCGGAGGTATTAAAATGAATAGGAACATGCTAATTCTTCGGGGGAAATATTCAGGAATCATTTTTTATTCTTACATAAATCTGTATGTTTATTGCCAGTGCCACGCTCATTCCTAATTCCCCAGCGAAAAAAAGAAGAAAAAAAGTAAAAGAAAAGGAAAAAATATTCCGCGCACTACCAGCTCACCATTTGTATGATTTAGATGGTACCAGCACTTACCGGTCCTAAGTAGTCTCGAGCCTTTGGTATAGAGTGCCTAAAAACCAGAAACATTCGAACATTCTGTTGTGTACGTGTAAAGCATACCTAAGTATATGTTCTTATATTGTACCAGACATGGGCGGATCCAAAGGGGGGCCACGGCGCACAATGGTCCAGAAGTCCGATTTAGGAAGACACTAGTTTGCATTAAAATCGCCCAATATCTTGAAAACGGCTCATCTGACACCAAAATTGGTAATTACAAAAAAGATAGAACGTAAACCGTTTGAAATTTTTTGTAATAACCATTTTTGATGTCAGATGAGCCGTTTTCAAGATATTGAGCGATTTTAATGCAAACTAATGTCTTCCTAACTCAGACTTCTGGACCATAGTGCGGCGGCAAGCCTCCTCCCAGCTCTTGGGCCCAAAAAAAAAGAAAGAATTGTAAGAGGAAGAGAAAGATGGGGAAAGCAAAAGAAAAAGAGAAAGTGTGATTCATGTAAATTTCTAATTATTATCTTGTTTGGGAATGGGGAAACAATAGCAAGGGCAGGATCTTCCACTTTTACGAACAAAAATTGAAATGAGGTAGCGTAAAAATGAGGAGTAAACTGTTAAAATATGCCTCAAATTGGCTGTAGAGAAACTTAAATTTTCAAAATACCTCACAATATCGATCACAACCAATCACAACGAAAACAAACACATAACCTCTACCTCCAGTGAGGTTTTCAAAGTTGGTCATCCTTGGATGTTTACGGTGCAATGGTGCATGCATACAGATTGCTCAATATTTAACCGCCATCTTGGACTTCATTAAACACCTCTTGTAAGTTAATTATTGCATTTTATGACTTTCTGATGCCACCGCGGACTTTCCAGGCGATTTTATATTAGATTAAACATTCTTAATCGTTCTAGCAAAAGTTTGCAACAGACCCATTCTCACATCGAGGAATCTCAATCCAATCCTCATGTTTATTTCCAGTTAAAAGCACACTGTAGAAGTGTTATGGGATCTTATTCCTATAACGCAACGAATTCGTCTTTCTCTCTCTCTCCGGCCATTTTAACACATGTGTTAAAAAAGGACAACAAAGGGGGTCATCACGTGACTTCAGCACCTATCCCCATCCTTCTCTAACGCACACCTTCAAATGAGTGGAGAGAAAGACAAATACCTGTATCCGCTCATGGTCTTTAGTCTCATCTGAAAACACATATAGCGGTCAGCGTGTGAAGAATAGTTGAAATACCTAATACCGACAAAAAAATTAATTACAAATTTTTATGACGTGCATCTTTTCTCGCCCGCTTGACTAGAAGTTGAGTTTATTTTTAGATTCCGAGCATCGTTCCCAGTTGACACGTCTTTAAGAACTTTTTGTAAAGTATCGCGTTGGCTGTGGCCATAATTTAGCCTTCCCTCAGCTCAGGGCCGCCAAAGGAAAGTCTTTGGTCGGCGTTTATTTTTTTGAGCCGTTAAGCTGTCTCGTTTCAAAATCGAGAAAATGGTTACGAGAGGAATTCTCTCTATGATAGGTGTATAGATGTTTCGTTTCGGAGAATCATGGCTGCGCAGGCAGTCCTCCTCTCAATCGAAGAGAACGGATCTCAGATGTATGAAAATTGATTTGCAGTCCAGCCGCAAAGTTCATACGTTACACGTTATCTGAAGAATGTATCCCTTTGTGAGTCCAAGGAATTTGACCAACGTCTAGTACCGGAGGGGGGGGGAGGGCGACGGGGCGTGGGCGTGAAGACCCCAAACTCCCCCCCCCCCCATTACGTATTTTATTCGACAAATTCCCTGGTAAAAATGAACATTATTTTGTAGCATTTATAATTTAGAACCGTATTGTTATCATAACGGTGTCGTTTTATTATTCATCATTATGAGATATTGTTGGATTTTTATTAGAGGGCCCAATATGACTCACAATCAGAGTACTTCGTTTCGTCAATTATTTGAAAAGCTGAATCAATTTAAAGTCAACAGGCTTTTAAAGACCCATCTTGACTGAACGGATAAAAAAAAAAAAAAAAAAAAAAAAAATGATGCGTAACATAATGAGGAAAATCCCATAAAATCATAAAAACCTCCATGTAACCCTAAGGACCATGTATACAACTGAGTGTTCATAGCTAGAGCGAGTAATGTTTCTTCCTCTCTCCACGCCCATTTGAACGCATGTGTTGGAAAAGGATGGTATGAGAGGGACTGTCACGTGATTTCAGTCCCCGTTTCTGTTCTTTTCTAACACATGAAGTCAAATGGGGGAAAGAGAGAGAAGTACTAAAGTAAGTCCTGGCTCCTGGCTGCGACTATACATATGACTCAGTTTCTTATACTCTTAATTTTGAATTTCGCAGTACTTACAAGGCGCTGCCGCAGGTAAATTCGGAATTTTAAGCGCCTTTTTCCTTCGTTTACCGGAAAATTCTAAGCGCTAGTTTCCTTATTGATAAGTTGATTTTCGTGAGGAGAATTTTTGTCAATGTTCAAGGAATCTCCCTTACCCACTCCTACCCGCCCACACTCCTCCCCAGTGGCGTCGCGTGCTATTTGGCAACAATGTAATCTATCCATTTCAACTCATGTAAAAGGTCGGATTCAGGGGGTGCACAGTGCACAAGGAAAATTCGATACATTTAATGAGTTTAAATGGAGCAGTTGCATTGTTGCCAGATGGCACGCGACGCCACTGCTCCTCCCCTCACCCCACCGGACCCTCCCGCAACTCGGCATCACCGATGGTCATGGTTTGAACAAGAGACATCACCTAACATTCTTTATTTATGTTTATTAATACAATTTACATTTTCCCCCGCTGTTTCTTCCCTTCTTTTGAACAATGTTGCCAAATTTTCCTAAAAATAACATTAGACTTTTACATTAAGCCAAATGAGGGGAAAAACCGATGATTATCAGAAAAAAAACGGCACCACTGCTTTTGGAGCTCGTTCGCGTCCACTCAACAACATCCGATCAGAATTATTTTTCTTACTCCGATTTATTTTTATTCCCTTCCTCCCTCCCTCCCTCCCTCCCTCCCACCCTCCCTCCCTCCTCCCCCTTCAATCTTCCGTCTCTCGTTCATTTTCTCCGGTCGTCGAAGGACCGTTTTTCCTATTGATGAGATGGTGCGCGCAATAAATTCAGATATCTCCCTTTTAGTTTAATTGTTATAAAGTGATGTCCGATACATTTCGGAGCTCTATACAACATAAATGAAACATCCATCCGTAAAGAGTTTCTTGGTCCGTGGATAAGAGGCGATTTTTATGATCAACTTAATATCCATTTGAGGAACAAAAGAATGTTTAAACGGGCAGTCCGTTTTCAAACTACCTTTATAAGAATAGCCGGATACTTTGAGAACAGAAAGCAGACATTTCGAGCACGGAAAAAAACTGGAAAAAAAAAACTTTGGTACAAAAATGATCCATAAAAAGACTTTAGCAGAGCTATAACCAAAGGTTTTGCACGTCTAACTAAAGATACATTAAGATTTGTTTGACTGAACTAAAGTTTTTTGCGGTGGGTCATATTTCTACCATAGGTTCTTTTTTTTCTGAGCGAGTAATTTGTCAGAAACTGTAAATATAAGTTATGTTAACCTATAATGGTGTGGTGGGGAAAACAGATGCTTAAAACAAAATTCGAGACTAAAGAAGAACTTATCAGTAACTATATCCTATCATTCCCCTTCTTATAAT
This sequence comes from Trialeurodes vaporariorum, assembly GCA_011764245.1. Classification (NCBI taxonomy): domain Eukaryota; kingdom Metazoa; phylum Arthropoda; class Insecta; order Hemiptera; family Aleyrodidae; genus Trialeurodes; species Trialeurodes vaporariorum. Next base: position 60,493,404 of record VMOF01000024.1, on the reverse strand, counting down.
CAACTTAAAAATTAGGAGTATTTATCCTTTCTCTTATTTTTTTTCGAGATGTCAATACGACCTTGTTATTAATTGCTCATAACGGGGCAGTTACAAAAGGTATACTCAGTTGTAAGTACTTACTGATGGAGGGACTGGACTGAACAATGTAACATTGAGAATAGATCAACCATCGGAAGCTTACCTGTAACAGGAAAAAAGAAAATATCTCATTAGAAAACTAAATCAGAATCTAGTATGACACATATGAGCAATAAAGTAACATTGACACGAAATGACATTCAAGGAAAAGACAACAAACAAATAACTATTGGGTATGAATTTCTTTTATTTTATAACCTGTTAACTCACCAACAGTGGCGTAGCGTGCAATTTGGCAACGTTGTATTGTGTCCATTTAAACCCACGTAAAAGGTCGAATGCAAACGTGTTCACCGAACACCCAATACTTCGATCTTTTTCATGGGTTCGAATGAACGAACTGAAACGTTGCCAACTTGAACGCTACGCCACTGTTCACTACATAAGCTAAAATATAGCTAAGTCTTAAAAAAGTACCATAAAAATGAGCGGTCGGTCAATAAACAAGTAGAGGAGAAAAAATTGCGGAGAGTCCGTAGCAAAAATCATCCGAGAAAGCAGAAAATCGCGCTCACACAAAAATAAAAAAATACAAATAAAAAAAAATAAAAAACGAGGCGAGAAAATTGGAAAGGTTTACTATTTCATGTACACGCGGGGAACAGCGTTGCTAAATTTGGCGGGAGATACAAATAAGTTTACATTGAATTAAATGGAAAAGTGCGACTAATTGCGAGCAAAACGGCAGCTTGGACGAGAGGAAGGTCTGTCGAGCTATTTCGAACTAGGTTTTTGCATTTACTATTACACTGAACATAAATGTTTCAAATTACACATGATTCTGGGTTTTGCAGAAAGTAAAAACATGTTTCCCGCTTTACGTTCTGAGTGCCCGGCGCACAGAGGATCAAAGCATTAATTTTGTTGGACAAGACAAATTTTGATTTTTTTTCGCTTTAAAAATATTTTAGATGTGACATTTTCTAGAAAAAAAAATTATGTTATTTGACTCATTTTAAGCTCTGAAATGAATAATTTCACATATTTTTGAATTATCTTGCTTTTTAACAGAGGCGGCTCGTGCAATCTGGCAACAGTGCTCTTTTGCCATTTAAACCTACGTAAAAATATCGATACTACGTGAGGCGCAGGGCCTCACCAAATAATCGATTATTTTACACAGTTTTAAATGTAGGAAATCCATTGTTGCCACATTGCACGAGCCGCCACTGCTTTTTAATGTTTATAATCTTGATTTTTATTAGAAAAATTATGTCCGGGTAATTCCATGTATCAAACCACTGTGCGTCGCTGCCCCACTCTGCTCGTGGGTGCGACAGTTCTGAACATATACACTCCTCTCTCTCTTCTCCCATTAGAATGCATGTGTTAGCAAAGGATAGAAGAGGGGTCGAAAATCACGTGACTGCCCCTATAATCTGTCCTATTCTATCATACGCGTTCTAATGGGAAAAGAGAGAGAAGGATAGATTCCTGGATCCGCCAGTGCGCATGCGCATAGAGCGAGGAGGAATATAGCAGTGGAGGGCATACAAGCTATAAGTTTCACTTTCATCTCGGGTGAATAACTTTTTTATGGAGCTAGACTTTCTGCAATTAAATTTATGTACTCGACAAATATAAATAAATAAAAAAAAAGCGTTTAACAGGCATCACGCACTAGAGGGAAATATACAAGATCGTTGAGTGTCAAGCGTTTAATACTTTGCCAGGGGCACGAACGAACATGTTCACACACTCACACGGTCAGATGTGGGGTGACCCGAAAAGTGTGTATATAAGTTTCTATTTGACCCTGTGTCACTGAAAAAAGTGGAAGTGTAAATACCTGTAAAAATGGTTCCCATAGTGTGTAGCAATTTGGATGGGTAAAAAATAACCATCTAATCCTGAATATTAACCGTATGACTTGAAAGAATGCCCATTTAACTATCACGCTGGAAGTATCAACCATCCAAATTGCAACCCAATATTGGAACCATCAAAGGGGTAAAATTTACACTTCCAGTTTCTTCACTAACCATAATTTTGTTTATGATTTAACTTCATAGTATCAGTGGCGCACCGAGGACTTTAGTTTGGTGGGGGTTTCACTGCAAATTTTCCATTTGCTGTGGCCTTAGGGGGGGGGGGGGGGGGGGGGGGGGGGGGTTTGAAAGCAATTTTAGCCGAAGATGACCTTTTTTAGAGCAAAATCTTGATGCTTAGGGGGGGGGGGGGTTTGACCCTAAAACCACCCCCTTCGGTGCGCCACTGCATAGTATCGATAACCATTTATACTTTAGACAAAAATTAACCCTTTCACGGGAAGTGGTTCACTGCATGTGTACCATTTTATGTAAGATAGGATTCAATAGAATTTTAATAACATTTTACAAAAAATTGTGTGATCCATCAGAATTTTTAGAAAATTGTCCTCTTTTGAACGGTCTAAAAAAATCTCGAAAAAGTTAAATGCCATAATGCGTGCATGAATGGGGGTAACTAGACAAGGACTTTTTTTTAGGAGAGAGACAAGAAATGATAGTCAAACATGTTTTTGCTTATTAATCTTATGATACAAAAACTTAGCCTCTTCAACTTTGACAAACAGAAAACGCAACTTTTTCCATAGCTCTTAGATATTTTTGAATGCTTTCAACAGCTGCCCCCCCTTACCTTCCAAAAATATTTCTCAAGGTTGAGGCAATCACGTGATCTCACTTTCTACAACCCCCATTGAAACATTCCTCATTGATGAGACGATTCTCAAATCCTATCGATACTCTACATGCACAATCATACAAGATACGTGTAATTAGTCAGCTCTCGGGGAACTCTACTCAGCGCGCTGACTAAAATCAGTTTGACTGATTGCTGCACTCGACTTGGACAAAGATGAAGGAGAGAGAGCGCGAGAAATAAATAAATAAATAAGTAGTAAAAAAAAAAAAAAAAAAAAAAAAAAAAAAAAAAAAAAAGATCGGGGTCGAGAACAGAGATTAAAATATGCACGTGACCCTGATCTGCTATTCTCAGCTATTACTATTACAAGCAAACGCATGCGCATGATAGAATTCTGATCCCAGTGTTGCCAGAACTTGCGGCTTTTTCTGGGTGCAATTGGACAACATTGTAATAGTCCATTTAATCCCATGTAAAAGGTCGAATGCGAAGGTGTTCACCGAACACCCAGTAGTTCGATCTTTTTGATGAATTTAAATGGAGACAACAATGGATGTTTACAACTTTGCCAAATTGCACGCTACGTCATTGTTTTCAATGTGTTCTTATGGGAAACGTTGCAAGATCTGGCAACACTGCCTGATCCTGATTAAAATACCCGCCATTAGCCGCTCGATTCCGATGCAACGCGACGCGACGCGACGCTTGCAGATCGCGCGCGGCTCATAGACACCTGCAAGTATGAATACATACGTACGTACACACACAAAGACACGATCGCACTCACACATACGAAAACGTACGCATTGTATACCCCTTTCAGCCACTCTTAATCTACATCTTCATTGAATTCCATCGAGTTGTTAATTAATTGGGATACACGCTGTTGCCGCGAGGGGCGCGACGCGCGTCGATTCAAAATCTATCCAGCAATCTGGCAACAGTGTTTACTTCACGTTTGAATGTATAAGAAACAATCGATTAGTAATGAGGCTGAGGTCTCTCTCAAGAATCGACTGTTTCTCATACTTTCAAATGGGAAAGAAGCGTGGTTGCCAAATAGATACGTTTATGCCAATACAACCCTATTTACTGCATACAATAAATGGCAATCAAAAATTAAATTAAAAACAAAAACAAACAAAAAAACTGACTACTCGGACTGAAACTATGCCACAATCTCAATGAATACAGTTGAGAAACTCTACGGTGGTTTTAGAGATGACTCCATTCGGTGAAAAAACCTATAAGCGTTTCAAACAATTTCCAAAGTGGCATTTCTTATCTCTCTCACTCTCACGTGACGCTCGTATAAAATATACATATCACTATCTCTTTCTAAAATCGACTTCCGTGTATGGGGCCTTATTACATGAGGTTTTCATCACTTAATCGCATTGGTATGATTCGATAAATTAATTTCTGCCAAAAAAATTCACAAAGTATGTCTCTGTATGGTGTATATACGTCTTCAGCGATGAGAAAAAGAGACACGAGTACATAGGAGTCACGTGAGAGTAAGAGAGACATTTTACAACACTCAACAAACTTTTGACCGGATGACATCACTGAAGCCGTCTTTACAGGGTGACTATAAAAAAGTCCCCACTTAGATGTTGGAATTAATGGTTGCAGCTCGAGAAAATGATGGGGCTTTTTATCATTTGAGGGACTTTCTATGTACACACATTTTCAACACATTTCTACACAAACAAACCTGCGATGAAGTCTACTCGAAAGTATAAGAATAAACGCAACTGAGGTTGTATAGCTTGTTCCAGAAAAGATTGGATTTGACACTTTGACAAATGGTTTTCGTGAAAACATCCGCTTCTGACACTGCTCCTAACCAATCCTGAATCCTGTTCAAAGATTACTTATACATACAGATATGGCATTAGCCATCTCGCCCGTGTTAAGTGAAAAATTGATAAAACGCCGGCCGTGATACAACCGGGCATTCAGAGGGGATCATAAAGATTACAGAATTCTGGTTCGAAAAGATTACGTTTCCCACTTTTCCTGTGTTTGTTTGCGGAACTAAAACAAACACGGAACGTGAACAGTGGAACGTGGAACACGGACCAGTTTTGTAACAGACAAACATGGAAAATGTAATCTTTGCTCTGTAATCTTTATGATCCCCTCTGTATGCCAGGTTGTATCACGGCCGGAGTCAACTTAACAAAATTCGGGCTAATGCCATATCTGTGTGTATAAGTAATCTTTGATCATGTTGCCCTTTATGAAGATGGAAGCAGGGAAGCCAGTGGCGTAGCGTGCAGTTTGGCAACCTTGTAATGTGTCCATTTAAACCCACGTAAAAGGTCGAATGCGAGGTTGTTCACCGAACACCCAATAGTTCGATTTTTTCAATGGGTTTAAATGGACTCATTATAACGTTGCCAAATTGCACGCTACGCCACTGTGAGGGAAGCTGATGTTTTCATTCAAACTTACAGTTGTCAAGTCTAATCATTCTTGGGACAGGCTATAGTAAACAACATCCATCTTGAGACTTATTGTGTTGAAAATTGAAATAGTACTGTAAATGGAAGAAGCTCCTTCAATATCTAGAGTGGCAACCACCCTAACTTCTGAGAGGAGACTTTTTTCATAGTCGTCCTGCACTGAAAAAAATCAATTGTTAAAGCAACAATTCAAAATTTGCTGATTTAACAAAAATTGAAAGTTGCTAAATCAACCAGGTTTTTCTGTTAAGTTAACAATTTATTTGCTGAGTTTACAGAAATAGTTGTTGAATCAACCACATAATGGTGTTCTTTTAACAAAATATAGACATTGTCAATTTAGCAATTTTAAATAGTTAAAAACAAACAGAACTTAACCCAATTAGTTGATCTAACAATTCAGCTTGTTATATCAGCAAGATAAATTGCTGATTTTACTTACTAATTTGTTATTCCAGCATAAAAATTGTTATTTTTACTATTTGATTTGCTGGTTGGGCAAAGTTAGTTACTAAGCTAACAAAATGAATCGCTGATTTAGCATTTGAGTTGTTAATTTAACAAAATTATAGGTTAATTTAGCAAATCATGTACTTTTTTATCATTTCATCATGTTCTGTACTTTTTTAACTTTATTTATTTTTTTCAGTGTGTAAATACAAGGGTCGTTTCTTTCCCATACGTTTAAAAGTGGCGAACATCGATATATCGCATTTATTAGCCGAAACTGGCTCCAACATGTGCGCAGATTAAAATGCACACAAAAAGAAAGAAAAGAAAAAAACCGAAGGATGGTGGGAAAAGGTCGATGCGAAAGGAGACTGTAAGATGGGCTGGGTTTTTTTTTTTTTCTTTTTTTTTTTTCTTTATTATTTTCTGGGGGCAGGGGTGATGTGATGCTGGATGGTACTTTAGCAGCATACACGTTGGTATACAATCTCCTTTTGCTTATGCAACGTATATATGTTCCATCAAATCATGAATCGATGGATCGATAAAAAGGTCGATGCGGCGGGACGCAGTGAAAGGTGAATCGTGAAGGCTAGCGCGATCGATACACAATCGGATCAAACGCCCAATGCCCAATGAGCTTACCGGAGCAACGTTGTCAGATTTCGGGTTTGAATTCCTTTATTTTGTATCCATTCAATGGGGGCAGTGGCGGCTCGTGCAATTTGGCAACAACGAATGCCCTCCATTTGAATCTATGTACAAGAATCGATTGTTGGTGAAGCAGCGCTTTCACAATCGAATCGATTGTTTCACATAGAATCAAATGAAGGTAAGCCATTGTTGCCAAATTGCACGAGCCGCCACTGCAATGGGGCTCTTGCAAACTAGTGGCGGCTCGTGCGATTTGGCAACAGTGTTTTTATCCCATTTGAATACATGGAAAACAATCGAAACTCGAGGAGGCTGCCAGCCTCCGCTTGAATCGATTTTTTACCTAAGTTTAAGTGGGAAAAATGCATGGTTGCCAAATCTCACGGGCCGCTACTGTTGCAAACTTTTGCTGTAAGCAAATGAATAGTACATTCTGATGTAAAAACCAGTAAAAATCACGAAAATCACACTGAGAAAGTTTAAAATTCAGTAATAAATCTACATAACTACAAAAATGGCAAGATCGTAATGGCGGTTCGACGCAGGTATCATGGGAGATTCCTGTGTATTATGTCACTTTCTCTACGAGAACACAGAAATACGTCTCAATTTAGATAGGAATCTCCCATGATACCTGGGTCTCTCCGCCATTAAGCCCGATTCTGAGAGTGAATTTCGTAATTTTTTAGTGTACTCATCGTCATTTTTACAGGTTTTTATGCAAGAATCAACACTCCGATCTCCTACAGCAAAAGTTTGCAAGAGCCCCACTGTCCACTATTTGGTGGAGTCACAATATTATTATAAGGGAATCTCTCATTTTTAGTGCCCAAGCCTAACACTGCCATTAAGATCCCGCGTTTGAAAGCATTTTTTTCAGTTTAGAAGTATACTTCATAAGTTTTTAGTGCTATACGTATTTTTGCAGTTTTTTGTTTTTGTTTTTTTTTTTGCGCGCCTGCAGCAAAATTTTGCGCCAATTCCTGCATAACACGCACAACGGCATCCCTGTTTGTCTTTGGCCTGGTAACACTGCACTGAAACAATATTGAATTCTGATGCTTTCATTAAAATCGGCCCATGACACCAGAATCACCTCCATATTTTCAAGACATATAGTACAAATACCAGAGTTCTGGTTTTAATCATAAAAGTCTCGGTTGAAAATCGTTGGGCTAGTACAGTCATCTTTTCAGTAATCTTTTACATACGTCATTGGATACAAAGTTTGAGTTGTTATCAAAGCAAGTTTCTACGGAAAAAG